>JAVTVX010000013.1:24945999-25365999 GCA_033439265.1 Dillenia suffruticosa | reverse complement strand
ACCACCAGAGAGACGAAGAACAAGTAGTTTTCAGGTTGAACAGTTAAGGCGAACAAAGACGATTCAAATTGTTGTTCGATCACAAAAACTAGTCATTGACAGGGTGAGGAAGCCGATCGTTGCAGCCATCATTGTCAACTATCATCGTCAAAGGCAAATCATTGATCGCAGTAGTTGATTTCTTCGTCATCGTCAATTGCAGTCGTCGCTAAAGGCCACCAGTGAGAAAAACTTCGAATTTGCAACAAATTCTTCAATTCCTTAAGGATTCGAAGAGGATACGGCAAGAGGCTTGTGGACAAATGCCATCAAATCCGTCATATACATCCTTCGATTTATCTACTTTAACAACTAAGTTTGCTCTCTGAAGGTGATGAAGGTAGCCGCATAACGGATGGTGCCTGTAGCGTCATTGAAAAAAAAAACACACTAATCTCTTTGAGGTTTTGTTCACAGCAAACCCAAAAAAAAATTGTATTGCTTGATGGTTGATTTGTATATAGTTGATTTCGAGATAGTTGTTTTGGAGTAATCTCTCAATCCTCTGGAAGAGGTACAAACGAAAAGAAATTTGGTCAAGATTGAAGAACAAAAGAACATTTACCTTATCAACAACATGGCTGTTAACGCAAACAAGTCCCGATCAAGTACTCGGTTGAACTCTCACTCTATTAATTCCAATTATTCGAGAAGAAATCCACGACTCAATTCTAATTTTTTGGGTTCCGATCTCGACTGCCTCTTCAAGTCGAATTCTGACTAAATTGCTTCGCGAACCAACAAGAACATCGCCAAGAGTTCCATCAGAAAATAGATCTCTCATAGTTGCAGTTGAAGAAGAAGAAGAGAATGATCCGATGGCTCTGGTAACCCTAAAACAAATCCGCCGAAGGGTTTCGAGAAGAGAAGATGAGGAGAGACATTGAGTTCTTGAATACTTTGGCGAAGAGATTCGAAGAACATGAAATGAAAGTGTAGAGCGAGAGCATTCTGTATGGAGCTACCGCTTGGTTTCACAGACATTTTCTTGTACTGATGATGATTGTGCTTAAATGTTGTTCTCCATTTAGGTTTTGGGGTTCGGAGGAGAGAGAGAGAGCACGCGCACATGTGCGAGAGAGGACAAAAGTGGAGATCCTCTCTACGAGAGGGTATATTTATAGTAATGCAGAGTAACGGTTTGTTTTCTAAAATTACTAATTTCTTACCAAAAGTCAAAACTTAGAAACTTTATTTTTCCGCTAATTCCTAATTCCAACATTAAAATACAATTTCTTATTATTTTAAATTATTTTCAAAATATTTCTAATTCTAGAGATCTGATATTTTATGTTTTTCCTCTCTATAACCTTCACATTGTTTTTTATTTTAAAAATTTTTAATGCCAAACATAAAATAAATAAAATATATTGACGTAAACAATAATAAGTTAAATTTTTTGCACCTAAGGTAATTATAAATTCTAAAAATGATTATTTCATTTTTTTAATTTAATAATTACAATTTTATGTTTAACTTGTTTATTATACAAATCAAAAATTTAATTTCAGGTTCGGCTCTATTATTTAAATGAGAAAACAAATTCTAAACTCTCGTCTTATCATTGACATTACGAATTAGAAATTGCCCTTTATGATTTCATAATAGTTATTTAAAAAAGAAAGCACAATAACTAAATTTTAGGAACTTTGTAATTATATAAATAAACGAAGAAAAAAAAGGAGATCCGTAAGAGATATCAAAAATACAAAGTAATCATTTGTTGCAAAAAATAATATAAATTCACATAATGAGATATAACTCATTCCTTTTTACAACGAAGTAATCTCTTCTTGGTTTTTAATTTTTATTTTTTTTAATGCAAAAGTGTTCATTTTTTAAATTTAAACATTTATTTTTGCAAGTCAAAATTTTAAAAATGTGTTCAAAAAAACAATTTAAAAACAATTTTCTTTTTAAAAATAAATTCATTTTTTCTTTTTTGAGTTGTGTCAATTTGAGAGAGGAAAAATGCACCGTGGCCATGGTGTTGTTCGATTTGGTAGGATTTGAAATCTTTGCTTCAGAACCCGATGATGCTAGTAAGCATCCTCTACATCCAGAGCACCCCCCCCCCATCTGAGCTTTGACAGAGGCAGAGGTGTCTAGTGGAAATTTGCATTTCTTTTGTGACTCCTTAAACCTGTTGACATTGAAATCATGCTTTTTAAACAGCTTTCTTTGCCTGGAGTGAACGAGCCTCTTCATCAGGTCTTCGTACGTATGATCTCTTCAAGTAAACAAGAACTATGCATACCCTATCACTATGCCACTGGTGGTTGTCAAAAATGTACAGCGAGATAGAATATAATCCCTTCCCGAAAAGTGACCAAAAAGAGCCCAGTCTATATTAAATAAGTTGTCAAAAAAAAAATATTAACTATTACTATGTGCGAATCTTTTGGTGATGGTGTGTATACAAATTTTGCCGTAAGTAAAAAGCTTTCTCTTTCTATAGTTTGACTTGATGCAGTTGCGATTACAGGACTAGAGGGCGGATTGTTATAAAGGTTCTATAGTCAGATCCTCAGCTTCTCATTTTTATTGAAGACAGGTAAAATGTTTGACCACAGTTCAATGTCCTTAGCAAACCTAATGAATCTAACCTTTAACTGCTGGTCCGTTTCATCTTTCATTGGTGGAAATACTTCTAGATTGAATCAGCAGGCTGAATGCTTCAATGGTTTAAAGTTTTCTTTCCACGAAATCCAAAACTCGATCAAATCTCTAGGCCAACTTGGCATTTCATGGTGTCCCAATTTTACTGTCTGTGGAGTTCGGTGTGCATGTTTCTATCTACACACAGACCACTAATCATTGTTGATCTTGGCTAATCATCTGTACCAAAATTAACTTCAACCAAGGGATCCTAGGCCACAAAATTTGGCACTTCTTTTTAGACCAGCGTACAAACTCCTGGTTCAACTTGCATAACCAACTGATCTTCCCGCAACAAAGCAAGGCAAGGCTTTCCATCCTATCTACAGCTAAGTGCACTGCTAAGTGCTAACCGATGAAGGATGTTTTGATCCCTTCATGTTCTACTTTCTAGTTAAGTTTGATCAAGCTTCGAGATTGGCTTTAAATGTGGGGAATTGAAGATTGACTCAGCGGTGTGCACCTCAACCACGAAAGGCTTCTGATCGGCTGACAGTACTTCAATTCTATTGCCTTTCTACAAGATTAATAGCTAATGCAGAGCCGATGATACACATAAGCCAAGCTGATCTAAACTCTGATGATTTTGTGAATTAGAGAACTTCCTTTGCTTCATTGTTTCAAACTTCCTTTCATTGAATTTCGACAACTTCCTCTTGATTTTTAGGGATAAGGAGCTTCAATGATCATTTTGTGAATCAACAGGCAGATCCCTTGAATTTTTGGGTACTAACAGAAATTTTGGACACTATCTGGATTACTTAGGCAGTTCTCTCCCATCTTGGATTGTATCTTTCCTTCACAAGCAAACATTTATATCAATTATAAAGTATGATAGCATAAATATAAATAACCACAACTGATCATTAATTATGCAAGAATGTTAAAAACTTCATACAATCTTTTAAACCTTAACTCGTCCGACATGGAACAGCTTAAGCTCAAACAAGACCCAGATAATTGATTTGTTCACGGTCTAGTTAATAAATGGGTAGGCAGGTAATGACAACTTGGAGACAAGATTTAAAAATCAAAATTTTGACGATCTAGTTTCAGGACGGGATGTGATGTTTGCAGTAGTAGTGGACGGGGGACGAAAAGGCCTCCAGGCTGATGCCGTGAGTAAGGACAGATCTTTCCAACCGAGTTTCAGGGCACCGTTGTCCTCGACTAATGTGTAACCATCACAAGGAAACATTCCCAGAAGCAAGGTAGCCTGGGTAGCGGCATTCCCAGCCAGAGATATACCTCTGAACCCGCACTCTTGAAGCTTCTCCCTCCAGTTGTGAAACTTGATTTCGCCACTCCTCGCGGGCCCTCCCACTGCCACCACATTTCTTATCTCCCTTGATAACAGTTGCTGCTCCACCACATGTCTCTCTTCGCTCTCTTCTCCATAGCTTGCACCAAGTGAGTCAAACAGGGCCGAGTAGTAATGAATGGCCTCCACAAACCTTCCCAAGAAGGATCCCGCATGGCTTAGGTCCTGTTCTACCATTGTGACAACCTTGGGTGCTAATCTGAAACCACCACACACACTTTTCAGCATAATCATATACTAGATTTCTTTTGTAACAAGGAGAAAAATTTTTAGTTAGCCACCAAAATATTTAAATATATGTGCCGTCTGCAGTTCCTAAAGATATGAAACGGTCATTTAAAATGCGAAATATTTGATAGGATTGCGCGTACTACCGATCAATTTCTTCGACCATCAAAATTTCAGGGCTACGAGACTTATAATGTCTGACAATGCTACTGATTAATATTACACTGCATACGAGGCCAAACTAGCATCGACTTTTTTTTTGTTTTTACTAAAAGCAATTTAGCATTGACTTCACCGGAAAAACGAAAGAAAACATGCGTGCATTTGTTGCGGTAAGTGCCCCCTCCTGAAAATGAGACCGCTCAGCCTTTCTATTGCATAAAACGAAAAAAACTTTTCGGAGTGCGGTGATTTTGAAAAAACATTGTTGCATAAATTTTGATGAACATATGATATTCGTACGGTCTAATCGATCTCCCGCGTTTTGATTGAGGAAGTGTGGCTTTTTAATCCTGCAAACGACTAACAAGAAAATCGGAAGAAAAAAAGACGACCCAGGACCCAGCCCATGCAAACCTCCACGATAGATTTTCAAAGGGGGAAGGTATAAATAAGAAAATGAAATAGAAATTGGCAAAAGAAAGAGCGATATGTTCGGACCTCTGCAAGAGCCATAGCGTATTGGTGTCCGAGCCGGTAACATCGTAAAGGGAATGCTGCAACCAATGCACGGCTACGGCTTCCCGTTTGTTCACGTTAAGCCTCTCCGGGTCCAGGTTCCCAACTTTATCCGCGACCGGAAGGAACTCAAAGGGGAGGCCCAGCTTGTCAGCAAAATCTGACAAACGTTTGCCGGTGGCTTGGAGGGACTCTAAGGATGTTCCCATTCCGGTGAGCCGAACAGAAGGGGGTCCCCCAGGTCGGGATGCAAGGATGTGAAAAAGCCCAGGCCACTGCAGTCCCTGCATAATATCCAGATCTATTATGTGCACTCGCTCCTCCCTCTCGAACGCTTCCTGTATGGCCTGGTTTGCCGTGAAATGCGAGAATTTTACAAATGGGCTAATACCGTTGAAAACCTGGAACGCAGAAGCCATCTTCTGACTGTGGGGCACTGACGGCAGAGTCGCATAGATTCCCAGACACGAGCTCACCAGCCTCGCTGACATTGCCTCCGAGAAGTATGCAGCCACCCTCTGCGCCGACGTTCCAAATGGTGTTGACAGTTCAGAGATCTCCAATAGCATCTTGTTCGCCTCCTCCAAATTATCGGCAGACATGGCCTCCGCACACTGTAGTAGCAAGGTCAGGAGGTGCAGACCTTCTTCGTCTCTCTTCTTTTGCTTCATTTCTTCTTTCTTCTTCTTGCTGGCAAGGGCCGCTGTGGTCGAGGTAGTTTCACTTGTGTTTACATTGTTTAGTGCGTCGGAACCCGGGGAAGAGTTCTGCGTTTGTCGGTCCTGAGCAGGCGGGGCTTGCGGCTGTAGTTGATTTAACGAGAGGATCGCTGTGACAGAAGAAGAGGGACAGGTCTGGTGGGTTCCTTGAATGACCTCATTCATTCCGTCCCTGGAAGTGTTGACAGCAACAGTTGCAGAGGCAGGGACAGGCGCAGGCTGCATAATTCCCCAGTTCGAGTACTGATTTGCGGCAGGAGAGCTGGGAACTATGCTATATGGGGGGTTATTGTCGACACCCAACGGACCAGATTCTAGGCAAAGCCTAATGGCTGAGGAACCTTGCACTTGCTCCTGCTGGTGCTGCTGATGATGATACAACCCCCTTTCCAGGCCCATCTGCTGCAGCGATTCCTTGCTTCTCTGCCCTTGGTGGTAAGCAGGGTCTGGCTCGCCTAGTGACCGAAGCCTGTACTCAAGAAGGGAAGCAAGGTTAGGGTTGCATGGGTGGATTATCTCCCTCACGTTTTGGATGAGCTGTGGAATGGAAATTGTGGTGGAGCTGTTGATGAGGTCCTTAATTACTCCATCTACCCACGCGGCAGCGGTGGTTTCCTCCATGGGAAGGCCAGGACACGGAGTTGGAGAAGGAAAATTGACCGTGGCGGGAAGGAAAAGGACGCCACTGCCTTGGACGCCGGGGTCCCGGTCTCTCTCGGGCGGGAATAAGGGCAGACCTGAAAACCCACACAAGGTAGGAGACTGCTGTGACGGGTGACGACGAAGATGATTATTGGGCAAGGACTCCACGGGATTTAAGCTTGTAGATGTACAGAATGTAGACCCAGACCCACCTGACGTCATACTTGAATTCGTGGAAGAAAGTGGCAAAGTGGAGTGGGTGAGAACGCTGGTTGTTGAGTCGTTGCGTCTTACCGCTAGATTTCCTGCAGCCGGGAAGGACAAAGATGAACGAACCACGTCGGATAGAGTATTTGATGAGGTTCGGCTAGATAGCCTATTGTACTGGCCCGTTAACTGGGGCTCCATCTCTGAAGCTGTCCTCTTCCTCACCATCTTTCCGTTGGATATGCTCTGGGATTGTGGGCGTTGTTGGGGGTGATGACAGGTAAGCAACTGGGATGGGGCGTCTTCGCTGCCCGTGCTATTAGATGTGCTTCCAAATGGACTCCCATTGCTATCATTTCTTCCGCTGCAGTTAATGTCCGCGTCGCCACTTTCGCCTAGCAAATTAGCTCGAGCAGGAGTAGCCATGAGTTCAGTTCAGACCCTGTTGAAGCAGCAAGTGCAGGCTCCGGCACCGGCTCCTCATAAGCAGACGAGGTTTTTAGGGGAGGCGCTGGTGAACAAAGGC
The DNA here is from genome assembly GCA_033439265.1 of Dillenia suffruticosa. Lineage (NCBI taxonomy): Eukaryota > Viridiplantae > Streptophyta > Magnoliopsida > Dilleniales > Dilleniaceae > Dillenia > Dillenia suffruticosa. The sequence goes on along the minus strand of JAVTVX010000013.1, from coordinate 25,358,981 downwards.
TGCCAAGCAGATAAAGTTTTAGGAGGTTGGAACATGGACCTCTGGAACTCTGAAATCCCTCCACATACACACGCACGCACAACCTCCTAGGCGCTTCTTTATTTAAATCGCTAAAAGCCGTGTGCCTTTTGGATGAGAGCGACTTTTCATATAAAAAAAAACACAGTGAGCCGCTGCTTTTGGAGGTGTTGAAGTTGGTGATGGTGGTGATATTGGTGGCAGCTGCGGGGAGGCGTTAAGAATCTAGAAGCATGTCTGTTTGTAGCATAATTTCATTATTATCGCAGGGTAATAATATGTGGAAGGGGTGAGTGACATTTCACTGGCTTCCAGAGGTTGTGGAGACGGAGAGTTTATGCTTATGATGGAAGAGCAACGAGCAAAAGAAAATAAAAGGAAAAAATTTTGACCATTAGCGATTACCCAACCAATGGTGGCGTGGTGATGGACGGTTGTTCGCTTGCTCTTTTTTTCTTTTGCCTCTGTTGGTCTGTAGTTCGTCGTTGCGTGCTTGACGTGTTTACCAGGGCATTCTCGACGAGCAAAACAATGTTCCTCGACCCCTGCGTTATATCGAGCGACCCAATTCTGCCCCCTATAGAAGAGAAATAAAAGGGAGCGAGAAAATAAAACAATAAAAGTAATTGAGATTATTCATCAATTAATAAATAGATATAGGGAATTTATTGAGTGAACATAGTTTTTGCCCAAAATCAGTCTATTCATACGCCAATTCCCAAAAATATTATTTTACTTGATAAATAAGGTATCACAAAATATTAATTCTCATATTATATGTTAAATTCTAATTTAAAGATTAAAAATATAATTAATTCTAATACTAATTTTTTTAATTAAAGTATTAATCGATCACATTAATAACATGTTAAAGTTTAAATCATTTTAGCAATTTCAAAACCGTCCTAAAAACAACCTTAAAAATACAAAGATTCTGGTGTATATAATTTAACTTCAAATTATATAAATTCAAATTTCTGTTTGGATCAACTTTACCCACAATACTTTGACCCAGATGTGGAAAAATAGGCCTTCATCCTAGAACTGGTGTAACCAATAAAGCCTCTTGACCAAAAATAATTATATATTAATCATACATTTTTAACTCAAGAATAAAAATTTTGCCTCCCATTATTTGCGGAGGTTGCCGTTAAATCTCTCAACAACGTTGCATTAGATTCGTTTATAGTAGAAATTTCGGAGTAATTAGTAATATTTTATACGAAGAAAAATTGTGTCAAAATAAGATACAATTAAGAGCTTTAGATAACCAACTTGATAGATTGTAATAAAAAGAAGCACTTCTTTACCCCAAAAAAATAAATAAAGAGAAGCGCTTTCTGTTTAAATTTTTTGAATTAAATTAAGCGAAAAATAGTAAACTACAAAGAGCAGTCCAGTAAAAGACGTAAAAAAACGAAAGAAAACAACAGCAAGCAAAAGAGTTGGCAGGGCGGGCTCGATGATCAAGGAGGAGCTGTCAAACCTCAGTCCCCGAAATGCAACGTAGCGTTTGACATTTTGCTTTCAATTGCGCATCCCCTTTGTCAGGTTTTCTTCTTTTCATTTATTTGTTCTTACTTCTTTTGTTTCGATCAATTATATTATTTTCGTGGTTTGACTCTGCCGAGTAAGACTTATGAGCCCAAGGTAAGGTTCGACCAAAAGAGATTTGCATTCTCCCCTTAATGTTCATTACTTATTGCGGTCTATTTTAAAAATGATATTTATTAATTAAATTAAAAAAATCAAATAAAATTGTATTATTTTTCATATTAAATTAAAATTTTTTCAATAAAATTTCCTTAAGTTGTTATTACCTTAAAATTGTTCCAGTCAGAAGATTAAATAAAATATACAATAATTGTGGAAAGAAAAGGTGGGAGAGTGAAAAATAATAATAATAAGAGCGTTTGCTTTAATTAGGTAGAAAGAAGGAAATGGGAGGACCAATAAGTTCGAGTAAGAACGAGTGAAAGAAAAAGCAGGTAATATGGAGAGAGGAGGAAATATAATATGAACTCGCCTTTTTTTCTTTTCCTGCCAAGTTATACGAACTAATCTTATTAGATAAGGAGGATTAATAAGTATCTTGTAAACTCATACAGCAAATAGGTATACTTAGTAAAAACTAATTTTAATTTTGATATTGAGAAAGAAAAAAAAAAATCTAAATTTCAAGATTCTTCTAAGATTATTTTAGATTTTTAGAGTTTAGAATACAATAACAATAACAACAAATCGAGATTTAAACACAATAATTTGAAATCGATTATTTGAGAGATAAATTATGATTAAAAAGAAAAAAAGAATAAATAAATAATAAATACAAAAATAGAAATATATACAAAGAATAATAAAAATAAAATTTAAAATAAATAGTATAAGTAAAATAAATCAATAGATATATATATCCAAAATATATTAGTTTATTTTATATGAATTTTTATATACCACTCATTTCTATTCAAAGTCATTTTCTTGTCTAAACTCTACGTTTGACTAAATCTCTCATATTTAGTCTTTCGATTCTCCTAACCTGTACATTCTTGGATCTTCTTTACACATCCCCAAACCATCTCAAGCCACACTCTTGCATCTTATCTACAATTGAACTAATTTCCGACTTGTTACGAATTTTTTCATTTCTAATTTTATCTTTTCTAATTTTATCACACATCTACCTAAATATCCACATTTCTATTACGACCATTTTTTGTTATTATTATTGTTTAATAGTCCAACACTCAGTACCATACAATAATACAGGTCTAACCGTAATTCTATAAAACTTTCCCTTCAAATGCATTGGTATTATGCGATCGCAAAAAATTCTAAATACCTTTTTCCATTTCATCCAACTCACTTGAATCCTATAGTTCACATCTTTATCTATATTTTTATCATTTTGAATGACGGAATCTAAATATCTAAACCATTTATTTTCATATATATCTTGTCTATTTAGCTTAACCGTTTTTTTAGCATGAATATATTCGTTTATCACTATTGCAAATAGGAGGAGACTTAATACTGAATTTTGATAGAGTCCGATATTAATGGGAAAGCTATCGCTCAAATCTCCACGAGTTCTTACATTACTTATATCTCCGTCATATATATCTTTAATGAAATTAATATATTTCGAGAAAATCTCTTCTTTATCACCGTCCACCACAAATATTTCTCTAAAAACCCTATCATATGTTTTTTCTAAATCAATTAATACCATATGTAAATCTTTCTTGTACTCTATATGTCTCTATCAAATGTCTTAATAAATTGATTGCTTCCGTGGTGGAGCTCTCAGACATAATTCCAAATTAATTTTGAGAAATATTTATTTTCAATCTTAATCTATGTTTTATCACTCTCTCTCATAAGTTTATGGCTCATAAGTTTAATTGTTCTATAATTGAAACAATTTTGTATGTCTCCTTTATTTTTATATTACGATATGTTTATACTCTTCCTCCATATTTGGGTATTCTCTTGGTTTGTCAAATTTTGTTACAAAGAATAGCTCTTAATATCAAAAAGATTTTTAAAATAATCCATCCAACGCTTTTTTATATTATCATTTCTTAAAAGTAAATCATTAGCTCCATTCTTAATACACTTAATACCATTTAAATCTTTTTCCTTTCTTTCCTTTATGTTGACAATTCTATAGATCTTTTTTTCTTCGTTTTTAGTCTCCACTCTCTTATATAATTCATTATACATTTTACTCTTTGATTTTTGAATAATTTTTTTCACTTCTTGTCTTATACTTTTGTATTTTTCATATATATCACTATTACTGTTATTCTTAAGATTCTTATAATACTCTCATTTTGTTCGAAAGGCAGTTTGTATTTTTTTGTTCCATCACCATAATTTCTTACCTACTTTGGCTTGACCCTTTGAGATACTAAAAATCTCTCTACCTATATTCTTAATAAAAAGGTGGAGAGATAAAGATAGCATGGAGAGAGGATCTGGGTTGACGAGTGGTGGGAGAGAGCGAGAGATTGAGAGAGAGAGAGAGGGAGAGTGAAAGGAACTACTTTGCCTGGGTCGGTAAAGTGACAGGTCCGATGTGGTTGGATCTTGCAAAGAGCAGATATGTCTCGAAAAAGGGCAGATCTGAGTTATAAATCTAGGGTTATTTTTAGAGTTTACAATCTAAGATATAAAATTTTAGAGTTTAAGATTTAGAGTAAAGTAAATTAAACTGAAAAAAAAAATCACAAACTAAAAGGTTATTGAGATCAAAAATACAAAACAGAATGCAACTGTTATAAAAACCGAATTTTTAGTAGAAGGCAAGCTGAAATCATGCCCCAACCAAGTAGGTATGAGAGAGTTCATGATCTATGATCTATAGGGTGTTAACCCTCGGAGGAAAGCTAATGTCCATTAAAAGGAGCGGCCTGAACCGATGGGATCATTTTCAAGCACGAATAAGAGAGTCTAAAAGGGATATGCACCCTAGAGAGATGATCATATCTCCTTGATTAATGTGGTATCAAGGTTTGGCTCATTTGGAAAAGAAGTCAGTCTTAGGGGAGACCATGCGAATGGTTGAGTCGATGACTTAGCTGCGATCTCTTTGACTAAACCTGAAGGAGAATTCGATCATTCAACTTTAGCTTTTGAAGGAATCATGTCACTTGGAATTCCGAAAAGTACATTTTATCTTTTGTGGATAAACTTATCTTTGATTGAGATTTCGATTGAAAAAAGATATTAGACCGGTTTCTCACACTGTCCCTAAGATGTCGGGAGGGAGGGACTTCATCCGTCAACATGACACACCCATCGTAGATTAAGGAATCGGTAGAATTAAAGAACTGTGGAATCCATAAGAAGCATGACCGAAAGAATTGTGTAAAATAAGTGAATTTATCCAACTGAGACACAATTAATTGAGATTCCTTCTTTTCTGAACTTTTTCAATATTATATTATACATTTCTCTTTTATTGCTTGATTATCCTTAACCTTAATTTTCATTTTACTTTGAGACCCTCAGAACAAGAACTAGATCTCACCTAGTCCATATCGTTATTGTAGAGAGATCCCAATTCGTGTATCCGGTTAAACAAGCCTTGCCACCAGCTTCCACCTAGACGAAAAACATAACCACCTAGCACGAGAGGTTGCTTTACTAATATAATATATAATAATTGGTGCCTTAGTTGATCTATACAGAGTAAAGGGCCTTTCTTGCTCATTAGTGCTTTAGTTTAATATAAGGGGTGGAAATTAAAGAAACTAAGCGAACCTAGAGTAGCAGCATTTTACATTTTTCATGCCCCTTTACTTAAGATTCTATCAATGAAAAATAAAAAGAAGGACAAAATACCTGATGCATTTCATGTAGATTGAGACTTGTAATTTGAGTCTTTACTCATTCCATGCTAGAATTGTATTAAATTATTCGATAACCCTTCTTCTCATCTATTTTACAATAATATCTAATAATCAACTCAGTTCTCATGAAACTCTTGTCTTACTTTTAATAGAAGTGAATTATTATTCTTATAAAGTAAATAGCATGCCCCCAAAATTCTTGGGTCATCTCAATGGGTTCAGAAACCACATATTTCTCTAGATGCATTATAAGAACTTGTAATATGGACAACATTTTAAGTAATGGTTTAATTGTGTAACAAATTATATTTGTCTTAATGCTCTCTTCTCAACATCCCAAGGTCTAAAAACTCATAATTTAAATTTTGTTCTAGACTAATTATCAAGATTCAAACGTTACGCACCATTTGGAGAAATGCATCTATTTTAAATAAGCTGGAGATGTCATTTATAAGGTAAAATTTTAATTTTGGTGTTGACAAAGGGAAATTTTTGAATTTTGGGCCCCTTAAAACGATTTTCAAAATTAGAAGTTTTCCATTGGCATGGTCCTAATTTTTTTGTCATATGTGATTTAAAACCTCTGCAGTTCCCTATAACAATTAAGAAGAGAATTGAATCGATTGTTATTAAAAATTTTTAAATTAATCTCCGATTAATTTAATTAATCTTAACATAAAAAATGCATGCAAAAGTACGGAGAAAATAAAAGAAAAAGAAAAAAACACAATCCCAATTTGTAGTAGTTCAAATCAGAATCCAACAGTAATTAGTTTTCACTATATTTTCTAGAAATTTTATTTCAAATTTTGAATTTAAACTTTATCTGAATCTTTCAAATAGTTTGATTTTGATTAACCTATTTACTCATGTTTTAATATTAAAGTTAGGCCTTGGTCTTCTAACTATAGAACCAGTGCTTCTAATGTAGCCATTATTTTTATGTTTTTGCAAAAATTTCTATAAAACTTCAACTTCTATCTATAGAAGAATGTATTATTTAAAAAATAATTATTTTAAAAATCTATACATTTAGTAAAATGATTAGTAGCATATATAGGATCTTGTTATAATCAAAATACCGGGTTCTATTAAAATCAAAATACTAGAAATCAACAATAATTTTCTTAACAACCTTCATTTTCTTTCTTTTCATTTTTCTTATTTTCTCTTGTGGTCGATTGAACACCGGATCAAATTTAAAGTTTCTTACCACTTCCAAAATTAGGATTTTGAATCGTAGAGTTTAAAGGAAGGATAAATCTCTTCTACGTTGTTAATACGAAGGACGACAAATCAAAGTCTCCAAAGCCCTCTTCAATTGACCGTCGTTGATCTTGAATTGGTTTTCCTAAGGGTTACATGAATGGGACTGTCAAGAGAAATAGAACTAAAGGAGGAGTTGCAAAAGCCGAAGCAACCAAAAAGGATACTGCTAATAGGAGAAAGCACGAAGGAACCCTCAATTCCTTGTCACTTCCATTTCAATGGCAAAAGATTTTGATTTTGGAACTTTCGTCGCAACTTTTACCTTATTAGAAAAAGCAAAATAAAGTAGAAAAAAATAAAGAGAATGAAGAAAACAGACGGAGAGAGAATAATATATGTATTGTATATATATTATATATACAATAGGTTAAGATAGAATGATTAATATATTGTATATATTGTGTTGTTAATAAATTATACAAAAACTTTATTTATAGGGTGATTCTATGAATATATAAAAATAAAAAATAAAATAGAATATTTACAAAATAGGTAAAAATAAATGAAATATTCTAATATTAAAATTTCAGAATGTCAATATTTTCAAGATTTTTTCAATTTAAAAATTTCCAAAACTTTTTCAATGATATTTCTTCAATTTAAGAATGCCAATATTTTTAACATCTCTCCTCAAACTCAAGATGAAAGTAGATCTTCAGTTTGTATGGTAAGTTATCAAGATGCTCAAAAAGATGAGTCCAGATCATAGAGAATCCTTATACCAGGAGATTAAAGAACCGTCAAGAAAAATACAATAGTTAGTAGTAGACCGTCGATTAGTAAGATCATTGAACCAATCAGTATCAGAATAAACTCATAACTGATATCGTAGAAAATCCAGTATGGTTGTGATTAAAAAAAAAAACATATTGAATAGAAGAGAATGTAATAACAAAATTCTCAACAACAAATTCAAAGAAAACAGAGATGAAACAAATAGAGTAGATGTAATAAAATAGACTGAATAGAAGAGAATGTAATAACAAAATTCTTAGCAGCAGATTCAAAAAAAAACAGAGATGAAGCAGATAAAATATAAGGAATAAAGCAAACTGAGTATAAAAGATGGTAATAGCATAATAAAGTAGAGGAATTGAAGAATGAAACAGAATCTTCAATAGTAGAAAAGTAGCTGATCGTAAGATATTGTTGAGAACTTATAGCAGAACGATTTTGAACATTAGAAATAAGTTAAGAAATATCTAATTTTTTCATAACTAGGTAAAAAATATCTAATTGATAAGAAAAGTAGAAAAAAAATATCTGATCGAACACTTAATACTCTAAAACCATATTAGAAAAAGCAAGATAAAGCAGAAAAAATAGAGATAATAAAGAAAGCAGACTGAGAGAGAATATTACATGTATTGTATATATATTTTTTATATAATTGATTAAGAGAAAATGATTAATATATTATGTATATTGTGTTGTCAATAGATTATATAAAATCCATATTTATAGAGTGATTCGATAAAAAAATAAAAAGAAAGAATAAAATAAAATATTTATGAAATTGATAAAAATAAATAAAATTTTAAAAAATCAATATTGAAATCTCCAAAACATATGACGTTTTCAATTTAAAAATACAAATATTCTGAACATACCCCACACCATTTCTTGAATTAGTTTTATGAAAGTTTTGGTGAAATGTCTGATAAGCACGCAAAAGTTTATTCATCGGCAAGCAAATTAAATTACCATCTATTTGCATACGTGCCCCTCAAAATTCAAATATTTCTATAAGAAATCAATTTATTTTCCGCCCTTTTGATAAAAAATTTTGGATCTGCATGCTCAAAAAAAAATTTTTTTAATTAATTATTACCATTGATCCTGTGTGGCAATTTAAGAGTGCGTTTAGTTTTAAAAATATTTTCTAATTTTCTATTTTTAATTTTCTTATATTTTCTATTTTTTTTAAAGTGTAAGAAATTTTAAAAATTTTAAAAAATACAAGTTTTTTTTAATAATGAAAAAAGTAAAAAAAAAAAACCATGTTTTCTACTCTAAAGAAAAAAAAATAGAAAATCATATTCTTTTGGTCCCCAACGAGATAATCTAATGATCACATTCTCTCCCCTCTAGGCAGAGAATTATATACAGGAACAACCACCCCATGCAACTATGAGCACCAAAGGTCTTCGTCAAGATACCCAATACTCTGGAAGGACAAACAAAGCCCTTGGAAAAAAAGAATATATGAGGACTCGCCCTCAGATCAGCCTTGCACTTCGTCCAGGAAAAGAGCCTAGTTTCTATCCACCCTAGCCAGCTTCGGGAAGACATGGCAATTTTGTGTCGCCTGCTGAATTCCTCCCAAATCTGATCCCCATGTGTATGCATAATGCTCACGTCAATAAAATAGAAAGCAGACATTCCAGATTTACCAAACGCTTAACGTGGTCCAAGGGTTATTGGGGCCAACGGTCAATCATCGTGGCTTCACGGTTTTCTCAATCCAAAATAACCAGATCCCCTCCTCGAAGCGCGTAACGACAATTTTCTCATGAGCTTAAATTCATATTAATTCCAAACTTGTCGGCTCTCCAATTTCCTCACTCGGTTTATTTAGTTTTAAAGCTTTTATTTCTACCCTCTAATGCGACAACTTAACTCATTGCGGGCAATTTGAATCAAGGGTCATGTGTCACAATGATTTAGAAGGAAATGGCAATTGTAATCCCGATGATCAGTTAAAGTTGGGGCAAAACTTTTATTATTAATGTCGTAAATTTGTTTTTTCATTTAACGATTTATGGGTTCAATTCATAAAAATAATATTTTATTTAATTTTTCTTTAAAATATAATTCATTTATATATATAGTTATATATATTATTATTTATTTAAAAAAATATTCGAGACCTAGAGCCACCTCCACTAGTGCACTTAGGTCATGCAAATGATGAAAGAAACATGATATTGACACTTCTTCTGTTAAAGTGATTTATTTGCTTTACACGTCACAATATGGGTTTCTTTCTTTTTTCTCTCTACCAAATCACAGATGTACTGATTGCGTATTGCGTCATTCCATCTCACGAAGTAACACCCATTAGCAAATTTAATTCGGTCAAATACGAGGAGCTAAATGTTACTATTTGAACGAAAGTCCAAATATTTTAAATTCTTACGTTAAGAAAGGATGAAAGGATATTGGCCGTTAAAAATATAACTAAAAATCAAGCTTCAGAATCATATGTGTTCAATGATTAACTACAAATTGCATTGGTTTCGCTACTAGGAGAATATTAATTACCTATAGAAGAAAAGTGGCTGATAAATAGTCAAATTCAAGTGATGACTTTATTTATCCAATTAAAATGCGTCACTTTCACAAACTTTTGTTGGTAATTTGAAAATTAATATTTTTTGTTTGATGATTGATTGTTCGAATGATATTTCAGGCATCGACCTTATTCACTATTTTAGACTACTATCAAACATCAATGTATTCTTTGTTAATTCTTTTTTGAAGCGGTTTGTGTGTGATAAAATGAAAAGAGTATTTGAACATAAAACACAAACACTATAAGCACTAATTTCATATGACCCATAAAGTGAAACAAATATATATATATATATATAGGGTATTAAGTATAAAAATATAGATAACTATATTTTCAAATAAGAAAATATAAGAAGGCACGGATACATACACAGGCCATTCTCAAACTATAGCGCGCAATGGTTCAATAAGAATTCACAAGCTGTTAAAGGCAAGCTCAAATGCAAAAGGAGGATGACTGTTGGAATCTTTTTTTTTTTTTTCTTTCTTTCTTTTTTTACATAAATGATAAATGACTAGGTTGCAAAACCCCTTTTCACCCCAAGATGTCATCTCTTTGGTCTAATCACATGTCCCGATTCTTGAATTTCATGTTACACCATTTGATGTAACAGACAGATCTGTATTATATCTTTCTATTAAAAAAAAGAAAATAAATCAAAAAAGGGCAAGAGGAAAAGACAACATTGTTGGTAAAGCCTTTAATTATTGTTACCGTGCAAATCGATTTGATTCAATGATAAATAATTTTTTTTTTGGTGAAAATTCAATGATAAATAATTAACAACTAGACTAGTAATCAAAATATCTACTAATCATAATAATTTCATTAAAAATCAGGAAAATAAAGTTTTTAATTACTGTTATTGTGTAAAATCAGTAGGTAATCTATTAACATTCAATGATAAATAGTTAATAACTAAATTAATAATGGATGATGATAATTCCCATTGATAATCAGTTGATAAATATATTTATACAAAAGTACCTACCCAATGATCGATAAATAGTTAATAATTATTTTGACGTTAAAATAAGAATCTATTACTAACTAACTATCAATTGAAATTTTAAAAATCTAAATGTGTGGATTAATAATTGGTTCGTAATATCTAATTTTTAATAATATTTACCTTGTTTGGTAATCTGAATTATCAACCGTTTATATTTTGTTGGTAATGAACAGATGGTAATTAGCATTTTTCTAGTATTGTGTCTAATTGCTTCTCATTTTTATAAAGATAAGTTTTTTTTTCAACTTTCTTGGCAAATAGTTGGAAAAGCAATTAACATAGAAACTTTATAAGGTGTGTTTATGAAATATCTAAGTCGTAAGTATTGTCATCGAACAAATTTATCATTTTACCCCGATCGATAATTTCAAATTTAAATTTTTTTATAATAAAATAAAATAAAGATTCTGACCAAGAGCAAAGGATAAAAATGAAAATTTAGTTTTATCCCCAAAATTTCTTTATGCAATGTCATACCCACATGGATTCGTCAGTTGTCAACAATGCTAATAATTTTTTCCACCCATAGCTTGAAGGGTATCATGGCTAAAGTCGATTATAGCCAGCAGAGATCAGTTTGTTCTTCACTCTTTTACGAGAATTTTGTCGTGCGAGTACATGGAGTCAAACGCTATTGGCCTTAACAGATTAAGGCCGGTAGCGTTTGACTATTTTTTGACGTCTTGCAGGGAACTGCATTAACTTTTCTCTGTGGCCTAATTGAATTGTAAGTCATTGTTGTGATGCGTAAAGTTGGAATGTTTGGTAGCCCCTCTCCGTCCTTTTCCTATCAATACGTGTTATCGTTTCAGCATTAATATTTTATCGTATGCGCAACCCTCCCTACCCACGTGATCTGTCTCTCGAATTTGGTAAATCTTTTAAATAACTAATGCCGCGTTTGTTTTGATCAGTGTGAAGAGAAGGGAAGAGAGAACCCTATTACTAACAATCACTTATTTGGTTCGATCATAAGGATAAAAATGGGTGAAAATGTTGAAGGTTTCTTGCGACACAATTCAAATTCGTTTCTTGGAGGAGTGATTTGGGTAGAATCGCCTCTTTTGTAATCATCATAATTATTAGATGCTTGAAAAAAGTTAAACCGAATTTGTTAGAGAAAAACTTTCTAAAATATATTATTTGTAAGATTTTAAACTATTCTTCTAATAATTTAAATAAGTTATAATTAAAATTTTAAATTTTAGTATGATAACAAATAAAAGCCATCCGACAAAGGAGGTTAATAACCATCAACTTTCGTTGCATTTTTTATGGCACCGTCAATCCTGTTAACGACACTTTTCTGTGTATCTGCATTTTGTCTTTTTCTTTTTTAACATTTACTTAATAAGAAATTATCAGAAGTTTCACTTCTCAAAAAATATTTTACATGAAATATTTCTCTAAATAGATTTTCCATGGGGAAGGAGAGAGAAGGAGAAATCCTCGTTTTGCAAATCCTCCTCTTCGATTTTTCACCACCAACTCCTCTGATTTCTTCACACAATTTGGATTGGATTTGTGGGTATTTCACCAAATTCGACATAATGCACTGCAAAGCCGTCGAAGTAGTGCATATGTCAGCGTTTAGAATCTCAGAGCACAGACCACCATTTCATCCTCATGGCTTCCTCCTCTTCGGGCAACTCCAATTCCAAAGGAGTCTCTGTACAGCATGTCCCCATTTCACATTTTTCCCCTTCTTGTACTCTCACCCGCGCTCTTATATGAGGAATCAAATCTTTCTTTTCTTTTGGGTACTATACCAATTGGTATCTACAATCATACTCCGATTAATCCGATTTGCGACTTACAGTGACCCATTTAAACCCTCTCGATATAGTTTCCATACCCAAACCACAAATCGAATTCCAAATTTATTAAAAAATCTAGTGTCACATCCCACTAGAGTTAAGGTTTAAGGTTTTAAACCTAAACTTAAACCCTAGGAATCAAAACTTTCGCAGCTCTTTCGAAGTTCCATGAACCACTTCCCCTTCCTGCGAAACAATTATTGGTGGACAACGAGAAAGGGATTGAGAGAGAGACACTGTGAGAGATCTAGAAAAACACAAGGGAAGGAAGGGGAAAATCGGAAGCTCCTACAAACCGCAACACAGGATGATAATTTTAAAGCCTAGGTTGCAAAATAAATAAATAAAAGTCACACAAACATTATATTGAGTGAACAATAAACCCCCCACCAAAACAATTGTTTCAAAATCCAAAATAGGGCTTCTTTAGTTTTGAAACCCATAACTAGGATTTCTTCTTAAAAAACCTCAACTTCCTTCGAGTTAAACTAATCCCAATTTTTTCACACGGCCTGTGCCCGTGCATGTTCAAGGAAAAAAGACCACCGCAATCACAGTCAATTAAAAAACTATCTGAACCACCGGCCAATTTTACCAAAAGAACATCCTACAATTCATCTTTCTTGATAGGATGTATAAAAGAACATTCTAGTAAATCAATGCCCTACAAAAGCCCCACTACCATACAATTTCTAGAATGACATGCAAAACTACGGTCTAAGCTCTTGTGCTAGTGTAACTTTGAAAATTTGTTCTCGACAATCATAGCCGAGGCTTACATAAAGATACACCAAACTTTTTGCTGCAATAATGCTTTTCACCAAATGATGCCGGTAAACATACAAATTAACATGACAGGGATGGTATGAAGCATTAATAGGAGAGGAAGACAAACCTTCCGATTGTTCCCCTTTGGCAACAGACAGACGGTTCCACCACAGGAGGTATACAATCAACCTTGTAACACAATACTTGATCACAAGGAAACAATATCATATGACATGATATGTGTTACGTGCGCGGGCACACACACACTCAAATGCAGACCTTATGTTTCTTCTGATGAATACAATCCTACAGTCAAGAGATGAAAGGGAAGGTTTAAGGAAAGCAATCCTACACGCTCACACAGATTCCTCCAATAACCTAGAAGAAAAGGTATTCAGATAACAAAGTAAATAATTTTCCTTCTTAAAAGCTTGTCCTGTTCCCTCAAGCTTAGTCATAGTTCTTACAGTTATCTTAGATTTCCAAGCACGATATTATATATAAACAGTTCGGACAAACATGGGAAGTGCAAAGGAAGACTACACTCCATCTTCCTCCACCTAACCTCAAGAGTTATTACCATACACACTCCCAGAAATGATGTCAACATCTTTACAAATTGCTTGAAATCAAATCCCCCACTCCCAAAAATGAAAATTGTTGAAACATCTAGACTTTAATCCCGTCCCTAGTCTTGCAAGAGCCAATAGAGAGGAACATGTGAGTAAGGAAGGATAGAGTTGGACAAGGACATCTGAAGCAGACCATGTTAAAGAAAAAGTATAGATGGGATAAGTCCGACAAAGAGACATCAAGAAGAAATTCAATTCAAATATCACATAAATAGCAAAGAGATATCAATAAAGCCAGTGGACTATTGTTTATGGGTTAGAAGTCCTAAAGAGCAAGTAATCTAAATCAAATTTCTTCTGAATCAAAAAATAAAGAAACAAAATATCCACTGAAATCTCAATCAAGTACGTTATTTCTAATGTCCTACGAAAATAAAACCTTTGTCCAACGTGTTCTACATGAGAGAGAGAGAGAGAGAGCGCGTCTAAGTTACATTGGTTGATCTATGGCCCGTAGCTCTTCCACTTCCTCTAAGGGGTTGTTGTCAAAGCTCCTCTTGGCAAGCTACGGCTCTCACACTCATATGTTCAATCCCTTGAGAATGATAAGGGAGCAAGAAAATGAATATAAATCTGCACAAAAGGTGGTGTCCCTTAAAAAAAATCACCTTGGTTTCCCTTGTACTCACCCAGGCTTAAGAGAGAAAGCTAGTATATTTTTCCATTTAAATTTTAGGTGTGTGACACAAGTCATAAGCCTTAATTGTCCTTTTGCAGTCACAAGAAAGAGTTCTAGTTCTTAAAGCACCGCACAAAGTGCAAGGGCTCACAAAAGGGTGGTATGTAGACAAACATGCTTCTCTTTTTGAAGAAAAGGTTGCTTCCAAAAATTAAGTCCAAAATCTTAAGGATGCAAGCAGCTTTAGCAATCACAGCACAATCATAAAAGACACTGAGAAAACAATTGTAATAGTTTAAAAGAGCCAGAAAGGAGTTTGATTTTCATATTACCTTACAATACTGAAAAAGCTTTATTTACCACTATCTTACCATACCAAAAAAGCAGTATGGTACGAAATCAATAACCATAATTTACAGCAGTTTATAAAAATAGTTTAACAATTGAAAAAATAAATTACACCAAATATAAGTGTCTAACTATAAAATAGTTCATATATAAAGCAGTTCAACCATACGAGGTGGGTACAATTAGGTGTAAGGAATATGTTTAGTAACAGAAATACTATTTTATCCTTAATATTTAATATATTTCCAAAATACTCCTAAAATGGTTCGGTATGCTAATTAACTGTCTATCCTACCTCAAAACAACTGTTAACTAAAAGTGATAATTTGTTTTTCAACTACCGATAACACTACGATTTTACACAATATATGGTCACCCCTATTAAATATAAGAGTAACCCTCATACGCACAAAAAGGAAAAATAATAAATGTTGACCTAATCTCAGAAATGTTTAATTACCTTTTAAAAAAATGTGGAATATGTGTTGTCACAAATAAGTTTGTAATTCCCAGCCAAGCATGTGCAGATTTTACCCTACAAGAAAATTCCTAAACGTTCATAAAGATCTAAGAAAGTTCCATAAGTAACTTGATATGATTTGTCACGTCTGTAAGGTAAGATTGGCTGTATAATGATACAGGGAAAGAACGAAAAGAGAAAATGAAGCCCATTTTAGATTTTAATACAACAGATAGAACAGGATGAGAAAAGAATGCGGCATGGAGAAACAAGCATTTTGCAAGCCTAGGATGTCACCCAACTTACCCTTTTCTCACCTGAATTGCTCATATACTCCACACTAAAACCAAGGGATCTATCTGGCACCAGAGCAACTCAAACATATTAGAAAACCCAATCCAACTTCAAGCAGAAAGTTCAATCTATGGTTTTCTCAACAACCAACCCAACCCAACCCTACTCAAGGGATGTGGTTCCGGTAGGGATGGGTTTAATTTTCCTAGTACGATTGGTGTTTCCATTATATTCAGCTATTTTTCAATTCTTTCATGTAACCTTTACGTTAAGCATATATAAAGACAAATTAAGGAGCATAATTAAGTGTGTTAGTGCTTCCAGGAAAAGACTTATTTTTTTTCTTTCTCTTCCTCTCCTTATGAAAGGGTTAATACATAAGTGTCGCTCCTCTTTCTCTCTCTAAAATAAGCGCAAGTGCCATGGTTCTAAATATTCTCTCACTGAGCCGGACGTTTTCTATCCAAAATCAAATTCTTCACTCTCTCTAAAAATGAAACCTGCTCTCTCGCTCTCACCACAAAAGATTTATCTCTAAAATAGAATTTTTCTCAAGCAAAAAATTTGAAATTTAAATCACACCCATCTATCCAGGAGTCACTCCAAGAAATAGCAAATCATAAACTCAAAGAGGATATTGGGGTTTGTCTTATTCCTTCTTAAATTTTGTGCAAAAGAAGAGGGAAGATTCATTACACACCCCAGTATGGAAGTAAAGAGAGAAGGCCAAGTAACATGACAAAGTTCATTACCTACTAAACAGAGGAGAAAGAAACGTAAAAACAAGGAAACTAGAGAGAGAGAGAGAGAGTGAGATTTAAAATTTCTTGTGAAACCCAAGAGGGAGAAAATTCATTTGGGGGTGATGATGGATGGATACACAGAAACAGAGATCTTTAACAAAATGTGATTCTTAGATTGCATAGACTTACATACTCTTTGAAACTAAGCTGCTCCAAGTTTTTGTTGTTATAGGTATTTTTGGACCAATCCAACCCGGCGCAAAAAGATCCAAAGGAAGAATAAATGAGTAATCAGAACTAGCTTTCATATAATGGGATGACAAATATGGGCATCTCTTTTGGGGAAATTGATTATCTTTAGGAGTTACTATTGTAGTAGTATTCAAGTCCTGTGGGTCACAAAATTATAGCAGTTTTTATTATAGAATTTTATTATTTAAGCTGGTTTCTACTTTTGGTGTCTAGCTATTTAGGACATAATTTCTACGTTCCTTTACGGCTAGAAGAGTCAATTCAGGAGTTCCAACTAGTACTTCTATTTCTTGAACTAATGCCAATACAAAGAAGTACATAGCCTCATTATTGAAAGTTTTACAATAATTTCAGTGCTCAATCAATTCCCTTGATCTCTCAAATCTTAGAAGTTTGATGTTTTCTTGCCTTAAATGTGATGCCCAAGGATCTAGTAGTGTAAGACTAGTAAAGCAACAGAATTTTCCCACAAAGCCCTTCACCCTAAATTAATCTAGAATTGGTCCTACAACACCAAGCCAACATGAGAGAGAGAGAGAGAGAGAGAGAGAGAGAGAGAGAGAGAGAGATCTTAAGCAAACTTGGTTCGTGGCTTACCAAGTCATTGAAACGAAGCTGCCACAAATTTTCGTGGTTCAAGTATTTTGGAAGCAACCCAACTCAAGGGTAAATTGAGAACCGAATCAAACCAAGGACCAATCCTACGTCAAAATCTTCTCAACGACAAAATTTGAAGTATTTAATTTTAAGCCATTCTACTTTAGTGAAGAACATGCCATGGGAAGAAGGCAAATCATCAAGTCAGACCAGCATGCCATTTCAACATCTAGTACGCTTTACCATTCAAGTGCAATTAGAAATCACTGGACTCCTGATAATGTAAAATACCCTGGACAATAGACCTCAATTGCTGATTGGAAAGCGAAAACCTTGAACTTTGCAGGTCCGAAGATGCTTATTCAAGCAGTGACCTCTTCGAACCCATCCTATATTATGCAGTCAGTTCACATCCCAGAATCGATTTGTGACCAGCTTGATAAGCTAAACAGAAATTTTTTCTCGCGGAGGGAGTCCATAGAGTCAATGCGATCAGGTGGGATTTAGTATGTTACCCAAAAACTTTTGGAGAACTTGGGATTCGTAAGTCTCGAGAAGTGAACCACGCGTTCATTGCTCAGTTGATGGGGATTCTATTGGAGGATATGGCTCTATGGTGTGAAATTCTCCGCAAAAAGTACATCTACTGTAGGAATTTTTTTATTGTAATCGGACATCCAGCTTCTCGTCCCATTGGCATCGCATTCTGAAAGTTCACGACTCGCTCAAGGGTGGGCTGTGCTGGCAAATTGAGAATATCTGATTTTGGCAGGATAACTGGGTTGGCGAGTGACCATTATGTCATAGGGTACCAGGGGCTCCCTCAGTGTATTCTATAGACCTAAGGGTGAATCAATTTATTACTCCAGATCGACAATGGGATGTTACAGGCCTCTCTACGAGCCTTCCAGAATCTATAGTAAAGGAGGTTAGGGAGGTGTTGATCCCCAGTAATCCTGATTCCCAAGATCTGGTATGCTGGTCAGGTGATTTTTAAGAAGTTTTCTCAGTTCGATTGGCATACCGCACCTTCCAATGCCTCGAGGAACCCATCTCTTCACTTGCCGGTCCATGGAAGTGGATCTGGAAGCTCAAATGTCAGGAAAGGGCTATATTCATGATATGGCTGATGTTTCATGGTATGCTGATGACGAATGCTATCCGAGCCAGGCATTGGATTTCATCAGATCTGTTATGCCCTTTATGCCATGAGCTCCCAGAGACAGGAATTCAACTTTTCAGGGACCGTGCTCTGGTTCACCAAGTTTGGACCCGGATCCTTCGATCTTCTTAGTTGTATAAGTTGGTAACGGGGAATCAAAAGAGCAGTTGGTACGTAACTGCCAATCTCAAGCCCTCCGCATAGGGTGTCCATGGGTTGTGTGCTATCTGGACACTATGGGCCATCTGGAAAGCCTGGTGTAATTCTGTCTTTGAGGGGCACTGATTTTTCTCTGAAGGGTGTTGCGAAAGTAGCCACCACTTATACTCGGGATGGTTGGCTACCGATGGCCAGCAATTCCCAGCCCCCTCCTCGGTTGGGTACTTGGATTTGATGGTCTCCTCTCCCCATGTTATTACAAATTGAACATAGATGGATCGTCAAATCTTCATTCTCATGTGGGTGGGGCCGGAGGATTGCTTTGTCATGAATCTGGCTTCCATGGCTTTACAATGAATGTAGGGTGACAAAACCCTTCACCGCGGAGTTATGTGCTGCCCGTGAGAGGCTCCTCCTATTCTGCACCCAGTTCTACCTGGTTATTTTGGAGACCGATTCGGCAAAGCATGTGTCGGCCCTTTCTTCCAAGGTGAACCCTGCCCATCCAGACATCCATATCCCGAGAGAATCTCAACAGCTCATTACTCACACCCAAGTGCATAAGGTGCTCTTTGTCCCCCCGTGAGGATAACTCTTATGCGGACATTCTTGCTAAACTATGCCCATCACTCGCTCAGGGATTTCATAATTTTGTCTCCCCCCCTAGTGAAGTGTATCGTTTCTTAATAAGCGATATTTAGGGTATAGCTTACTTTAGAGGCTAGTCTCTCTCCACTCCTTTTTATAACCAAAAAAAAATAATAATAATAGAAATAAAAAGTGTACCATGTTCATTTTGCCTGGTACCGAGGAGAAATCCCATGCAATGTATGAGTTTAGAGATTCCACTGTCAACAAACCTGGGTAAAAAGTAATTGTTACAAAGCTAGAATGAACAATGGTTGTGTCAAAATAGCTTCTTTGAAACTACAAATCAGACAATAAATTACTCAAAGCAAAGGACAACATGAAGGAGAATTAATGGCATGGGTGCTCTTCAGATACTGTGTGTATATATATATATTTCAATAAAAATAAAAATAAAAACAGAATCAAAAGAATGAAGGGCAGAACATGAGATAGGAAAAGGTAGCTTTAGTATTTTCAATAAAGTAAAACCTCGGAAAGGTTAATTGGAAATATCACCATTAACAGCTTGGAAGTGAGACACACAAACATACATACCTAGGGAGAGAGAGACAGAGACAGAGACGGAGACGGAGAGACAGAGTGAGACTTTTCACCATAAGACAATAAACCTACAAATTTTAGCTTGACTCTCTAGCCTAGTTCTTGTAATTGTTGAAAATTAGAAGTTATTGTCATTTCTTTTCTAACAAAAATAATATTTAAAATTCAATATGAAACCAGCCTTATATTGTGAGCCCTTCATCTAATTTGTGCTCTAGGCTACCAGAGATAAAGCCCCTAGACCTCATGGTTTTGATATGCCATATAATCAGGATGTTGGGATGTTATTTCTAAGGTCTTGATTAGAGTTTTTGATAAGGTTTTTGCTAAAATGCGATACAAACCGGTGGTTAGCCCCATAGGTCTAAATTCTTCACCTTCAATGAATGGGCTTCGGTAGGGTTAAGGGTGATAAAAATTAGAGTTCATACTTCTGCCACCTTTAGCAAAAAACTCATTGAAAACTCTAATCAAGTCCTAAGAAATAATATACCAAAAATCCTGATAAAAAACCATAGTAAAACCATCAAGTTCAAGGCCTTTGTCCCTATCAAAACACAAAATCCATCTCTTGTAGCAAGAGTGCTTTTGTTGGGGGTAACAGATTTTGGATGTTGTCCCTCTTGCTAATAAGCTTGTTGATTATGTCAGGAAGCATGAGAAGGGTGTAGTCTTAAAATTGGATTTCAAGAAAGCTTGTAATAGGGTTAGTTGGTGTTTTCTAGATAATGTGTTGGAGAATAAGAGATTTGAGAGCCGTTGGAGAAATTGAACAAGAGGTTTTTTTTTTTAATCCTTCATGGAAGCGCAAAACATGGGCTCAAGGGGTAACACAGAGAGATGATAATCAATTCCTTGTTCCCTCTTCTGCCATCTTACCTGCCTAAAATCTCAAACAGAGAACAGCGGTTCCTGAATCCTGATGCACGTGTTAGATACTAAGCTCTCCTCTCAACCTAAACATCAATCAACATTGTGACATACGCAATTATCACTCCGCCATAGTAATTCAAAAGCTATAATTGCACCAAAACTTAACGATACAGTTGTTCAAATTGACACCACATAACACTTTCTAACTGACAACATTGTAAAAGTTTGCGTGACCAAATGCCAGTTCAGAATGAAATCATTATCTGGAATAGCGGTTTCATTTAAGATGGAGGCTAGTTTTCTCTTTAATTTTTGGTTTTTCCCTTGAAATGACAAACCAGCAGGATCCAAGTAAGTTAGGTGGGGCAAATGAAGGCAAATGCATTGTGTGGCATCTCATATCACTACGTTTGCCCTTCCCACCGTAATGTACAAGAAATCAGCCACCGTAATGGCTTCAAGGAGCCTCCTCTGAACCGTCCCTCTTCCAAATATCCAGTGGAGAAAGTGGGTAACAAAATAAATAAGCAAAATCAGAGGGGCAGATCCAGCATAGTCGCCAGGCAAAGGACACAAGTAAATCAAACCAGTGCAAGGATCATAAGTGGGCAGGGGAGGAGGAAGGCAAAAGTTACAAAGAAGAGAGTAAGTGCATTCCTGCAGATGCTTCACCTTCGCTGAGTGAAAACTCCTGCAGATCTCTGGCCATCGAACGAATTTCGGAGGCAAGACGAGCAACGTCGCCGGAGAGTGTTATCGTAATAAGAAGACAGGTAAACCCTTGTAATCGGCACCAGGCCTTGTACGGAAGCCATTTTGCTATTTTATCAGACAACAGTCAATGGGTTATTCTCCGTTAAATTAATTTCCGGTACAGTTAGGTTGTAAATGTGATCGGCGGAAACGTTCCCCAAAATAATGGGCCGACCTCGCCCGGGTTGTGAATCAACACACAGCGTAGACGGGCTGGTAAGGCCTATTGGAAGAATACGAGGACAGGAGTGGAATCAAAGATTACTCTTTTGAATTTAAACGACGCTTCCCCCACGCCCCCCCCCCCCGGGGGGGAACACGATGTGTGACGTGATGTGATTCAATAATGAACAAACAAGGGGAAAATGCTGCGAACCTGGTCAAGCATCGAGAACAAACTCCGGTATTGTTGTCGAGATCACCTAAGATGTACTTTCAATTGGAGAACCAAAGCTGCAGTCTCGCACTGAAATTTGTGGAAGCTTGAGTGGTGTTTGTCTGGAATTCGATTAGGCGTAGCCCAAACTTTATTTTTGTTTTGCATCTTTGTTTTTTTTTTTTGGGGTGGGGTGGGGTGGGGTGGGGTGGCGTGGGGTGGGGATGGGGGGTGGGGGGGGGGGGAAGGGAAGGGAACGACTACAAAACAAAATAAAAATCTTTTACCCAAAATAAAACAAAATAAAAATCGCTATGGTTCGGCTCATTCTTCGAAGCCACCGGCAACTAACCAAGTGGTTCAACTCCCTTTAAAATACCTAACAACTACTAACCATAAGATTAATAATTAATAAAAATAATTAATGATTAATTGTGATTATTAAATTACTTACTAATTAACAAATTTGATTAGTATTACAATTAGTATAAATAGTAAACTTTATAACATATAATGAATATATTAAAATGCAATTGAAATCTCTCTTTTATACTCTCTCTCTATATTCTCCCCCTAATCTCTCTCCTTCTCTTGATCTCACTCTCTCTTCCTCTCTTTCTTTAATTGATTCATAACAAATTGGTATCAAAGTATACGAATTCTTAGTTAGTATTGAAAAATAGTATAAGAAATTGAGTATGAAGCCATTGAAGAAAAAGTTTTGTATGAAGTCTTGGAAGAACATCTCAAAAGGCAAGACATTAAAATATAAGAATTTCATTCACATGTTGACAAGAAAATTGGTAAACAAGATCGAAAATTGGACGAACAAGATCGAAAATTGGATGCTTTTATGGTGAGTCTTGATGACAAATTCAACATTTTTATTGAAAATATTTGATATCGATGAAGATATCAACATTTTGATGAAAAGAGAGCAAGAAGATAAAAAGAAATTGGAAAACAATGAAACAAATCAAATTACAAATGAAACAATATCAAAACCCATGAAAGAACAAGGGCCTTGCATGTCCAAAAAAGAAGTTTTGTTGATGGTGGGTTTTTACTAATTCTTTCAAAGATTGAATTTATGGTATTCAGTGAACAAAAATCTTCACCAAAAAGAAATTCAAGAAAACTCTCTTTCAAACTTCCTCATCTCTATTTTTCTCTCATTATTCTCATTACAATTTAAGTTACACTCATTGTTCGTCTCCATCACCTTATCCTTCAACACAAATGTAAGATTTTGTTCAAGATTTATGGATTTAGATCTCAATTCTTGATTTTCCATCATTGATGACAAGGATGTCTTCAAAAGAGGTTAATTGTAACAACTACTAAGCAAATGGTTAGTAGTTAATCATAATTAATAGGAATAGTTAGTGGTTAATTGTGATTGTTAAATTAGTTAGTAGTTAACAAATTTGGTTAATATTAGAATTAGTATAAATAGTAGTTTTTAAAACATGTAATGAGATATATTGAAATTATATTGAAATTTCTCTCCCTTGTATTCTTTTCTTCTCTCTATCTTCTCCCCTAATCTCTCTTTCCTTCTCTTGATTTCACTCCCTCTTCCTCTCTTTCTTTATTTTCTTGAGTTGGTTCATGACAAATTGGTATTAGAGCATACGATTATTGGTATAATTCATGATAGAAGATGATTGGAGTAAAAGAATTGACGTTATTATGGCACGCATCGATGACAAATTCAACATTATAATAAAAATATTTGGTATCGATGAACATATCCAAACTTTGATGGAAAAAGAGTAAGAAATTGAAAAGCAACAAAACAAATCAAATGGTAGAAGAAGCAATACCAAAATCCATGAAAAAGTAAGATATTGAATCATTTTCTAAACCCCTCATTTTATCTACTTCTAATGAAAAATGTTGAGAGTAGAAAAATTTCAAATGTTCAAGAAAGAAGGATATTGCATGATCAAGAAAGAAGACTCTTGCATGATCAAAAAAGAAGAGTCTTGCATATCCAAGAAAGAAATTGTTAATGGTAGATTCTTGTTAATTTCTTCAAAAATTGAATTTTCAGTATTTATCGGACAAAATTTTTCACCAAGAAAAAGTTCAAGAAAAATGTATTTCAAGTTTCTTCATCTCTATTTTTCTCCAACTATTCTTATTGCAACCCAAATTATATATATTATTCGTCTCCATCACCTTATCTCTCAACACAAATACAAATCTTGATTCAAGAATCATTGATTCAAAATCTCAATTCTTGATTTTCCATCTTTGAGGACAATGATGTATTCAAGTGGGAAATATTGTAACAACTACTAACTATAGAGTTAGTAGTTAATCATAGTTAATAGGAATAGTTAGTGATTAATTGTGTTTATTAGATTAGTTACTAGTTAACAAGTTTGGTCAGTATTAAAATTAACATAAATAGTAGTCTTTACAACATATAATGGATATAGTGAAATGTTATTGAAATCTCTTTCTCTTGTATTCTCTCTCTCTAAATCTCCCTCTTTCTCTATTTTCTCCCCCCTAATCTCTCTCCTTCTCTTGATCTCACTCTCTCTTCCTCACTTTCTTTAGTTGGTTCATAACATACCCCTCCCTTTTGGATTTGGAACGGTTGCCTTCCTCTGCATTATGGTTTGAATAGGGATATTAACGAATCAATTATTCATGATTTAATTTAGTATTAGTATTTTTTTAATTAATTAGAATCAAATATAAACTAATAGCTCTGGAATCAATGACTCTTGTCCTGAAAAATTTTTCTGTTTTTTTTTCTCTTTTGATTTTTCTCTCCATCTCACATTTTCTTATGTTATGACAATATTTCAATTTCTCTCCCTATCTCCCGAGAAGTATTATTCAGTTAAAATAAAAAAAATATTTTCTCCAAATCACTTTTTATATTTTAGACAATTTATTTAGTTTTGATTTCAATTTTGAATAAACTAAAATTTTAATTTGGTTATTTGAACGTATATATAGATTTTAACCATTTTTATTTCGGTTAAACCGAACTCACCGAAATAGTTTAAAATATATTATTAATATAATATAATAATTAAAAATTAAAAGAGAAACTAAAAAAAATCCCAAAAGAGATGATATAATATTATAATTAAAAGTTAAGAGAGAAAAATATTTTAAAAATTATTTTATTGAATAATTGTGTAATGTTAGTTTTTTTTTTATGAATTACTAGTGAATTAATATAATTAGTTTAAAAGTTTCATATTTGGATTGAAAATTATTTCCAAGTGATCATAGATCCATTTTTTGCATTGAAAGACATTTTTAAAAAAATGTTGAGGAATTTGGGAAATACAATACAAGTCCATCAATACAAACCCACCAACGTGTTCTTCCAATTTCCTTAATTTCAGTTTAGGTTAATATCCAAATTATGCAAATGCATCGGAGATATTTGAAGAGAGATAAAGTTGATAGAGAGAGGGGGGAGAGATTGATTATTTAGCCCGAAGAAAAAGAAAGAGCTTGGCAACTTTTTTTCTAGAGCGCTTAGTTTTTATATCTAATCATATCGTTGTATTCAAAAATTTACTTATTTAAGGCTATTTTTATTTACTCAGACTATTAGCCTAATAATTTCAATTTTTTATAATTTATTATGTTGAAAAAATTATATATAATATTAAGATTTCAATATTTAATAATAATATCATATTTATTTTTTATTTAACATTTGTTTACGGGTTTAATTAAATTAGGTAAGACTATGTTAAATTTTCAAGCAAGTTACTTCAAGACCAACTTAATAATTTTTATAATAAATTTGATCTAAATTGTTCCAACTTATTTTCACCTCTACAAATTATTATTTGTAACAGTGAAACAAAAATTCTTCTTTAACTAAAATAAAAAGTTTTTTTTAACACCAAAATGCATAAAAAGGATTTTTCAAACTCTCCTCGATTATAATTGTGGACCCCGAAGGACGGAGTCCGGCGGCAAGCCCTTTTCAAACGTGGCAGGGTATCTTGCTAGTATGCCACGAGTCGAACCAAAAAGTTAGGGCTACGTACGCCTCAATCGAATTCCGGACAAACACCACTTGTTATTTGATGGGAGGAAAGTTTACGCAAATTTCAGTTCAAGCCTGCAGTGTTGGCTCTCAAGCACATTTCAGGGGTCTGGACAATCATACCGGAGTTGTTCTCTATGCTCGGCCAGGTCCTCAACATTTTTTGCTTGTTCGTTAATTGTTGAACCACATCCCATCACGTCACCGCGTCCCTCCGCAGTGGGTGAAGCAACGGCAGCACGGTGGTCCACAACACTGATCGACGAAGAGCAATAGTGCCGGAATTGTTATGGGTTCTGACATCGGTCAGCCGGAGATTACACGGGCTTGGAGTAGGTTTCTGGCGACATGTCTGGTAGGAGGCGCAGTCCTTGGCGCCTCTGTTCTGACCTTCTACCTGGTTTCTCCGACGCGGGTGCCCGGAACGTTGAGGAGGAAGAAGAAGAAGAAACCCATTCGCGTCTATATGGACGGTTGTTTCGACATGATGCACTACGGGCATTGCAATGCCCTTCGTCAGGCTCGTGCTCTTGGGGATCAGTTGGTGGTTGGTGTCGTTAGCGATGCTGAAATTATCGCCAATAAGGGTCCTCCAGTCACTCCTCTTCATGAGAGGTTTCTTCGATTCTTTGATTGTCTTATTCAGTGCATACAATTTTACTTCTTTGCTCTTACCGTCTTCCCTTCCACTAATATATTTTGCCGAGTATTCTTTAATTCTTTAATTCTTTGATCGGGGACAAAGAGTCAATTTATGGGTGCGTATTCATTGCCCAGCTTGGGATAATCGAAAACCCATTTCGTTATGTTCTTTTAAGTGTGAAAGGCCCTGGGGTTTGCTTGACAGATTTTCAACTTCACTTGATTTATGCCTATACTGTACCCAGAAAATGAATAGAAAAACTTGGTGAACAACACATGATTTTCTGTAACTTGTGAAAATATGGTTGCTGTAAATGCAATAAAGTTTCAGTTTGATCTTTGTCCCAAATGTGGAGGAAAGGTAGCAATATGATTCTGATAATGCAAGACTTTCAAGTGATCTACTTTGCTTCCTTTTATATACTGCTTGGGTTATGTCATCCTTTGCTTTTGGTTTCAGCTGACAAGAAAGCTAAATACTTTTGTTAAATGCCAATTCTATGCTTATATTTGAAAATTGGTGGTTACATGTGTGGCTAAGTTGATTAAAGGTGAATGCTTTTGTTGAACCATATTCACACTTATCTATTTTCTTTTGTAATGGGACATATCTTATAGGATGATTATGGTCAGTGCTGTGAAGTGGGTGGATGAAGTTATTCCGGATGCACCCTATGCCATTACTGAAGATTTTATGAAGAAGCTATTTGATGAGTACAAAATAGACTATATTATCCATGGGGATGACCCGTGCATACTTCCTGATGGAACTGATGCTTATGCCCTTGCGAAGAAGGTTGGTCGTTATAAGCAGATCAAGCGCACTGAAGGAGTGTCAAGCACCGATATTGTTGGTATGTATAGTCTTGCCACGTTAGGCCAAATTTTGCGCTGAGAAACGTCTACTTAAAAAAGCAAGTGTAAATTTTGAAATTTCTCAGTGATATTATTTCTTTTGCAATTTTGGTTATTTAGTTGCAACATATTAAATTTCTTTGATGCGATTGCCATATTGGGTCTGCTGGAACTTAGTCATTCAAGAAGTGTTCTGGGCATTTTTTGAACAGGCCGGATGCTTCTTTGTGTGAGGGAGAGATCTCTTGGTGACTCTCATAATCATTCTTCCCTGCAAAGACAATTCAGTCATGGTCATAGCCAAAAATTTGAAGATGGTGGGTCTGGTAGTGGAACTCGTGTGTCACATTTTCTACCAACTTCTCGCAGAATTGTTCAGTTCTCTAATGGGAAGGTAATCACAGATTACAAATTTATAGCCTATAACACAACCACAGTATTGGCTCGAGGATTGTAAGTTTTAAAGGTTTCTTGGCGGCTCTGTGCTGTTGGAATATGACTTGGATTGTGAACTTTTGTGGCTTTTTTTTTTCTCTTTTCCTATTCCTTTTGATATCCCTGTGTTTTTACTCCTCTGTATGGTCTATCACATGGCTAGAAACTCTTAGTTTGACCATTTTGAATTATGTCCTGGCTGAAAAGTGGAGATCTTGATATGACCAGAGGAGCACAAGATTGTAAACACATGTTCATTTGTCGAGTTGCTAAAAAGTGGGAGAGAAGCAAGACAAACCTCTGATCGATCTGGACACAACAAAAATTTCCATTATGGACAGAGATTTGAGATTCTGTAAGTAACTTAGTGAGTGCTTCCGAAGACTTGGAAGATAATGAAATATGAACTTGAAAAGCTTTCCATTTTAAAGTTCACCAATTTGAGGTTGCATAATTAGTTGTCTCCAACTTCAGCTTAGGCTCCAAACAGTAAGAGTGCTAACTGGGAATAAGCTATTCTCAACAGACTGGACTTGAGATTGTCTGAACCTAGCATTGCTGCCATGGAAGCTAATTTTCCTTTCTGATTTACATGACCAAAAGGAGAAGGAATAAAAAGGTTGAGGAGAATTTAGAGTCTCAAAAAGGCCTCAGGTGTTCAATGAAGGTGTTTAGTTGAAGTGTAGGGCTTTGGGCAATAGAAGGAAAAGGAAAAATGTTACAGAAAACATCCTTAAGAGTTACCCTAGTTCTAAAGCTAGAGTTGGTAGATGCTAGTTTGGTTAACTCCATTTTGGGACTCTAGTTTAAGGGCTCCAAATGTCTTCCTTCTAGTGGCTCCTCGGGTGGGATTCTTTTCCCTTTCTGTTTTGTTTCACGTTAGAGGATTCCATCGCAGTTGGTTTACTTTTGTTTATGGTTTGAATATTCCAAGGCTTTTTTTCCCCCTCTTCTTCTTTTTTGTTCGAGATGGGGTTTTTGGCTCATGTTCTAGAAATGGTGTTTGGATGGGGATTTTAATATTGTGAAGTTCCCTTTGGAGAACGTAATGGGACTAGAACTACCTATAGGATGTGACTTTGCCTCCTTAACAATGACAATAAATCAACCAAGCAATACTCTGTTTCTGGCAAAGATAGTCTAATAAAGGAGGATAGGTTGATTGATTAGCATAATCTGTGGGCTGGAATCACAAGGGATGGCTGCAAATTATAATTTAAACTCACATTCCACGATGTTGGGTAATTTGGTTGTTTTTGGCTGATTTGGGAGTGAAGGGAACTGTGGAGTAATTTGAGGTGCTTGTCAAAGAAGAAAATCAACATGAATTTTGGTGTTTGGCTGAGAGTGGGAATAAAGGGTGTTGGGCTTAGAGTTTTCTGGGCCAGGAGAAAAATGGGCCGGTCTATTTTGGCTCAAAAAGACCCAGATAATGAAACGGTTTGGGTCATGACTTGATGGGTGAAAAGGGAGTTGAGAAGGTCAAGAAAACCCATTATGTCAAATTCAAAGGGGTTTTCACCAAAGGAGGCTTGATTTTTGCCATTAACAAACACCGAGGAGATTTACACTAATGGGGTGATAGGTAAGAGGATTTAGAACTATTAGTCTCACCACTTGTTTTTATTGAATTATGGCGAAGTGTTAGCTAATAGGTTGTATTCGGTGCTTGTTGATATCATTTCCTCCACTGTTTTTATAGGAGGGAGATTCTAGAGACTGCTCTAGGCCCAAATGATGTTTCTAATTATGTTTAGAAGCATGATGGGGTGTAGTTGTGAAGCTTGATTTTGAGAATGCTTATGATAGGGTTAGCTGGAGTTTCTTGAATAAGGTTTTAGAGAATAAGGGTTCTTGATATATATATTTTGTAGATCTCTTTTCTATCACCTTATTTGTCTTCCTGAGTAGCCTCCGTTTTCTTTAACTGATTTTATTTTGAAGACAAAGGTTCCTACCATGGTTAGGGCTTTTATTTTGTCCATGGTACTTAATAAGATCAATATCAATGATTTGTTGCATAAGAGGACACCTTTCAAAGCTATCTCTCCAGATGTTTGTGTCATTTTCCATAACAATTCTAAAAAAGGAGATCTCTTGTTTTTGCATTGTTTAGCTGCTTGAGAGATGTGAAACCACCTTTTTGATGTGGGTGCAAATAATTGGGTTTGTCCTAGAAGTCTTTTTCGTTTTAATGAATTTTAAAGGTTTTTGGGGGAAAAAAATATGCTAATCTTCTCTGGAGATGTGTATTGGTGGCTCTTCCTTAGTATATTTGGGAAGCATAATGCCTGAATTTTCAGAAATAAGCTCATCAACTCAAACCTTCTTTGGGATATATATATATTTTGAAACTTTTTTGTGGGCTCCATGGGTTTATAAAGATTATAGTTTAAAAGAGTTGAGGAGGAATTGATGAGCTATTAGTTATTAGTGTTTTTGTTTTTGAGCTTGCTTTTCTTTCTCTAAGGATTTCTCATCATTGTCTCACCAAGAGGGGTGATTGAATGACTTGTAAAGATTGTAAGGTTATACGGGGGGAGAGTGTAGTGGCTCAACATAGACTTCTAGTTTTAGATGTATGTGTGTCTAAAAGGCAAAAGAAATGTCGTCTATTTGTGAAATTAAGAATTAAGTGATAGAATCTGAAAGGAGAAAATATGACGTCTTTTAGAGATAAATTAATTCAAGAATAGATTGGTCCGCTAATGATGATCCAAAAATAATGTGGAAAGAGATGTCTATTAATATTAAGAGTATAGGTGGGGAGGTTTTTGGAATATCTAAAGGTCGGGCCCCAATAGTCAAGGAGTCATGGTGGTAGAATGAGAAAATACAAACTGCTATTCGAACCAAACAAGAGTGTTATAAGAATGTTAAAGGAAATAGCAGTGGCGATACATATGAAAAATACAAAAGTGCAAAAAAAAGAGATGAAAAAGATTATTCAAGAATCAAAGAGTAAAGTGTATAATGAATTATATAAAAGATTGAAAACTAAAGATCAAGAAAGAGAGATTTACAGAATTGTCAAACTAAGGGAGAGAAAGGGAAAAGATTTAAATGGTATTAAGTATATTAAGAGTGAAACCAATAGTATATTTGTAAAAAATGAGGATATAAGAATACGATGGGGGACTATTTTGATAATTTCTTTAACGTTAAGAGTACAATGGATATAAAAAATATCGAG
This sequence comes from Dillenia suffruticosa, assembly GCA_033439265.1. Taxonomy (NCBI): domain Eukaryota; kingdom Viridiplantae; phylum Streptophyta; class Magnoliopsida; order Dilleniales; family Dilleniaceae; genus Dillenia; species Dillenia suffruticosa. The sequence continues at coordinate 25,327,825 of JAVTVX010000013.1, read as the reverse complement.
ATACCTATAAAAGAGGTTAATAGAGATTTTAAACGTAAAATTCGTCCCCATGAAATTAAAGAGGCCTTAAAGAGAATGATGAATAATAAAACCATAGGAGTTGATGGCAACCCCATTGAAGTGTGAAAATATTTGGGTGAATTTGGTATAGTAATATTAACGGATCATTTCAACAAAATTTGGCAAATCAAGAAAATACCTCAAATAAGGAGAGTGAGCACACTTGTACCATTATATAAGAATAAAAGAGATATACAATATTGTTTCAATTATAGAAAAATTAAACTTATGAGTCATATCGTGAAACTATGAGAGAGAGTGCTAGAGTATAAATTGAAATTAGAGATAAGTGTGTTCCATAATCAATTTGGATTTATGTCAGAATGATCCACTACAGAATCAATCCACTTGTTAAGACATTTGATGGAGCATATAGAATACAGAAAAGAGACCTACATATGGTATTCATTGAGTTAGAAAAAATATATGATAGGGCCTCAAGAGACGTATTGCGGTGGACGTTGATGAAAAAATATATTTTCTTGAAATACATTAATCTTATTAAAGATATGTATGATAGAGGTATAACCAATGTAAGAACTTGTAGCGGTTTGAGTGATAGCATCCCTATTAACATTGGACTCCATCAAGATTTGACATTAAGTTCTATCCTTTTTGCAATAGTGATGAATGAAATAACAAAAAATATCCAAATTGAGACAGTATGGTGCTTGGTTGATGAAAATATAGAGGGTATTAGTGTCAAATTAGAATTATGGAGGGTCACACTAGAATATAGAGGAGTTAGATTGAGCAGATAAAAAATTGAGTATATAAGATGTAAATTTAGTGGCGATCATCAGAATGATGAAGAAACGATTATGTTAGAAATAAAAGATGTTTTAAAAAATGAACACTTTAGATATTTTGGTTCTATTATTTAAAATGATGGTAATATAAATGACGATATGAATTACAGGATTCAAGCGGATTGGATGAAATGGAAAAGAGCGTTTGAAGTTTTTTGTGATCGCACGATATCATTGCATTTGAAGGAAAAGTTCTATAGAATCGTAATAAAATCTACATTATTGTATTACGCTGAGTGTTGGACTATTAAATAATAATATGAACAGAAAATGGATGTAGCAAAAATAAGGATATTTAGCTAGATGTGTGGTAAAACTAGAAAAGATAGAATTAAAAAAGAAGAGATTCATAATAAGTTGAAAATTAGTTCAATTGTGAATAAGATACGAAAGTGTTGTCTGATATGGTTTAGGCATGTGCAATGAAGACTCTAAAATGTATCGGTTAGGAGGACCGAGAACTTAAATATATGAGATTTAATAAAACGTAAAAATAAATCATTAAAAATTTGGATGCAAATTATCCGTAAATATATAATAGTTAAGAGTTTAGATGAGAAAACATTCTTGAACAGGAATGAGTGGCGTAGGAGAATTTGCACAAATTAAACTTACTCTCTCTCTTCTCTTTCTCTCTCTCTTTTTTATCTTCTCCATATTTGTCTACTAATACCAATAGTTGAAATTCAGATTTAAATTATTGTTGTTGTTGTTGTTGTTGTTATTGTTGTTGTTGTAAGGATTTCTCATCCTTGGTGTTATGTATATTCTTCTTCCCATATAATATAATTGCTTTTGCTATCAGAAAAGAATGTGGTTGATGAGTATCTTAATGAGACTTGTTGAGAGTGGGTGTTGTAAACGTTCGTGGCATACCTTATATCTTGGGGTGCCTTCACAATGGCCCACTCTTTTGATCTTTACAACACATGAATGAAATTACTTTGTAAAATCCTTTACAACATATTGAGGCCTCCAATTTTTACAACATTTTGTAGTCATAATTTTCAATTACTTTTAGATATATATTTTTTGTTTTTTATTCAATTTAAAGGCCAAAATTTATGGAGAGGGGTAAAAGTAATGAGGAGGGAGGCTCATGAGTGACTAATAAAGTTTTGAATCTAGGGGTGCTTGGTAATTTTGGGCCAAATCACAAAGAGGTGAAATGTTTTTATGTCCTAAACTCTATTATTATAGACATGACCATATATGTGTAGGCATGCATATGTATATGTAGCCCAAAGTTGAACTTTTATGGGCAGGCTAGGATGTTGTCAAAGTAGAAAGTTGCTTTTGAAGGGATCTGCAATCTGGATCATGTGCTCTCAAACTTGGCAATTGTCAGTGATCTGGATGCCATTGCAGTGATCTCAAGTAAGTATGTTTGAAGAAATCGTCAAAATGTTTGACAGGAATCATAATCCAAATTCAAAAGAGAGAGTTGTGATTTTAAATGCCTGTTATGCATTACTTTATTTGTTAATATTGGTTAAAATTTATGTTACAAAAACCAATCCATAAGGCCCCCTCCACCCCCAAACACTCCTATGCAAAGAGATAAATGTAAAGCAGGTGAATGGATGTAAAGTGCCACCTAAAGTAGGAGTCCGAGCAACCAGTGAAGCCTACCCCTTGCATAGTATGCAACAGGCAAGGCATTGTATTATGTTCTGCCCTATACAATAACTAGAAAAAGTCATACGATGGGGTTTTTATAAACATATTGTGGTGGGCGTCGACGAAAAAGGGGATTTCCTTGAGATACATTAATCTCATCAAAGATACGTATGAGAGAGTTGTTACCAATGTAAAAGCTTGTGGGGGTTTAAGTGATAGTTTCCCAATTAATATTGAGTTTCATCAAGAATCGGTATTAAGTTCCCTCCTTTTTGCAATAATGATGGATGGAATCATAAAAAACATTCAAGATAAAATATCATGGTGTATACTTTTTACAAATGATATAGTGTTAGTTGATAAAACCAGAGAGAATATTAATGCTAAATCGGAGTTATAAAGTGGTACTAGAATCCAGATGATTTGAATATATGAAATGTATGTTTAATGACAATTATCAGAATAATAAAAAAACAATTGAATTACAAAGACAGGACGTACCAAAAAGTGAACATTTTATATATTTTGGATCCATCATTTAAAACGATGACAATATAGGTGGGAATGTGAATCATAAGATTCGAGTGGATTGGATAAAATGGAGAAGTGTATCTGGAGTTCTTTGTGATCATATGATGCCATTACAGTTGAAGAAAAAGTTTTATAGAATCGCAGTAAGACCTGCATTATGATAGTGTATCAAAGGTTGTGCCATTAAACAACAACAAGAGTATAAAATAACTATAATTGAAATGAAGATACTCAGATAGATGTGTGGTAAAACTCGAAAGGATAGAATTAGAAATGAAAAGATACGCACTAAGTTAAGAGTGAGTTCATTTGTGGATAAGTTGCAAGAGTATTGCCTAAAATGGTTTATACATAGGTAACGAAAACCCAAGGACGTACCAGTTAGAAGATACAAGATCTTAAATATAAGAGATTTAGTGAAGTGTCGAGATAGACTATTGAAAACGTGGAGTCAAGTTATCCGTTAAGATATAAGTGTCAAGAGTTTTGTTGAGAAGATAATTTTAGATAAAAATGAGTGGTGTTGAAAAATTTGAAACAGTTAAATTATCTCTTTTATTATTTAAGTTTTTATGAATAAGAATGAGTGGCGCAGGAGAATTCGAAACAGTTAAATTATTTCTTTTTTTATTTTAAGTTTTTATGAATAGTTTTTTTTTTAATTTCTTTTTTCTTTTATTATTTTTTTATTGTTATTTTTTCCCCTTCTCTATTTTTGCTTTCAAAATTTAATTTTATAGTTTTTTTATTATATATTTGTCTCTCCAAAATTTAGGATTAAACTTTAGATTGTTTTATGTCCCTGCAATAGTAGGATAGACAAAATTAAGCTGCTGGAATCGAGACAAGAAATATTTCAACACTTAAAGAGTGACATCTTTTTCAACACAGTTCTCATCTTGTTGTTAGCTTTGTGCTTAAGTAGGATTCCTTCTTCTACTAAGTATATTCATGCACAGACATGTCACACAAACATAACACAACGCAATAAAGATAAGCACCCTTCTACAAGATGTTTACTCTCTCTCTCTCTCTCTCTCTCTCCAATTTGTATTAATTACTGGAAAAGAGAGGTCTCCGCCCCCCATGCGTGCACTACTATACTTATTCTCCCATTCTCTTTCCCCCTCTCATATTATCTTTTTCTCTTGGCATTTTTTTCTTTACTCTTTGTGCTTTTCTTTTTACTAACATTGTTTTGACCTACTGTTGTTTTGTTTTCAGTGAAGCTTTTGTTTTTCTAAGTGCAGGGACCAGGTACTGATGCACGAATAGTTTACATTGATGGTGCATTTGATCTTTTCCATGCTGGACATGTAGAGGTATACGGTTTTCCAACCTGGTTCTCTTCAATAGTGCAGTCACATTTCATGAATTCAGTCTGTTCCTTTCCCCATCAGTGGTGTGTGATATGTTTGGAGCATATAGATAATTGCTTTTAATAAGAGAACAGGTTGATTTTAACTTTGACCAACTGAGACTTTAATTCTGCACATGTTGTATTGGTGATATCATTTCTTTCTATATTATACTGATAGGTATAGAAGATGTGGCATGTTATATTACATTATTTCACTTTGATAGGGAAAGATGCTAGCATTAAAGGGAGAAACAATACAAGGTGGTGAGAAATCCTACTGAGGGGAGAAAAAAAAAAGCAAAGTGAAACGTGATAACTATTGATGAATCTTGTTGATAAATCTCCACGTTATGTGGGCAAACCTTTTTTTTTTTTGGTTGATTCTGAACAAGGGCTGAAGCCTTAAGGCAAGAGATCATGGGCCTGAGCCCAAAAGCAAAGATCCAAAACAAAGAGAAGAAACAGAAACTAGGCAAAAAAAAAAAGAAACCTGCACAAATCCAAATACATCAGCTTAAACCAGTCTGGATTCTGCAACTCCCATGATGTCTTTTTCTAGAATACTAAGCAGCTCCCTGCGGGGACAACCAAGAATAGTCAGATCAGGGGAAGCTTTGTGGAAAAACTCATTATTTCTGACAGATACCAACGTAGAGACATTATTTTATTTTATTCTCTATAAATACTAGTATTCTTGTCATGCAGTGAACTATATGTTAAATTATAATCAGCGGAGGGCCTCATTAGTTGGCTACATTTGGGTCTCTCTCTGAATAAGGCCATCATTTATCACTGAATATGTTCTTAACATTGCTCTTGTTAATCGGTGATTGATGTTATTTTTTTTCCTCAAGTTTTACCTGCTTTCATCACATTATGGTTTTCTTTGAAATTTTATTTTGTTCTTTCATGTTTGTGAGTTATTGCTTGGATTTCTCAAGATCCAATGCATTGCCATTCAATACTTTTGTTGATATATCATGTATATGTAATTAGTGAGAAAATGTTTGCCTCGTGTGGAATTTATGAAGTAGGAACATCGACATTGGGCATTTGATGTCAAGATACAGACACAATGACCAAGGAAAGTTCAAAAATAATATCTCCTCTATTCCATTTTGAGACTGTCATTGTTAATTTCTCCAAGTGTTTGGGCACTTGGAGGGGGGCTCTTTTTAACCTAGGTGGTCATGTTAGAGTTATTTAATCATGTTCTCAGGTATCTTCATATTACATGTCTATGGTTGCTAATTGTATTAAGCACATTATCAGGGACTTCTTATGGTTGGGGACCAATAGGGAGTATAAGGATTATTACTCAGCTAGAGGTTGTGTGCAGACCAAAGACTAGTTGAGGATTACGACTTAGCAATTTGGAGTGTAAAAACATTACTTTAGTGGGAAAGTGGTTATGGTGTTTCCACCAGAGCCTGATTGTTTCTGGCATAAGGTTTTTAGAGCAACTGTGACCTTTGACAAATGTGTTTGGTGTTTCATTGGAAACAACAGCTACTCATGCGAGCTATTGGAAATTCATGTCTTAGGTATACCATCAATTCCATATTTTCATCAAATACAATGTGAATAATGGAACTTGGCTTCAGTTTTCAGAGGATATTTGGATGGATGATGTTCCTCTTTCTCCACTTTCTCCATGAGTTTTTGCTTTGTCCTCCATACAGAATGCCTCTGTTTCAGAGTTGCTCTCATGATTGAGTCATTCTTAATTAGAACTTTGACTTTTATGTAATTCAAATAATTGAGAGGCTACTGAGATGAGATGCCGCTAATGGAGTGGAATTTCTTATTGCAGTATTTGAAATTTTTTTCTCATATGTTTAATCCTTTTCTTCCTTTGGTGTCCTACGGTAGGTGATGGTTCTCGTGTATTATTTTAGGAAGATCCTTGGGTTGGGGATTTGCCATTACTCACACTTCATACTAGTGTCAAAGATTTTATAATCGGAAGGGATGTTTATCTTTTCTGGATTCATTTCTTATGGAGTCTTAATAATAGAGAAGCTGATGAATTTTCTACTTTAATTTCTCTCCTTCGGGTTATTGAACTTTCTCCGCATATTCCTCACACTTGGTTTGACTTCTTAATTATTCGGAGGGTTTTTACGTGTAGACCTCTCTTTCATCCATTGAGTTAGCTTTATCAAAATTCTCTTTTTGAATTAAATAATTTTATTTGGAAGAAAAAAGTTCCTACTGAGGTTAAGGCTTTTATTTGGTGCATAGTGCTTAATGAAATTAATACCAATGATTTTCTTAAAAAAGGAGACTTTATAAAACTAGATGTATATGTCACGTGTTAATGCAATTTTGAAACTAGAGATTGTTGAGATTATGAAATAAGTAGGAAGGACAGCTACATAAAACTAGAGAAACTTTGAATTTCAAAATAAGATTGCATTGGATTTTTGAGCAATTGTTTTCATGGTTCATACAAGGGAAATAAAGCTCTATTTATAGGGAAAGCTCAACACCACACAAATAGAAGACAGGAGGGGGGAGGAGGCTCCATTCCCAACGGCTAGCAGCAGCTAGCTGTTGGAGCCTACTAGTCGTTGGAGCCACAACGGCTAGTTCTTTTCTAGCCATTGGGGCCCCTAAATCTATCACCTTTTGGGCCCTTTTTGGGTCAAGGATGGGCAGCCTTTAGGCTGCCCATTTTGGGTTAAGTGGGGACCAATTTGGGCTGCTGCAGGGCTTGATTGAATATCCTTTCTTCCATGCTTTGGAGACCAAGTTTGATGATATGATGAATGGGCTAGATGAACCTTCTTTCCAACACTCCCCCTCATGTTGGGTGCATATATGTTGATGGTGCCCAACTTACTCATTATTTCTTGAAAGTGAGCAGCAGTTCCTCCTTTAGTGAAGAAATTCGCGAGTTGTTGCCCTCCATTGATATAAGGGGTGGTAATGGGCTTTTCTTCTATCTTTTGTCGAATAAAGTGGCAATCGACCTCTATGTGCTTAGTGCGTTTATGGAAGACTGGATTATTGATAATATGAATTGCTGACTGATTATCACAATGGAGGTTGATTGGTGTTGAGACTCTAAATCCTAGTTCTTCTATAAGAGCCTTCAACCATACTATCTCGCTTGCGCTTGCTGTCATGGCCCGATATTCGGCTTCCGTACTTGATTTAGACACAACTCGCTGCTTCTTGCTCTTCCAAGCTATTAGATTTTCTCCTACAAACATGCAATATCCAGTGGTTGATCTCCTATTTGAGGAATCTCCTGCCCAATCAGTATTGCAGTAACCTTCAATCTCTGTTCTTCAATTGTTTTTCATTCATATACCTAATCTAGGAGATCCTTTGATGTAATGAAATATCCGTTCTGCAGCTCTCCAGTGACCCCTCTTTGGTGCATGCATGTACCGACTTATGTGGCTCACAATATAAGCAATGTCTAGTCTAGTGATGGTGAGATAAATAAGTCTTCTTACAAATCTTTGATATTTCTCTGTCTTCGATATCTCTCTATGTCTTCTAGGGGTTCGTCATCATTATCTAGAGGTCTGGAAGGAGAAACAGGGCTACATGCCAGCTTTGCTCTAGGTTTACCTGTTTCCTGCAAAAGATCAAGAGCATATTTTCTTTGAGAAATGACTAGTCCATTGTGACAATAGGCTAGTTCAATACCTAGAAAATACTTTATTTTCTCTAAATCCTTAATCTCAAATCTAGATTTTAGAAAATTTTTAAGTCTATTTTGATACATGTCACTTCCTGCAATGATAATATCATCTACATATACTAATACAATTGTGATATGATCATTGTTTTTCCTAACAAAAAGAGAAGAGCCACTATTGCATTTATGGAAATCGCTATTAAGAAAGGTATGACTTAGCTTTGCATACCAAGCTCTCGGTGATTGTTTGAGTGCATATATTGACTTGTGGAGTTTGCTTGCATTTCCTCCTTGTAGTTGAAGTCCTTGAGGTATTTGCATGTAGACTTCTTCTAGGGATTCATCATCATTATCTAGAGGTTTAGAAGGAGAAACAGGGCTACATGCCGGCTTTGCTCTGAGCTTACTGTTTCCTGCAAAAGATCAAGAGCATATTTTTTTTTGGAAATGACTAGTCCATTGGGACAATAGGCTAGTTCAATATCTAGAAAATACTTTAGTTTCCCTAAATCCTTAATCTCAAATCTAGATTTTAGAAAATTTTTAAGTCTATTTTGATACATGTCACTTCCTGTAATGAAAATATCATCTACATATACTAATGCAATTGTGATATGATCATTGTTTTTCTAACAAAAAGAGAAGTCATTATTGCATTTATGGAAACCACTATTAAGAAAGGTATGACTTTGCTTTGCATACCAAGCTCTTAGTGATTGTTTGAGTGCATATATTGCCTTGTGGAGTTTGCTTGCATTTCCTCCTTGTAGTTGAAGTCCTTCAGGTATTTGCATGTAGACTTCTTCCTCTAGACTTCTTCTTCCAGGGGTTTATCATCATTATCTAGAGGTCTAGAAGGAGAAATAGGGCTACATGCCGGCTTTGCTCTGAGCTTACCTGTTTCCTGCAAAAGATCAAAAGCATATTTTTTTTTTGGGAAATTACTAGTCTATTGTAACAATAGATTAGTTCAATACCTAGAAAATAGTTTAGTTTTCCTAAATCTTTAATCGCAAATCTAGATTTTAGAAAATTTTTAAGTTTATTTGATACATGTCACTTCCTGTAATGATAATATCATCCATATATACTAATGCAATTGTGATATGATTATTGTTTTTCCTAACAAAAAGAGGAGTCATTATTGCATTTATGGAAACCTCTATTAAGAAAGGCATGACTTAGCTTTGCGTACCAAGCTCTCGGTGATTGTTGAGTGCATATATTGTCTTGTGGAGTTTGCATGCATTTCCTCGTTGTAGTTGAAGTCCTTCAGGTATTTGCATGTAGACTTCTTCTAGATCCCCTTGGAGAAAGGTATTTGCAACATCCATTTGAAATAAGCTTCACCTATGGTTTGCCGCTAAGGATATGAGTATTGAAAGTGGAGTAGAAGTCAACAATGGCGGCACCTACAATTCTTCCAAACAAATCAAGATATTTCGGCTCTATATTCCTGCACCAACAGGCCCAAAGAAGGGCCCTACTCAGCCCAAGAAGGAAGGGCTTAAAGCCCTTCCCCAACAGCCAGAAGAACTAGCCGTTGGACAGGATTCCAACGGCCTGAATTCTGGCGGTTGGAGGGCCATTGTCTCTCATCTCTAGATCTCTCTTTTCTCCTATAAAGGGCCCTTAGCTTCCTCTTGTAAAATCATGAAAAAAAAATGCTCACAAGTTGTATACAAATTCTCTCAAAATATCAATGATATTATGAATTTTTATTCAAAGTATTTTGTACATTTGTTTTGCACAATTCAACATGGTATCAGAGAAGGCAATACTCCATCTTCTCAACACAAAAAATTACTCAAATTGGGTAGATATTATACAAAAATTGTTGAATTTATGCGATGATTTAAGCCTTTTTTTGAAAGAGCCATTTGGAGTATTCAAATTCTTGGAAGTTACATCAAGACATCTCAAATATAAAAGCGCTTCCACATTATGAAGAAATAAAGGTCGCCATTCAGCAAATAAAGGCATCCAAAATGCCTCAAATTCAAAACCAAATTCTGAATGGAGGGAAAGTCTTTGCTGCTACAATGGAGCAGCAACAAAATGCATCCATTCCTCTCAAATCTGGCCACCAAGCTGCTATACACTATGCGGATCCTTTATCATCAATAAGAGCCAAGTGTGATGAGCTTCAAATCAAGCTAAATGAGTGTATAAAAGATTTACAGCAGCCGGCCCAAAAAGAAAGACATCTCTCAAGTTCTATCCCTATTTAGCTCACAAGCAAAATATCAAATTTCAGTCTCTATGATGGCCGAATGCACTGATCTCCAAGCAAAGGCAGATAAGTGCCTAAAGGGGCTTCATGAATCAGCTCAACAACGATCTTATGCTTCCGTGGTGACCGGAAGTGTTGCTTAATGTACAGCCTTTCAAGATAGACCGGATATTCACTTGAAAAGGTTTCAACATTCAGCGCACATATATGGTAACAATCAAAACCTTATCTATTTTTTGAACTCTGAAAAATTTCTTATAGATTCTGGAATTGATCATCACATGATTAGAGATAGGAGAAAAATCAAACGTTTTAAAAATCTCCCTAACTAAAGGGTAGTGCGTGTTGCTAATGGACAAAATCTAGAAGTAAAACAAATGAGAGAAATTTCAACTTACTTCCGATCTTTTGTCCATTAGCAAGATCACAAAGGATCAAGGGTGTAGGGCCACCTTTGATCTGGTCACAGTCAAATTTCATGATCTAATGACAGATCAATTGATTGGCAGAAGAATTCAAAAAGGAGGCCTATATTACTTAGATCAAGAGCATTATGCACTCACTGCCCACATTAATGATGATGCTTCACTTTGGCATGCACGACTAGGACATCTAAACAATAAGGCATTGAAACTTCTTCTTCCAAATTTGAGCATTGAAAACAAGCCTTGTGAAGCATGTATATTAGGAAAAGAAACAAGAACCACTTACCCTAGTTCGGAAAGCAAGTATATCTCTCCTTTTGAACTAGTACATTCGAACATTTGGACTTCCCCTATCATGTCACATCTAGGATACAAATATTTCATCACATTTATTGATAAAAAAATTAGGTATACATGGATATACCTTTTACATTCCAAGGATCAAGCTTTTGAGGCATTCAAAAGCTATTTCAAATATGTGACCAACTTATACAATGTCAAAATTAAGGTCCTTAGAACAGATCGTGGTGGAAAATACACAATCCACAAATTTGAAAACTTCCTAAGAAACAATGGGATCTTTCATCAAATGTCATGTGTTTACACATCCCAACAAAATGGGGTGGCCGAAAAAGAAAAAGACATATTAGAAACCGCAAGAGCTATGATGATCCATGCCAATGTTCCAAAGAAATTTTGGTATGATACAGTTATAACTGCAATTCATGTGATGAACTTAATGCCCACTGAAGTTTTAAAGGGCTTGGCACCATTAGAAGTCCTCTTAAGAAGAAAAACAAAGATCTCACATCTTAGAGTTTTTGGGTGTACATGTTATATTCACATTCCCTCACAATTTAGAGACAAATTAGATCATAGAGGTAGGAAATGCTTATTCCTATGTTATACATTACTTGAAAAGGGATATAGATGTTATGATCCTACAACTAATAGAACATACATATCTAAGAATGTGATATTTGTAGAAAAAGAGTTTTTCTTTTCAAGAAAGGAGACACAAGAAGCACCCAAGGAAAATGCTCCAACAAAAACTTGGGACTTCCTAGTTCCACCATACGTACCGCCCTCTCAAATTGATGAAAGAAATGGTTCCTAAGATACGGCCCACTCTCAAAACGATGAAGAGGAACCAGCATCTACCTCAGGGGGAGAACAACAAGCAATGGAAGAAGAGATATCCGAGCAAGCTATGGAAGAACCGCATGCATCTCCGCTTCCTCTTCGAAGATCAAAAAGGCTTAGACTTCCTCCATCGGAGTGGATGAGTCAAAAATATCTAATTTGTGACTATTAACCACCTCACATGTTACCTTGAGCCACCAAACCTTCATAAGAAACATAGATCAACATCAAGAGTCCAGAACCTTTAAAGAAGCCAAACATCATTCTCAATAGGTCCAAGCCAAGGATGAGCTAGATGCCTTAGCTAAGAATGGGACATGGGAAATATCATTACTTCCAAAAGGAAGGAAAGCTGTGGGATGCAAATGAGTATATAAGATCAAATATAAGAGTGACGGAAGCATTGATAAATACAAGGCAAGATTAGTGGCAAAGGGTTTCACTCAAGTATAGGGAGTAGATTACAAAGAGACATATGCACCGGTGGCCAAGATGAACACAATTCGGGTCTTATTGTCTCTTGCAATTAATCACTCTTGGCCAATGTTTCAAATGGATGTAGCGAACGCGTTTCTCCAAGGGTACCTAGAAGAAGTATATATGGAAATTCCTCTGGGGTTTGCTCAACATAACAATAAAGTTTGCAAACTAAAGAAAGTAATCTATGGCCTCAAACAATCTCCAAGAGTTTGGTACGCAAAATTTAGCACTATTCTTCTCAATCATAATTTTAAGAAATGCAATAGTGATACATCTCTCTTTGTTAAAAGGCAAGATGAAAAAATCATTGTTGTGTTAATTTACGTAAATGATATAATCATAATCGGAAATGATTTAAATTTGATCAACCAAGTTAGAAAATTTCTCCAAACAAAATTTGATATTAAAGACTTAAGAAAACTAAAGTAGTTCTTAGGGATAGTACTTGTCTATTGTCCAAATGGATTTGTTTTATGACAAAGAAAGTATGCACTTGATCTTTTGCAGGAAACAGGGAAGTTAGGTGTCAAGCCTGCATGTAATCCCATCAGCTCCTCCTACGGTCTCAAGAATGATGATGAAGAGTATGAAGATGAACAAAGATATCATAGGCTTATAGGGAGATTGATCAATCTTACCACAACCCGGCCGGACATTTCATTCGCCGTGAGTCAAGTAAGCCAACACATGCACAAGCCAAAGAGAAAGCATTGGAGAGCTGCAGAAAGGATTCTCCATTACCTAAAAGGCACTCCAGGCATGGGAATTTGGATGAGGGAAAACGACAGCTCAGAAATTATAGGTTATTGTGATGTGGATTGGGCCGGAGACTCAGAAAATAGGCGATCTATCTCAGGGTATTGCATGTTTGTTGGAGGAAATCTAGTGGCATGGAAGAGCAAAAAGCATGTAGTATCAAGGTCAAGTGTTGAGGCGGAATATAGAGCTATGGCGGCCTCAACAAGCAAGATAGTTTGGTTATTGAAAAACTTTGATTCTCCGTCTCAACCCCTATTCATCTTCATTGCGATAATCAATCGACAATTCACATAGTTTCAAACCCGGTTTTTCATGAAAGAACAAAGCACATCGACGTAAATTGTCAATTTGTGAGATAAAAGATTGAAAAAAAGCTCAGCACTCCTAGCTTTACAATGAGTGATCATCAAGTTGTTGATATTCTCACCAAGTTAGGAACCGCAAAACACATCCTCAAAAATATGGACAAATTAGTTGTTATAGATATATATACACCCAACTTGAGGGGGAGTATTGAAAGTGGAGTAGAAGTCAACAATGGCGGCACCTACAATTCTTCCAAATAAATCAAGATATTTCAGCCCTATATTCCTGCGCCAATAGGCCCAAGGAAGGGCCCTCCTCAGCCCAAGAAGGATGGGCTTAAAGCCCTTCCCCAACTGCCAGTAGAACTAGCAGTTGGACAGGATTCTAATGGCCAGAATTCTGGCTGTTGGAGGGCCATTGTCTCTCATCTCTAGATCTCTCTTTTCTCCTATAAAAGGCCCTTATCTTCCTCTTGTAAAACCATGAAAAAAAATGCTCACAAGTATGCAAATTCTCTCAAAATATCAACGATATTCTAAATTTTTATTCAAAGTATTTTGTACATTTATTTTGCACAATTCAACAATGAGAACTCTAATTGTGTTCATTTTTGCAATCGGAGCGTAGGTCTCTTTACAGTCTACCCCATAGGCTTGAGTATATCCTTTTGTTATCAGTCTTGCTTTGAACCGTTCGATTGATCCATCACTCTTATGCTTGATTTTGAATACCTATTTGCAATCTATAGCTTTCTTGCCCTTTGGTAGAGTGATAACTTCCGAAGTTCCATTTTTTATTAGAATTTCTAGTTCTTCTTTCATTGCCTTCCTCCATCTTGGGTCCTTTGAAGCTTCTTCGAATGTCCTAGATTCGAGTTCTTTATCTATGCCACTCAAGAATGCTTGGTGGTCCAAGGAAACATGTGAGGTGGTGTAATAATCACAAATGGGATATCTTCGGCTCATCCACTCTGATGGAGAAAGCCTAAGTCTTGTTGATCTTCTTAGTTGAGAAGGTGATTCATCCGGTTCTTCCGTAGCTTCTATTTATTCTTCCCCTTAATCACTGGTTGGTTCCTCTCTAGACTATTTGTATTTTCACCATCTTCTTGAGATTCATTGTTTGTTTCGATGGCGTTGTTTCCTTGGTCAAGTTGCACGGTTTGTTGAAATGAAGGTAGAAGGAAGTCCCAAGTGCTAGGTAGGATCTCTTTTCTTGGAGTTTCATTTACTTTTTCACCTGTAAAATATAACTCATCCTCCAAGAATATTACATCCTTCGATGTATATGTGCGGTTAATAGAACAATCATAACACTTATATCCTTTTTCAAAAGAGGCATACCCAAGGAATACACATTTTCTTTCCCTATGTTCTGATTTGCTTCTCAAGTGTGCTGAATATGAACATAGTATATGCAATCAAATGCTCTAAGATGTGAAAGGTTTGGTTTTCTTCCTAATAGCACTTCTAAAGGTGATTTCCCTTTCAAAACATTGGAGGGCAAAAGGTTAATTATATGGACTGTGGTTTTAACCGCGTTACACCAAAACTTCTTAGGTATGTTAGTATAAAACATCATTGCCCTACTGTCTCTAATATATGCCTATTCTTTTGTTCGGTTACCCTATTCTATTGGGGTGTGTAGACATATATTTCATATAACTCTTGAGAGTTTCAAGAGTTTGGCCTTTGGTATTTAAGAGATATACTCAAGTATATCTAATTTTGTGATCAATGAATGTGTTGAAATATTTGTAACCTAAGTGTGAGATAATAAGAGAAGTCCATACATCTGAGTGAACCAAATCAAATGCATCTTTATATATAGTTTATGAAATTAGATACACTGTTTGGATTTTTTTTGCCAAAATACAAGCTTTACAATGTCTATTTTCAAAATTTAAAGGTAAAAATAAACGTTTTAAAATTTGATCACTAGGATGCCCTAAACGCCCATAGCAAAGAGATTAATCTTCCTTGATATGAGCCATAAATGCATTTTGTTCTTGATCCAAAAAAATATAGCCCTCCTTTTCTAAAATCTTTGCTAATCAATTGATTCGACTTGAGGTCTTGAAAAGAAACGGAGTTTGAGTAAAAAATAACTCTACACCTTTGATCCTTAGTGATTTTGCTAATAGATAATAGATTTAAAGTAAGTTTGGGAACATATAAAGTATTTGTAGTTTTTTCAAAAATATTAATTTCCTTAACTTGACTTACTTTCATATCTTGTCTATTAGCAACCCGAATTATCTTATGGTTAGGGAGGTTTTTAAATCTTTTAACTTTGACTTTATCTCTAACCGTATGGTAGACTGTACCCGAATCAATAAGAAAATTTTCAGAATTTAAATATGAAAGGGTACCTTGATTTTTGTCAATTGAGGGAGCAATTTGTTGAAGCCTTTTTGTTACTTCATTTAATTGACTTTGTAATGCTGCAAAATCAGCCAAAGAAGGAGCTTGAACCTTCACATGTTGTGCATAAGCTTGCTGTCCAGAACTGCTGAGATTCGATGCTCTTTGTTACTCCTTTAGTTTGAATGTCTTTGGCCTTAATTGAGGATGTCAAAACCAGCACTTTTCCTTTGTATGATCCCTCTTTTTGCAATGAGAACATATTTCATTTTTCTTGAGAAGTTGATTCACTTTGGTTGCAGCATGCTCATTTGAAGGAGCAAGGAACCCTTGAGCCTCCATTCTTTCTTTGGAGCTTTCTTTCAATTGAATGCTCACTTCTGTCCGTTGAATCATGTTTTGGACTTCCTCAAATGATGGAAAATCCTTCATTCTAAGGATTTCTAGTCTAAGACTTGAGAAGGAATCGTCCAACCCAATGAGTAAAGCAAAAATTTTATCTTCTTTCCTCCTTTTCCGAATGATCTTCAAGTCGATGGAGTCTGGTTGGAGGGATATGAGCTCGTTCCATAAGTCGGTTAGCTCTCCAAAATATTGTGAAAGTGATTTTCCTTCCTTTTTAATGCTAGCAATTTGCCTTTTTAATTCAAAAATTCTTTCAATATTAGACTCTTGTCCATACAATAAAAAGCATTGTGTCCTATATCATTTTGGAGTTGGGTACACAAGTTACCATGGCCTTGTGAGTCTCATCCAAAGAATTGAGCAAGATGATGAATACTTGATCGTCCCTTTTCTTTCACTCTCTAAATGAAGAGTTTGATTCATTTAGAGCTTCATCAAGGATGTGACCCTCCAAGTTGTGAAGATTTAAAGCTCTCTTCATCACATTGGTCTATTGGTAGTAGTTGCCTCATTTTAATTGGATGGAGATTATGCTTTGAATTTGAGTTATGTTGATGGAAGGAGGAGGGTCACCCAACCTTGAAAAGGAAGGGATTGAAGCTTGCGCGGATACATGTTGAGATTATGAAATAAGTAGGAAGGAAAGCTACATAAAACTAGAGAAACTTTGAATTTCAAAGTAGGATTGCATTGGATTTTTGAGCAATTGTTTTCATGGTTCATACAAGGGAAATAAAGCTCTATTTATAGGGAGAGCTCAACACCACACAAACAGAAGACAGGAGGGGGCAGGAGGCTCCATTCCCAACGGATAGAATGACGAGCCGTTGGGGCCCCTTTGGGCCCCTAAATCTATGGCCCTTTCGGGCCCTTTTTGGGTCAAGGATGGGCAGCCTTTAGGCTGCCCATTTTGAGTTAAGTGGGGACCGATTTGGGCTGCTGCAGGGCTTGATTGAATATCCTTTCTTCCATGCTTTGGAGACCAAGTTTGATGACATGATGAATGGGCTAGATGAACCTTCTTTCCAACAAAGATCACCTATATGTTGTACCATTGCAAGTGAGGTGGAATTGTATTTTTACTTTGTGCGATAATGTTTTAGTTTGCTCTAGACTCCCTCGATTGTCGGAGAAATGCATAGTTTTTGTGATCCGTTTGTATATTTGGGGAGAGAGGAATGCGAGAATATTCCGCAATCAGATTATTGAACATTCTCTTTGGTAAGACAATTGTTTTTATATATCTTTTTATGTCTAAGTAAGGGATGTATAAAAGTTATAGGACAGAAGAGTTGAAAACAGATTCGAGAGCAATTGCGTATTAGTTCTTTTTGTGTTGTATTCTTTTAATTACTTATAAGGACTTAGTGTCTTTAGGAGCTTTGTACATTCTTTCGGTCATCTGATAATAATATTCTTTATCTATCAAAAATACTAATTCCTGTGTTCCACTTAGGTCTCGTTCAAGGTAATTGCACAAAAGTTAAGGAAATGATCAAGGAGCCTTAATTTAATATATATATATATATATTAATTGATTAAATTACCATTTGCAAAGTGAATTTTCTCATGTTGTAGTTGAGCATTTAATGGAGATAACAATAGATTAGCGTAATGATAGAACAATAATTAATATTTTCTTGATTTTCTATATTGACACTTGAAGTGGCACCGGGGTTGTAACTTATATTAACTATTTAACTTCTAGATCTTTAAATTTCTGAACCATTATGTCTATCAAATGATCTTTGAGTCCTAAGGAAGTCTCGAATGCGTCTCTAGTTGAATATGATATATTTAATAATATGGACATGGGTAGGACAGGTCCACTAATTGTCTTCGAAGTGTTGATAGATTGTCATGTTCAAAAATGTCTCAAAACACAAACATGGCTCCATTGTAGAAGTGCTGGTGCAATGCAACAGAATGTGGAACAGTTATATGCACTTCCTGTCTCGAATATACACGCTCTTTCTTGTAACGAAGGCCTACTAAGGGGGAGAATTGGTTACTGATTGGCTAGAGTTTTGATTTTTGTGGCATCTAGATATTGAGGCTTGCTCGAGGCCTGGGGGATTTTCTTCTTGTTGGGATTCATACCGATCAAACTGCCAGGTAACAGACTTTTTTTTTGGTTTTTTTTTTTTGGGGGTGTGTGTGGTACATTTTTGTTTTATATTTTCCATTGCTTTCTACATGTGTCTTTGTTCATTTTATGCATTGGGATGGCTTAAACAAAGGCATGGATATAATTTACAGTTTTGCTCGAGTAATCACTCTGAAACTGGATAGTGCTACTAAATTGACATCATAATTAGCTGCACAGGTCAAATATTTATCTTCAGAAACATTGGAAATGCCAGGTAAAATGGTGGAACATGAACTACCAACAACATAAAAGTCAAGACTTTGGGGGTTTCTTTGTTTGTCTAGCTTTTTTGTGGATTTCTCATCTTCTGAACATCTTTTATGTTTCTTCTCTCATTAGTTAATTATTTTTTCTATCTAATGTAAAAAATGGTGCCACCAAGCAAGACAAACCCTCAACAAATATCTGGTAATATTTAGCCATCCCTACAAAACCACAAATTTTGGAGATTTTGGTTGGCATGCTCTAGACAACCATTGCCTCTGTTTATAAATATCCCATTTTTAGAGATGGATAATTAATGTGCTTAAAATTGATACAGAAGCTATGCATGTAATAATTTGAGGCGTAATAATTCCCAATGATGCATATCCTAGTCAAAGGGACTTCTGATTGGTCTGGAATTGACCTCCTTAGTCAAACTATTTCTAACGGATTACTTATTTAAGCACCTGCACTCATACCAATATGTAAGTGCTCACGTGCACACTAAGAAATCTGAAAATTTAACTTTTATGTCATTGAAAATGGGTGAATCCTTCTCTGGTGCCTACTATTCCATTTTTATTATAAGAAATGCGATTGTCCAAGTTGAGAACAGTATTTAGTGGTGCTACTCAGAGATACATGTGCAAAAATAAATTTACTTGGTGCAGCAGTATTTCTTACTATATCTCTGTGCACCAACACTTCCCTTTACTTCCTGCCTTCCAGATATTAGTTTTTCCAGCTTGAAGACATTCTTTAAACACTATGTTCCAGTGCATGTATTTTATTTATCTAAAATTTGTTGCATGATATTTGCTTCAGTGCCAATCAAGGAGCTCATCGCCCCATCATGAATCTTCATGAGAGAAGTTTAAGTGTCTTGGCTTGCCGCTATGTTGATGAGGTGATAATTGGTGCCCCATGGGAAGTGTCCAAAGACATGGTTAGTAGTTGTCTTCGGTTTGTGGTGCATATTCTTTTAGAATTTGCTTTCCTTTTTTCTTTTGCCGTAATTGGTTCTTTTGGAAGCACTTCTGATTATCCTCTATAGAAATCCTAGGACACCTAGAGTTTTCTGCATTCTTTGATGAAGATGGTGTGATTATTCAGAATGACTATATTCGGCAGAATGTGAGTGCCGGCATTCATTTCATTATGCTTTTGATTCAAAACAAGGACACACGAATACAATCTGTAGGGTGTGGACAAAAACAGTAATTTTTTTTTAATGGAAAAATAAATTTCACTATGTATAGATGTGATTATAAAGAAGTCTGAAAGGATAAGAAAACCTAGAAGTAAGCAAACAAAGACCAAAAGAAGAAACTAATAAAGAATTTGTATTTCAGCCCCTCTTCAAATCCTAAGCCTAAAAATCCCTATAAACTCTTAAAGCATGAGCCCAAAGTGGCTCTTCTTCTATTCAAGAGTAGAACTCAGGAAATGGTTGCGACATTCAGTGAAACTGCAATTGAGTTTTAATGGTGCCTGTCATCATACCTTCTGAAAGGATGGCTGAAATTCCATTGACGGTGGTAGCTTCGCATGATCTTGGTCTGATGCAAAATTTTGGGTGATCTCTCCATCTGAGATTCTAGGTGTTTCTATTCGGATCATTTTGCCTGTTCCAAAAGAACATGAAGGAAAATAATTACCTGCTTGACAATCATAATTAGGGTGGTTTCCAGCACAAAAAAAAATGCTGGTGATATGCCTTTGAATGTGCATTCCATCAATCTTTTCATCGAGCGCCTCCTTTTGAGTTGTTTTCTACCATGTTTTATCTTCCATGAAAACAAAAACTAAACACAAACATGTAAAATAAATCTCAAAATAACCAGCTAAATCAAAATAACTGCAAATTCTCAATCCCTGGTAAGCAGCAAAAAACTTGATGCGGCCAGGACAGACAAGCAATGGTAGCAAGTGCACTGGTCATTTAAGTAATATAATGATAAGTCCAGTATTGTTTCCCTTAGGAATTGAATAAAATTTGACAATTAAGTTGACTTTGCTCGAATGTTACTAGAGGATATGAAGATATGGGTTTCGATTATTTGACTTAAATTGTTATGGGTTTAGGGCTTACAAACAATTTTTTGAAATTTTCCATTGTATTTGTAAATTTGGACTTGTTTTTCATCATTCTTCTCAAGCTAATATTCAAATTTATGTTTTTCTGAGCATTGTAGTAGTAGCACTAACTCGCTCTCTCTCTCTCTCTGTCTCTCTGTAGGTGTTATCAATTGTATAACATGATTGTGTTTTTGATTGGATCATCAGAAAAATGAATATTCAATCTTGCTTTCGTCTGTTGTTAATTTGTGTAACAAAAATGTGACTTTCATGCATATGACTGTGTAACTCTAGGATTCTAAATTAACCTTTTATTTATTCAAGACGAAAAATGGAAATCTCGGAGATAAATTTCCAGCGGTTGGTAGAAGTCTACTTTGTCTAGGCATTGGTGGATTAATTTGCTTGGGTGAGCCCCTTTTAAAGTGCTTCTCACCTTGGGATACTGAAGAATCGAAATTGCAGGTGAACCTTTCCTTTTTGGCTAACTTGGATTTCTGGGTTCCGCTAATAAATGGGCATTTTTCTCTCATTATGTACGTGATAGACTTCATTTTTGAACTGGAATTTGCAACAAAATAGCTTTAACCCTAAGATTCCTCTCTTTTCTTCCTAAGAAGCAAAAGACAAGGACACAGGACTATAGCAATTTAAGGAAAACAAAACGAGAGATGATAGTTAGATTGCAAAATTTGGTGTTCATTATTCTGAAATTGAGACTATGTTGACATGGTTGCCTAAAAGTATTTCAAAAGTAACAAACAAGTGAGCTACACAATTCAAATGTGACTATCCCGTGTGGAGGAAAAAAATTGATTATATTATGTTTTTGTTGTTGAACAACAGGTTCTTATAAATATCCAAAACTATTCAAGTACCTCAGCTGTATAATTACAGCCAAGCAGTTATGTCCGAAAAGTGTCCTAGAAGTGTATGAGAAATATCCAAGTATCAGTCTTTAAAGAATGACAAAGTATTAGACTTTTGCTTTCATGGAGTTTTGGTATCTGTAGGACATCAGATGAGTACAATGATGCATTATCAAATGCAGACACGACTTTCATTTAAGCTTAATGGTTTTTTTGCTTCTCCCTTGCCCTCTGATTCCCTGTCTTCTGGTTTTGACATCGAGCTCTGACACTTCCGGTCCCTATCATTCTCATAGAAACCAGAAAAGAATAGGTACAAGCCCTATGTCTTTTTTTCATTATTATCTGAGAACTCTGACCCATAGCAAGCTTGAAGTTGTGTGGTTTAGTTTTTCTACACTGCTAAATCAATTGGATTCAAGTCTGAACCAATGAAGGTTCATCCTGGCGAGTAGATCACTATGTCTGGT
Source organism: Dillenia suffruticosa (assembly GCA_033439265.1). NCBI lineage: Eukaryota > Viridiplantae > Streptophyta > Magnoliopsida > Dilleniales > Dilleniaceae > Dillenia > Dillenia suffruticosa. The sequence goes on along the minus strand of JAVTVX010000013.1, from coordinate 25,305,905 downwards.
AACTTGTCAATGCATGTCCAGTTTTTTGTTTCCTAGAAATTATGATATTTCCTTTCACTTACCCTCGCTTACTTGAAATTTCACTACAGGTTACAACATTCAATATCTCCTTAGTTGTCCACGGAACGGTTGCAGAGAACAATGATTTTCAGAAGGTAAACAGTGAGATAAGTTGTTACTTGCTGAGTAATGCTGGGCCTCGTAGCCATTCATCCTGCCTCCAATGTCGATAATACTGGAGGTTGCTCACTCATTGATTTTGTTACAGGAAAAACACAACCCCTATGCTGTCCCGATCAGCATGGGCATCTATAAAGTGTTGGAAAGCCCTTTGGATATTACAACGTCCACGATAATAAAGAGAATAGTTTCAAACCATGCAGCATACCAGGTTCGTTTATCAAGGATATAGTGTCACTCTATTGTATTGCTGTTAGGATGATAAAAGTATGTTAGAATTAGTCTGAAAGGGGGATTTCTTTGATAGGATCATCTTTGCTGATTGGGTGTTTATTTTAGAAGTAGATGGTTATTATATTGTGCAGTGATTGATTTTTCTGCCATGTCAAAGCGCAACTGCAATTGCACTAGGCTCTTTTTCTTTTTCTTTCTGGACATAACTGGCAAAAGGTTAAAGTGTAGTTGTTGGGCAATGGAAGGTTGTTAACAAGCCTCTGATTTGTACCTATATGACTCGAAAGCTCAAATCGTGGTATGACTGTTCAAATTGATTCAAATCTGACTGAGAATAATAAGTGGTTTTTTCTGCAGAAACGCAATGAGAAGAAAGCAGAGAGTGAGAGGAGGTATTATGAGGACAAGATCTATGTCACCGGCGACTGACTAGTTCTCCTTAGCTGGAACACTTGCATCGCCAATAACATGCACGCCTATGCTAGATACTTTGCTGCCTCGAGGTATTTGTGGTGTAGAATCTGTGGGGAGATTCAGTGACGTCGGTGATGGCACTGACTTAGATCCAGTTAGATTATGTTGCTGAGTGATCTTTTTATTAAAATTTTATGTTTTAGACTCTCAGCGACTTCTTGAAATCGAGGTCCCCAACCGTGATTTTATTATTATTTTTTTATTTTTAAGTAAATTTCAAAAAAAAAAGAAAAATTGAAAGCGAAAATGTAGATCGCGCTTCTCGCAATCGAAAGCGAGATTTACAATCTCGCTTTTGGACAGCTGTGCAAAGATAAATTCACACACCATCTCTTCCTCTCTCTCTCTCTCTCTCTCTCTCTCTCAAAATTTTTGCTCAAAATTTCAAGGCCGGAACTAATAAGTTTTTTCTCAAATTCTCGTGGCTGGGTAATTTTTTTGCTCAAAATTTCAATAATTTGATCTCTGCACTCACTGTCAATCATCTCCGACTTGACGCCATCGCTGGAGAAATTAACTCAAACGACCCGATCAACGGGGTCCCTTGCTGAAGATGGTCAGAGAACTGTTGCCGGGAAATGAACTCAATGGTGGCTATTGACTTCGCAACTAAAAGAGAACTGTTGTTGGGAAAATTTTTTAATCCTCTATCTCATTGGCACCTTGGATGGTGGTTCTCACAATTGGTTCATCCATGTTACTAGTTATGGTCCTGACTTGGCACGGTCTTCTTTGTTGTGTTACTAGTTATGTCTAGGGCTGGTTCAAGTTAGGTCTGTTTAAAATTTTATGAGTCTAGACTAGAGAAAGTTCAAAAAATCAAGACTTGAGACCAACCCAAAAAATTAAAAGGGCCTCAGGCCTATTTCGGGCCAGACCCGATCTTGTTTTGAACCCAAAAAAATTTAGAAAGAGAGAGAGGTGAAAGGTAAGCACGGACCCTAAATCCTCCCAAATTTTGATTGAAAATCAATAATTAGAATCAAAATCAACAAATCTAAAAACAAAAGTGGTAGATCTAATAAAAGGGTTTGTAAATTTGGAACAGAAGATTGGAGATAAAAACCTAAAAAAACCTTCACGCCTAGAAATCGATTTATAAAACGGAAAAATAGAAACTTAGATCACTCGATAGAGGATAGAAAGGAGAAGGTAAAATGAAGATCAATTTGAAGGATTGGTGAAGAAAAAGAGATCAAATCGAGGTGAAAAGAGGAGAGAGAAATTGCAGGTGATGGAGAAAGACGTATGACTAGTTTTAAACTATGACTTCAAGGCAAACATCCAATTTTCATGATAATGGATCGATCGCAACTATCTCCTAAATTTCTAATTTGAAAATTGAATTTTCAACATGAAAAAAGAATGAGACGAATAATCATCATGTAGGAATTGATCGATCGGAAAGAACTTAGATCTATCACGGATGTCATGAAAGAGGGAGGGAGCTATGCTGTTTTATGTGAGTTTATGTGTGGTTTCCAATGAAAATAGAGAGAGAGGGACATGAGCCATGAATACACTTCGTCTAAGAAAGGAATGTTCTTCAAAAAACAATTTGATAGTCACAATCTCTCTCCCAATTCTAAAATTCGGGATTTAAATTCTTATATAATAAAAAAAGGAAAAAAAAACTAATTTTAAATGGGTCGAGTTAAAAAGTGTTTGGCCGTAATTAAAACGGACCTAAATAATAGGCCTAAGGTTGGTCCAGCCCTTCAAAATGGATCAAGCTCGGCCGGCTCGACCCAATTGCCAATCCTAGTTATGTCCATAGTAATTTTTTTTTTAATGCTCTTAAAATTAAGGTCAAATACAAACAAACCTTTACACTTATAAAAAAACATAAAAACTTTTCCTAAATTATGAAAAAGTTGTGCCTTTGATCCAGATCCGTTTATTTTAAAGCTCGATTCATCCCTTCGCACTTCTAAATTCAGGCAATGGTGGGCGGTGGATGCAGCTAAAACATGGCGCATGGCAGCAAGGACCGGCGGTGGCGGCATGATATGGGTATCACGATGGCGGCCACTGTGGCGGAAGAGGTGGGGGTCACGATTGCTACCACTGCGATGGTTTTCGCCGGCCTAAAGATTCGAATCGGGAGCGATGGAAGCCGCAGCCAAATTGGGACTTGCTGTGAACCACTCAACGATGGGGTAGTGGTGGCTAGAGGCCAACTTACTGTTGATGGAAAAGCTTTGGGGCTTGTAGCTAATGGCGGACACCAGAAAGGAAGCTTGAAATCAAGGACAGTTATGGGTGTTTGAGTGTGAAATCAAAGAAAGCAGAAGAAAATGGGAGCTTGGAGAGAGGGAAATGCACGATTTTGCGGGGAGGAGGTGAAGTTGATAATTGGCAGGGAGAGAGCGATTATTTTTTTTTGGTGAAGAGGGAGAGAGCGATTAGGGTGTTGCCTCACGTGGCAAGGAGAGGGAGGAAGGGAGTGCAGAGGAGAGAGAACTTAAATTGTAAAAAAATAATAAATAATAAATAATAAAAAATAAATTTTTATAGCAATTACCAGTTGTTAATTTAATGGTAGGGGTTTATTTGTATTTGGCCTGGGGTATTTATATATATATTTTTGGCTTTCTTAACGGTGAATTTGGGGTCTAGAATACAAGCATGACTGTTAGATGCAGCTTCGCACTCCGGTAGCCGTCTCTAGAAGTAGATTCAGTGAGTTCCATTCTGCGCAGTCCAGTTGTAAACGTTTGATCTTCATACTTAGATAATCAACCCAACGGAATGTCAAGAATAAAGTCACTAGCGAACTATGATCTTTTCCGTTTTCCTTTTCTTTTTCCTCTCAATTTTCACTTATTTATTTGGTTGCTACGAGGGCAATGCCCTTTCGAAGAGGGAAGGGCCTCACCATCAGCAAGGGATGGGCCCCCTTGTATCAGTGGGCAAAGAGGTTGGTGAATTTTGAGAACAAAAGTTTGTTTCCTGGATTCTGCGGAAGTTTGTTTCCAATTGCTCATCCTGATCCCCTGCGGTCGGCAAAGCACTTAAAATAGAATGAGCATACTTATATATCTTTTTTTATCATACTAATTGATATTTAAAATTATATTTTAAATAATTCGATTAAAAATTTATAATGTTGCATTTAAAAGATTATCCTCTCAATATAACCTGTTACATATTCAATTTATAAGTTAAATTTGAGATATTAATTAAAAAATCTAATTTTACATCTTACTAAACTAATCGATCATTAAATCTATTACTCTCACTTATATAAATTATAGTAAATAAATAAATTTTAGTAGCCAAATGCAATCTTTATTTCCCCTGCAGAGTTCCAAACCCAAGCAATAACAACAAAAAATTAAAGTAGTTGACTCCGGTAAACAGCCGTCGATCCTCGGACTATCTATTAGCAGTTTCCATCGGTTTCCATCTTAAGACTATTATCCTTCTTTAAGTTCTTCTATTTGCTTCGTTTGGCACATCGGCGGGGCACTCGAGGCAGATGGTGCTCTTTATCAGAAACCAAGTACAGAGCATTGTGGCAGCACACATAAACGTAATTATTTTTCCATATCATAAGAGACTTGAAAGAACTGATGATTAGATCATAGATCTTTACATAACCAAAACCGTACTAATAACCGACATAACTGATGGGAAGTGGCCTAGAAGCTCATTACCCTTTTCCCCGGTGATACTTGAAGTCCTTTTAAATTCAAAATCTAATAAATTCGTATCGATATTACAAGATATATCTCAGAAGATCGAGTATGGTTCCCCCCCTTTGATGGACCAGATCAACTTATCTCGATGACAACCTTATCGGCTCATAGTCCTCATCAACATCCAGCAAGCAAAAAGGTTGGAGAAGCATGTTTCTCCTTATATTATGATCGATAGCCTGGATAGGATGCAATTCGTTTTTATTCTCATCTGTCACTGATAATATTTTTTAAAATTTGTACTAAAATTTATTTTTCTATTTAACCAAACAATAGGTTTTCTAGATAAGAAATGAAATCTTAAATATATAATTCATAAGGGAGGAAATCTCCTCAACCCATGGGACTTTCCACGATAAGAATCCTTAATTTTTTGAAAATATTTAGCTAGAGTCATAATATTTTGGGACATCTTCACAAAGAAAATATGGTTGTCACACCCGAAGACATACAGTTGATGAGATACATGCCTATAAGTATATCTTGCATATAACTACCTAGGTATGTTCTCACTTTATATACGAAACTACAAAGAGCTCTCACTCATAATCTTTCTCTTAGTTCACTTTCTATCTCTTTCAAATACTGTTTTTCTAAATTAGGTATCGGAGTCTCTTCTGTCGAAGCATTCTCTTACGGTTTTTTGTAAGCTTCATCTCATTGGTTGAAACAACTATCAAGAGTCCCACTCGAGTTCAGGAAACCAGTACCTGTGGAGCCAAAACCCGCCTCCAACAATAACCAAACAAATACATTGATCAATACACACTATCTGACCCTGCATGCCGCGGGACGAGCCGGGGAACAATGTGGATTGGTAAAACCACAGCAAGTACCAGCACCTACATTGCCTACATATCTGTGATGGACCCAATAATCAGACATTCTGCCAATGGCAAATGAACCGGCACCACCTCCACCTATCATGCTTGGAATTGATAATAACGAGCCTTCACCTGTACCACCATTACTGCTTTGAATGGGCTCTAAGGTTTCCACCACATCACCATAAGGGCCTTGCTTTTGGATTTTGGTTCAAACAATAGTATGCTAGGCTGCAGACTTTCTGAGCTACCCTCATCAAATACTGATTTTCCAATCTTGTCATCTGATTTGGGTCTGCCAAATCTACCAAGCTATTCTCTGCTTGGTCTCGACTTGTCAATGACCTCTTTCCGGTCAGCAGTTCCAAAAGTACAAAGCTGTATACATCGCTCCTAGCAGTAAGGTGGCCTGCTCATTTCATGGGGACTTTGTTTGATGCTGTGCCACTGCACTGTCTTAACTCAGAGTTATTTTACCGCAGGGACCTAGAAAGCTCTACACTTGCAAGCACCAATATTAAAAAACTTAAATATCGACTTAGCAATTCAACAGAGAGAATTAGAAACTCGAGATGTGGTTTGATAAGGGTAAAGACAAAACCAGCCTGGTGTGCAAGTAATACTGCCTATCCTTAGGATTCCTTCCGACTTCAGTTTTGGAATGTCCGTTTTCTTATTTATTATTGATGATAATTAGTCCAAAAGGCAATTAACACAGAACTTAAGTCCATGATCATTAGTTCGCTCAAATGAAATGAACATCTCAACTGGGGAGACACGACCTGCTCTTTCAGTACTCATCGACTAGGCTTTCCCCGACAGTCAGTTGAGAGCAGTCTGGTAGTTAATGAAAGAAACATTAACTAGGGTTTTAACCTCCGGAATGTATACAGAACTCACACACGTAAATTATATATACGTCATTAAACCAACCGATCAGATAAGTTCTCTCACCTCACACATAGCACACAAGGGCATTACGAAACTCTCTTTCGGTCTGTTTCATTTTTTTTAACTTAGCATTGGAGTCTGCCCCGTCAGAGCACCCTCAAGTAGTTTTTTATTGGTCTCATTGATTAAGATCGTCTGACCGTCAGATATCTCGTTCGAATTAGTAGACCTATTATCTGTGAAGTTAAATACACCTCCAACAATTACTATTTCTTTTCATCTTGTTTTGGCTTCAGGGGAGGGGGTTAGGTTTCGGTAACAGTTTATCCTAAGTTGTCAGATTTTCTTATTTTCCTGGACGAGTTGAGATGCTTACCCATGACCGCAAGGTGAGACATTATAGGGTCATACCAGTCATTAAATACTCTGGGGCAGCATAACCATTGGTGCCCATCACCCATGTTGAGACATCCGTATCGTCGCCTTGAGGTCCAGCTTTTGTCAGAAAGCTTTGCTGTATCCTGCAGAAGCGAGCAACCCCACAAAACAAAAAGGGGAAAACAGAAAGTGGACCAAGGCGTCGATAGTTAGCCCCATCAGAAAGAACTGATGTGTTAAAAAAAAAAAGGTCCAATGGAGGTCTGTAAAACATTGCTTACAGAGTCCAATAATATGTTAGAGGTCTTGAAGCCTCTATAAATAGCAGGCGTTCCTGCATTGTGAAGGAAAGTGAGACCTTTCGCTGCTCCAAGTGCAATCCTTGCCCGTGTTGCTCATGATAACAGAACAGTTGCTTCTGAAGCATCAAGAAAGGGACAATACCATGGTTAATTGAACAAAACTAGCAGTCAGTTTGGACCTAGCTTTAAAAAGAGCCACTAAAAAACCATTAGAAAGTTCTTTGCGATGCTCTCCACGCGTTCACCACACTATCAACATACAAAAATATATTCACAAAAAATTGTATAAAAAGAATCTACTCAGTCGAAGATGTCACTCGTGGCTCGAGGTGGAAAAAGCAACCAAAGTCTGCAATCTTACATCCGGAGATCGAGAGATCGAGAGAGAGAGAGAGAGAGAGAGAGAGAGATTGGTGGACTTCTTTTGGCGGATCAGCTAGATAGGTAGACTTTTTCTTTTTCCTTGTTTATTCCCATTTTTTTTTCTACCCATGGGAGTAATACGTTAAAGTAGAAAAATGTGTTGATTTATTGCATTCTTTTGTGATCGGCCGGTACATCGAATTTATATAATAATCTCTCGTACGTTTCGGATAAAATTTTGCTTGTAAATCGTAATGTATTGAATTATTCGATTAAAATTTAGAAAAACCAACAATTGTCCCAAAGAAAGGAAAAAAAAAAAAAAAAGTCGACAGAGTTGAGAAACTAAAAGTATGTATATATATATATATGTGCATATTGTTAATAGAACAAATAGGATCGCGATTCATATTTGAATAATTGTTCTTTTGTTTAAAATATTTATCATTTTTTCATATATTAAAATTGAAAGAAGAGATGTGAGGTAAAAAATAATTAAGGAAATATTTTATAAAGATTATATTTTAGGGAATGTTATAATATTTCCTTTTTTTTTCGTATGCGATGAACAAATATAATATTTGATACGACATAAAAGTTTAGTGAAAAAGTATAAATGATAAAATCAATTTAATTTATATTTTTTCTTTTTAAATTTGTTTGTTTTGAATTTTCTCTTTCTTAAAAATTTAATTTAATTTTTCCCTATAATTAAGCACATTAACTTGTCCTTCTTAAAAAACCATTTTAGTTTATATTTTCTCTCCCCAATACATTAATTCAAAGTTTTCTCTCATTAAAACTATCAAATATTATTTCTCTCTCTCTAAATAATAAGTATATTAATTTTCTTTCTCTAAAATAATAAATTAATTCACATTTTTTCTCTAAACACATTCATTTTAAATTTCTCTCTATCAATTATCAAATTTATTTTTCTCTTTAAAAAATAAGTATATTAATTTTCTCTCTCTAAAAAAATTTTTATTTATATTTTCTCTCTGAAAATATGAACTTTAATTTTTCTCTCTTTACAACCAAACACATTAATTTTCTCTCTTTTAAAAATCAACTTAACACATATTTTATTTATATAAACATATTGACTTTAATTTATCTCTCTAAAAATATAAATTTTAGTATTTTGTTCACCAAAACTAAGCCATAATTTTCTCTTTCTCTAAAAAATTTCACATTTTTCCTTTAAACAGATTAATTTAATGTTTTCTCTTACTAAAAATACGAAATTTAGGTTTTTTGTCTTTAAAATCAAGTAAATTAATTTTCTTTTTTAAAAAATTAATTCATATTTTTTTCTTTCTAAACACATTGACTTGAGTTTTCTCTCTATCAAATAAGCATATTGATTTTATATCTCTAGAAAAATAATTTATTTCAAATTTTGTCCCTCTAAATATATTTGTTTTTATTTTTCTTTCTAGAAAAATTAAATTTAATTTTTTATCTCAAAAAAATAATCTAATTTATACTTTTTCGCTCTAAATACATTTTGAGTTCTCTCCATAAGGAAAATCAAAATTAAGTTTTTCTCCAAAACTAATAATATTAATTTCCTCTTTCCAAAAAATATAAAGTTATCTTAGATTTTCTCTATATAAACTGAAGGAACTATTTTTTTTTTCTTTCTTTCTTTTTTCTCTGTATTTTATCCTACCCTCTCTAGAGTCAAATGTACCTCCACTTGGGGAGGGGAAAAGTTGGTATACCACATATGTTACCCCAACAAAAATTTTGTGGGGGAAAAATTAATATACCACAGATTGTTAAAGGAAGGAAAATTTTCAACAGGTGATTTTTCACCCGTTTCTGCTCTTACCATACATTTCCTAATGTAGGAATTTCTTCCCTTTCCATAAGCGTCTGGGAATAAATTAAGATGCGTCTCAAATCATCTTCAACCACTTCTAGGATGCTGACAAATTCTTATTCACTTTAAATTCAACTTTTGTGGAATGCAAATTTATTAATTTTAATTTAAAACCTTTTACGTAAAATAATTTCAAGAGCTATTCACTCGGTCGTTTAATTAATTGAATAATAATAACAATAATAATAATATAATAACCGAGAGGATGGGTTGAATGAGGAAGAACTTAATGCCCATTTGGTAGGTTTTTTTTCGACTTATTTTTTTCTTTTAAAATGAAGTAAAAATTAATTACTTAAAAAAAAGTTAAAAATTGTTTAGTTTTTTTACTTTTAAAATAAAATAGTTATTTTCTTTTTTATTTTTTTATTTTTGAAGTAAATTGAAATAAAATAGTTAATTTCTTTTATATTATATACACCCGAGGAATGACAGGCGTCCTCGTACTCCGTCGTGAATCGGTCCTCAACCACACAATTTTTCCTTTTGTTTATTCTAAGGTAGTCTTGTTGAATTATCATATCTTTAGGTCACAAGGAATGATTTCGAGTGTTTGGATTTTATATAAATATTTTTTTTCTTTGATCAACCCATTTAATAAAGAGGGAAAATGATTAATCTATCAATATCATCAGCATTGTCATCATCATCATCATCATCAACTTGGACAAAGGACCAACTTCCTTGTGCCAGGGGGATCTCGTGGCAGTGTCCCCGCTCATTCGTTTTACTCTTTCGTTCTATTAAACTAATCCAAATAAAAAAGATTAATCAACCGTAATTTTCTTTTCTAAATGCGGTTGACCTTAGCACCACTTCTGCCGCACCGCCTTGTCATATATCCTACGTAACCCAAGCATTACCATATTAAAAATGATAATGACATCTACTGTGTATAGCATAAGAGTTGGGCCCCGCGGGTGGACGGGGGAGTTTGGATTTCCAGGGATATATTTACCGCAGCGATCCAAATTACATGACACCACCACTTCAGCTTAAACACAGAGAGAGAGAGGAGGGGAGAGAGAGAGAGAGAGAGAGAGAGAGAGAGAGAGAGAGAGAGAGAGGTTAACCTAATTAATAACACACTGCGAAACTCGGATGGGAATGCGAAAAGTCCACCCGAATGCCACCGATGTTAGCAATTCGGAGAAACAGTTGGTTTCATTCTCGCCGTCTTCGTCTTTGGATTTGGTGGGGAATGAGTTGGTGCCAGTGCTGCTAACCGTGTGGAAGAGATCTTTGCTTTTCAACGGCAATGGTTTCACCGTGTTCGACGCTAAGGGAAACCTGGTGTTTCGCGTTGATAATTATGTTGCCCGAAATAAGGCCCACATCCTTCTTATGGACGCCCAAGGCCGACCCCTTCTTAGCCTTCGTCGCAAGGTACTCTAATGCCCTTTCCTTTTTCTCATTTAGTTCAGTAATTATGCAGCTTCCCCTCTGTAGGCTGTTGCCCTAAGCCTTTTCTTTTTCGTCCTCACCTCTCTCTCTCATATTGTACATTGTTAATAGCTTCTGATACTCACTAATACTTGCGGATTGTGGTTTTGGGCGGGGTTGAGTGCAGAGACTGAACCTGGGACTGGGAGACTACTGGTTGGTGTTCGAAGGAGAGAGCCAAGCGATTCCACGATTTGCCGTGAAGAAGAACGTGAGTCTCTTGAGTTATTATTATTTCAAGTCACTGGCTCGCGTGATCCTAAACAAGAACAACAACAAGAAGAATAAGGCCGTGTAAGAGATCCAAGGGTCGTACACGCAACGAAACTGTTGCGTGTATGACGACAAGAGGAGATGCTTGGCGGAGATGAAGAGGAAAGAGGCAGCCTTTGGCACCGATGTATTCCGCCTCATTGTGCACCCTCCTCATCTCGAACCCATGGATGCCATGGCCGTTGTCATCCTCGTCGACCAGATGTTTGGTTCATGACGCAGCTTCTCCAACTTAACCCCTCATCGTCTATGGTTTGTCTACCCCCCTGCCCCGGGGTCCGGGTACTGTTGAGTAAGTTAATTACTATCCTCACTCCCACAAATTATCGATCTGATTAAGAGACGAAAGTATCCGTCGCTTCTATACTAACAAGTATCAATATATGCGTTTACGCTGTACCAACAAATAACACTTCCGTGGAAAAACTTTAAAACTTTATTCAATTTTTTAGCTATTTTGTTACAAATGAATTTTATAGGCAAAAGTAAATTTTTAGAAAAATTAAAATTAAATTATTATGATGTTAATAATTTCTACATTAAAATGTTTAAATCAATCCCAATATTTGTGCTTACATTAGGTTTGACAATGACTATAATTTGTATCAAGTGCAACAATAATTAAGAAAAGGTTAAAAATCTTAAATTTAAAATAACTATGGCATGAAAATCAACTAGGCATTGTAATAGAGATGAAAAAAAAAATACATCTCCAAGTGAAAATGTAAGTTATTTAATAGTTGCGGTCATATGTTTGGTTTTGAATTATATTAAAGCAATGTCTTTGTAAGTTTTTGTTCTTTTCCTCTTTCCTTCTCTCTGTTTTTTCAATATCTTTTTTTTTTTTTTACTTTTTCCAAATGGTCATCCAATGACGAGATTCTATTTTTGGAAAGAGAAAGTGTTTTAAAGCCACTTGAAGTCCAAGGGTCTTAAAAAGAATAGAGAACGCGATCCCATCCAATATTTTTAGAATCGTATCGTGTATTAACCTGTAAAATTCAAAAATATGGTTAAATCGATTAGACCGTGGATCAATATGATCGAACCGTTAATTTTTTAATAATAATTATATATATATAATCAATAATTATTTTTAAAACTCATATTGATAATTAAGAACTAAATAACTAAATTATAAAGTAATATAAAATATAAATTAAAATCATAATATCAAAAATTGATAGTTTCAGAAATCATAGAAATTAAAAAAAATAAAAAAAAAAATCTTAAAAAAAATATTTTTTTAGGTTTTAACCCTAAACCGTGGTTTTTTAAAACGGACGGTTCAATCTCGGTTCACGGTTGAATCGCGATTGAACCACCGATTCAGTCCGATTCAATTATAAAACGGTATTTTTATTCAACCGAATCATAAAAATATTATAAGAAGGATTGAACCGATAATTTGATCCGATTTTAATAACATTGATCCCATCAATTAAAATGAAGGCCCGAAGAGGGTTTATAAATAGACTCGTGCACGCCATGGCAACAGTGATCACCAATGACACGTTGCACACTTTCCTTGTATTCGTAGAATGATTAGTCCATCAAAATGATGTTGTTTACACACATACGTATATATATTATTTATTTTTTGCAACAAATATTATATTTATTTCACTTTTGGGAGGTAAATCTAAATACCCTCATATAGCTTTGGTACTCTTTTTTTTTTCAAAAATAATTTTTATGATCGTAATCAACTAAGTTCTCTTGTATATGTCTTTGGATTTATTAAATTCAGAATTATGTCTTGTAGAGCACATTTAATGAGATGTTTCAAAAGGCAACTTAATCTAAGGGATATTAGTACCCATGCGTACCTGATCAACAGACTCCATGATGTATATATAGTTACCTGGTGTGAGAGACGTATACGAGTAGGGCGTCAAAACCCTAGTTTCTTTATGGAAGTGTCCGAAATTGCGAGAATTACGGTGAAAAGATTCCAAAAGATATCAATCGTTATCAATTAGAAAAGTTCGGATAGCTATGGAGATTCTTTTCCATAATCGGAGGTTTCCCTTTCATTTATGAGAGATCTTATTCGCGTTTGTAGGAGAAGCAAATATTTGTCTTAGCAGGCCGAGTGAAAATCACCAAACACCAAGCAAGTGTCTTGATCGAGCAGTCATCTACCAATCAAAGCATAGTCGGTGCATATCGGGTCAATGTGGACCATGTCTACCCATTTGGGAGATAAATTCTATATTGACGACACGTTTCGATAATATATCCCATGGACCAGGGATTCGGAGGGTGTGAAGTCTCATGATAATGACGTGCTCTTAGACAGTTAGTCAATCAAGTGGGTGTTGACTGATTGAGCAGCTAGGCTACCGGGGGTCATTTGATGTGTTGTGGGCTCGTCTTGACCCCAATTCAGTTTGGACCAATTCGGTTTGGACCGTTTCGATCATGTATTATCACTTACCCATACTCCTATTGTTGCTTTCGAAAAAGGAACGTCAGGAGTACAATCTAAAGAACACCTTTCGGATCTTGCGAATCAAAGAATTTAATATGGCATGTGCTGTTTTGGTTACCGCGAGCATCTCTTATACGCTTCTTATAGCGCACGTCTCATGATTGGTGTTTCCACTATCGATTTCGCTTTTTGGTGGTTCACCTTCTAGGCGGTTCTACCTTTTGTAAAAATCAAGTGAAAGAATGACCAAAAGTTCATCATCTAGCTTCTTTCCCAGCATTGGAGATATTAAGAGCACTATGTCACTTGAAGAACGACATGATGTCCGGAGTAACATGCTGTTGGGGAATAACTTTGAAGTCATGTCGGCAACAGACACCGACAGAGCCAATATGGCTCCGGGGAGCCGAGTCCCAATGTACAAACAATTAGTGAAGTACGATCACAAGATATTGTATACTGGCCCCATCGCTAGGGTTTTGATGCTTTGGAATATTTTTCCTACTTTGTTGATCCCCGATGCTTGGCGCCTGGTGGTTGCGGTCATCTTTTTTATGAGTTTTTGCTACTTGTGTTTCGATTTTGAAGTATTGGCTTCCGTATTCTCACTAAAGAAGTGCAGGATAAAAGGTTCCACCAAAGGTTGGTTTTGCTTGCAGACTCGGAAAGAGTCTAGCTGGAGACTCTTTTACAGTGAGACTATTAACAAGAGTTGGATATATAAGTACTTCTTCGTTGACTTCTTAGAAAGGGACTCGATGCCGGAGCTTCCGATGCCTGATGCTAGTCTGTTGCTTGGGTTGAAGCCTTACCAGTCTTCTTGTAACTTTAGCTTCATCCGATCTATGGGCAATTATTGCGAGACCTCACGGAGGAGTATTTGGGTTGATAATCTCCTAGACGATGAGATGCTGTCATTAATGGGTTTACTGGGGAGAAAAGGACAATCGAGAAGCCCCTCTTACTCGAGAAAAAGAAAAAGAACACCACAAATTTTTTACGCTTCGACTCAGAGGAGGACTTGAATCGAATTACCACTGATCGACAGATGAGGGTAGAAGCAAAGGGAGCCCTTGAGGGAAATGAGAGCTCGTCGAGGGCTCGTTCGCCTGATTCAACCCCACTCACCTCTTTGAGGGTAAGAAAATGAGAGTGCAACTACAAGAGTCACCTGAGGCGGAGACCGGTAAGAGTCTGGAGGAGAGGTTCCTGGTTGCTCAAGAGCTTACTCAACCAGCTGTTGACGAGTAGGCAAAGGTTGGTGATAGCGAACTCAGAGGTAAGTGTACTATTGGTGGATCCGGTAAGGGCTCCTCAATGAAAGAAGAAGGTTATGTTCCCCAGGTTTCAATGGACGTAGGGGGACTTTCTCCAGACATTTTGAAGATGATGGTCCTAAGTTGGCAAAGGGGCCCAGTGCAGGGCCATCCTCTGCTGTTCCGTTGTTGTCTTTGGACAAAAACAAGTGTGTGGTGCTCAAGGAAGAGGTGCTTCCTTACTCTATCCCTATTCGGTCTTTTGACAGGTGTCAATACTCAAAGGAGCATGGAACGGTGACGATTAGTGCTGGCGACAGTCGTCACTGCTATGTGGACATTGTTGAAGGGAAGCAGATAACTAATCGGTTAGACTTTTACCTTTTGAATCTAGAGCTGAACAAGCTTTTACTTGAGTAGGGCGACAAGGCCTTGTTCTTTGCAACTATGACAACAATTTTCTTTTCTTAGCGTTCGCCTGTTTTTCCTTTTTCATCCTACTGACTGATACTCATTTGTTTAGACCATGGTCCTGGCAGAGTTTCAAAAGCAGTGAAGGGAGAAGACATTGAGTCACATGAGACATCATTCTGATCAGACGGTAAAGGCTGTCTCTTGATTTGAGAAGGCTCTTTCACAGAAGAAGAGGGAGCTTGAGGAGGTGAAATCTTTTGCGGTCACCATGAGTGCTCATAACGAAGCAATGGAGTAGCTGAGGGCCGAATGGGATGCGGCACTCTGTCAGTGCGAAGAGTTGAAGGTGGAAGCCAAGGTTAAAGAGGCCTCTCCGCAGGCTTCAAAGAGACTGGCTAAAGTATGCGACCAGTCTCTCCAAGCTGCTAAGCGAAAGATAACTGAGCTTGGGGCTACCTTAGGAGAAACTTTGATGACCACATGCATGCTTGGTGCAAGCTTTTGGAGAGGTTCCGGTATGCTATAGAAATCATTCATTAAGTAGGTTGGCAAGTTACCCCTAGACACCGCGGGTCTCACTTCTGAGCCTGAGTCCACCACTGCCCCCTGTAAAGTCCAACGTTTCTCGTCCCCTGATTAGGGTTTCTACTTTCTTTTTGTAGTTCTCCCTTTTTACTTCTTTTCGAATGCATCAATGAAATGCCCCTTTGTTTCTATCACAACTTGTACTTCATGTCGGTTGAATCACTTTTTGGCAAATAGAGTGTCATCAGCGGGACATGTCCCCAGTGAGAGTTCCTTTTCTGAGATATAGGAGTGGTCACGAGTGTCCAACAAGCTTTGCTCTTTAGTCTATTCATTTGATAGACCGGGAGATATGTGTTCGTTCGGAGAGACAAGTCCCTATCCATAAACTCCATTCAGGAGGATTAGACCATCTTTGATCATTCGTGGGGATTGATCCCTAATGATTGACTTCGCTCGGGAGGATTGAATGACCGTGGCTCATTCGGGGAGGTAGATGCCTATCGATTGACATCGCTCGGGAGGATTGGGCCATATTAGCCCATTCAGGAAGATAGATCCCCATCGATAAGCTCTGTTTAGAAAGACTGGTCGGTATCTGCTCATTTGGGGAGATTGATCCCTAATGTTTGACACCGCTCGAGAGAATTGGGCGATCGTGTCCCATTCGGGAAAATAGATCCCTAACGATTGACTTTGCTCGGGAGAATCGGGCAATATTGGTCCGTGCTCAGTGCAATCAGTTTAATAAGAGAAATGAGAAACATAGTTAAAATGAAACGATGATCAATAGATTAAATGCTAAGGTTGGATGCCATAAGCCACTTGTCAAGGGGTGCTATGAATTCAATCGCAAAGAGAGAGAGGTTCAGAGGTTAATTAAGAGGAGACGCTGGGGATTCTGGATCACAGAGCAACGTCCCGATACCATAAGAGGTTCTGAACTTGACCTTCATATGTTTCATACTCAGCAGTGCCTCTAGAGTATTTAGACCAGATCGTCCCAAGATAACATTGTAGAGTGAGGGGAACTTGACCACATTGAACGTGGTTGAGGCTGTCATGTGATTGGGTAGAGTCCTAAGGGTTATGGGCAGTGAGATGATACTTTTAGGGTAAATCCATATGTCTAAGAGTTTTTTAATGGGTTCAGCGTGAGGCTGTAGGTGCGTAGGGGTGCTGAAAGGTATTCCAATAAAGAAGGTTGTAGCCGGCCTCTCAATCGATGTATCCAATGGACCAGGGATTCAGAGATCTAAAGCCTCACGATAACGACAAGCTCTTAGGCCAGACAGTTAGTTGATCAAGTGGGTGCTGATTGATTGAGCAACTGGGCTACCGAGGGTCATTCAATGTGTTGTGGGCTCGTCTTGAGCCGGGCACCGTAACAATGAAGAAAAATCAAGCACAAGGATCGAGAGGTTCCCACGTTGGGAGCCAAAGCAGTAGGCTACCATCAGCACTCCGCGGTATAAACTTAAATAAGGGAAGGATTTGAGGGGAGGGATAGGAACAGGAAGGGCATCGTTGGCAAGAAAGAGGAGGGAGGCAAAGGATGGCTAGCTAGGGTTAGGTCATTCTCTTATTCCATTTAGGGTGATCGGTCACAATTGTATTGTACCTGTACTTTAAAATAAAGCATTTAATTTATACATATTCAACAAAATAGCACTTAAAAAAAATGGTTGATCAATAGTAAATGCAAATTAGTCTGTCCATTACGATAATTTATTAAATTTAATTACTTTATTTTTTAAGATTATTTGTAATCCAAATTCTTACCAAGTTTAATTTATTTTTTATATAAATTTATTGTAAACTTGCAAAGGATGTATAAAGTTACAACGAACTACAATTTAATTTAATTAATTTCATATATTTTTAATGTGATATATTTATTGATTGATTATGTATAAGTTTTATCAAATTAATTTATATTTTATGTCTAGGGATTTTATTCTAATAGGTTTATGAGACTTGTGATAATGAACTTTTAATATGTTTATTTATCAATCATACATATAGACCTTGTTGGATTTCAATTGTTTTTTTAGAAGAGATATTTATGTATGAATCTTTTGCAATACAAAGATAATGAATTATCTGTAAATAAGAGTTTTAAATATTTAAAATTAATTTTATAAAAAAACAGAAGAATCGATAAAGATTTATCATATAGAATACAAGTATGATTGATGGTCGAGATAAATAAATGTGTGGCATATTTTATATGATTGAAAAGTATTTCTAAAATTTAAAGAGAAGTTTTACAGATTACGATTAGATCTATTTTATTGTATAAATTTAAATATTGGACAATGAATAAAAAGCACGAGAGTTGTGGATGTGAAAGTATTAGGATGGATGTAAGATCACACAAGAATTGATAAAATAAGAAATAAACGTATTGGGAAGAAAATTAGGATTATGACAATAGTGTAGAAAAATCCATACGAAGAAATCCCACTTATGAGATAAAGATTCAGTTATTTATTGGTCATTAGTTGTTAAAAGATTTTTCCATTTAGTAATTCATTCCGTGTAAAATTATTGAACTAATTATTTTATATATTTATACAGTATAAATTCAATAAAATATTTTTATGAATTTGTACTTGTTCTAATAAATCCATCGCGAAATATTTATTGATCGATTTAGTAGATATTAGTAATTAAATAAAATGATATAATTTATTTGTAATAGGTTTAATAATTAAAGTATATATAGTTTGCCATAATATGTGGTTGAAGTACAAATTCAGCAAAGAATCCATAAATTAAGCCCGAGACCGTTCTCCAAAAGTACATACCTTAACCTACGATTTGAAAACTCACAAATTCGATTTGAACTTAACCTAAAACCGAGTTTGGTTAACGTGATTGTTGAACAAGTTCATAAAATTCAATCTGGTTTCCAGGTTTAATCTTAAACCCTATACCATGGGAACACGCACACCAAAAGGTGGCAACGGAGCAGGGAAATTAAAACCACTACCTATTGCAACTCAAGCAACTCAAAATCTATCCCATTCTACTGCCAATTGCAAACGCCACAAAGAAACAAAAGGCGTTTCCAACATCCAGTTTGGCTGATATCAAATACAGCCATGAATCCGTACAAGGCTAGCAGGCTCGTTATTCCAATTTGTATATCCCCTACCACTACCCGATAAATTATGTGCCCAGATTGCTTCAGAAAAACACTCTGAACCCGAAACTTGGAACATAGCATTATGCAGCCTCCTTTTCTCGAGGCATGGCCTAGTTATCATTAACTTCAATGAGAGTAGGCTCATAATCACTAGGAGCCTCAAAACCATGGAGATTCATAACCGTTGCAGCAACGTTGGCCAGGCCACCATCAGGAACATCATTGCGGAATCTAACACCTGGCGCCAACCCAGGGCCTCCAATAGCAATCGGCACCTAAACAGGAATAGTCATTTTTTTTTTCAGGTTAAAACCTATACCCTCTCAGAAGGTTCCCGTTGAATATTATTTCTTTATGTGCCAATACATATGTACACAAAAACAAGTAACACAACAAGTAAACTTACTGGTTGAAGAGTATGGGATGTCAGTATCTGAATGTTTCCATTTTTGTCAAGCAGGGGCTTCCCAGACTTGTCCCTCTTGACCATGTCCTCAGCATTGCCATGGTCTGCAGTGACAACATATATTCCGCCTACTTGTTCTATTGCATCAAGGATCATCTGCAGGAACAAACCAGCTAAATTATCAGCTTAATAAAAATCTGATAGAAACGAGAATATTTCAATTCAGCAATAAACCACAGGTCATTCTATTTATCCTTTCTCCTCATTCCAACTTCAGATTCCTTCTCGATCACTATAGTTAGATCATTGGACAATGTCAATGTCAGAAAGTCGAAGCAAAACATTTGAAAATTAGATTTTTCATGAACCATTACTTCCCTATAAGAGATAAACTCAATATTTCTTTATCCAATTGCATTTCAACAGAAAACAAGATGGATAAGAGAAATCAAATTATCCCAAGATGCAGAATCAGAGTTAAGATATCAGGGGCAAGAATATGCCAAATTCTAAAGCCATCACACCTTGACAGCATCATCAGCAGCCTTGCAAGCCACAATTGTTGCCTCAATGTCACCTGTGTGCCCCACCATGTCACCATTTGGAAGGTTGACACGAACCTGAGTAAAACAAGTGTAAGCACATCCTCATCAACTAGATGTACTAAATCAAACTGATCCGCTAATGGTGGTTGAAAGTGCAATAGAAACCTGGTGGAATTTACGACTAATAATGGCATCCCTTGCCTTCTCAGCAATCTCAATAGCTTTCATTTTCGGTTGGACATTGAATGTGATTCCAGAATCACTTGGAATTTCTACATATTCTTCCATGTTTGGATTGAAATAGCCTGATCGATTACCATTCCAGAAAAAGGTGACATGACCGAATTTTACAGTTTCGCTGCAAGGAAAATAGGATTTAGAACAAAATGAATATCCAAGAAAAGAAGCTCATTGTCCAATATGAGAAATCCATTTCGGTGCGGTTAAAGGCTCTAGGCACCCATAAAGTTCGAAGACCCTCAGAAGTTGACCAAGTGACGAACTTCCTTGGGTAAGAGAGATTATTTCACAAAAAAAATGGGTCAAGTTTTAGATCAAAGATGTCTTTCAAAATGCAAAATTGTGAGAAATCAAATTTCACTACTCAAGACCGTTATTAATAAATCTGGGGAGGCATCTATGGAGATTTACATTTAAAATCAAGTAACATAAAAACAAAAAGAAACAGCTGACAGAGATGAGGAATAAGTGAGGGAGAATAAATCTAAAGAAATACAGAAAACAGCAAAAATGAGAAAATAGCACATCTGAACCTTTCATTGTAAAACAGGAAGAGGTTTTTCTTGTGGAGACAACAAATGAAATGAGAAAGAGGTGCTTGCTCTGTGCCTTGTAATGTATATAGACCTTCACAATAAATCTACACCTGTGTCTAGTGGTCGTAATTTGCTCTTAAGTCATGTTAGTTGCATTCAAACTAAAAAATTCAATGCCAGTCATATAAACATCAAATTTTCCATATCAATAAGCCAGTTTTATAAACTTATAAGCCAAACTAGGTAGAAGCAGTACTAGTTTCTCGTTCTTTTTAGTATGTTGACTTTTCCTAAAGAGTACTCATAGATCCATAATGTGTCAGGGTGCCAAGTAATGAATGCAGCAATAAACCACAATCAACCAAGCTATAAATCAAATATGTTTAGGGGCACTAAGCTACCAAGCAAGAAAGGAGAACATGTACAACATCACTAAAAGAAATCTTTATTGTTTTGATTAGAATCTTGAGACTTAAGTTGTTCCCCAATTTACCTGCAAGCAAAAGTGCGTACACCATTGTGCACCAGATATTCACCAGACGTCCTCTCTATCTCCGGAGGGGAAACAAGGTAATGGCTTGGAAGCTTCAACTCACCGTCGTATTGAAGCATTCCAGCATAACGGATTTTAGGGAATCGAACTCTGTCAAACTTATCAAAGTCCTCATACTCAAGAGCCTTAGCAATCATGACCATCCGATCTGCTCTGAAGTTGAATGTAACAACAGCATCACCATCAACAATAGGGCCAACAGGTTGCCCACTCTCATTGACAATAACAAAAGGAGGCAAGTACTGGTCATTGACTTTTGGATCCTCCCTCAATTTCTTGATGGCTTCCACAGCACTCCTGAATTTGTGGGGTGCTTCACCAAGAACTTGAGCATCCCATCCACGTTTGACAACCTCCCAATCATTCTGGGTAGGAGGAAGGGAAAAAATAAATAAATAAAAGGAAGAAAGGAAAACTTATCGGCTAACATAGAATTTTTTATAAGTACAATATTATTTCATGGAAAAGAAGCCACACACAAACACACACACACACACACACACACACAAAACATATATATAAGGCCCTCATAAGTGAATAAAACCCTACTTACTGGACCTACCTTGGTAAAGCTAAATGCAACGTGTAATTCAAAGAACATAAATTATTGCAAAATTCTCAACAGGTCAATGAGGAATAAATCGATGCCAACTAAGGGCTAATGAACCTCAAATGTCAAAAGGAAGAATGAAAACTAAGAACCCAACCAACAAATGCAGCAGTAGCAACAATAGCAACATGATGATTCATGATAGTAAAACTAGCTTGGAAAAGGGTAAAGTACAATAATTTTGATAACAAAGAACAGCTATAAGAACAGCTCGAGAATGGTCACTGAATGGGAGTACTCTCAAAAGCAATCACCTTGTCAACCTATAGAAGACCATATTCACAGTCCCTTGTGCTTTACATGGTTAAATCAGAAATTGATACCTCATAACGATCCATAGTGACATACATGCGACCTCCACCGGATGCAATCTGTGCATCAACACCCTTTTCACGAAATTTTGCTAGCTCGTTCTCCAGAGTTTCTGCAAAGCCGACACTTGTACCGTCCAAAACATCACGCCCATCAGTAAGGATATGAACACGTATCCTTTTTGCACCATTGTCACTAGAACCTTTAAGTAGTAACTACAATCATGAAATAAACAATAAATAAGACTATGGTTTCTCTTAACACATGTCTCATCCTATTAGGGCTGAAAGTGTGATGCTAATTGACAAAATATACCAGCAATTGATCCAGCCGGGAGTGGACACCCCCATCACTCAACAAACCAATGAGGTGCAAAGTGCCTTCATCAAAACATTCCTTAATGTACTTGAATCCTTCACCCTCGTAAATTTTTCCAGAGGCAAGAGCAAGGTCAACAAGCTTCGCACTACATTGACAAGAATTAGCATTTCAAGGAAGGCATGTAACCAATATGGATGAGAAACTAAACAACATCCAAAAAACACGAGTTGCATAAACAAAGTTAATTTTCATAAGCTTAATTTGTAAAGGAGTGGCTGATTGATGCATGTATAAGTGCTTAAAACGCATTCATGGAAGGAAGAGTAATGGATAAGTTGTTTCTCCAACCCCAGTACCAAAAAAAAAAAAAAAGGAAAACAAGAAAAGGCCTACAACTAAAATGTCATGCAGGAGTAAATAAAGATCTATCTGAAGGCTCACCCCTGAGCATAGATACGCCCAGCACCAAGAGCATTGTGACCAACTTCACTGTTTCCCATGTCGTCTTCAGTTGGGAGGCCAACAGATTTGCCATGAGCCCTAATT
Source organism: Dillenia suffruticosa (assembly GCA_033439265.1). Taxonomy (NCBI): domain Eukaryota; kingdom Viridiplantae; phylum Streptophyta; class Magnoliopsida; order Dilleniales; family Dilleniaceae; genus Dillenia; species Dillenia suffruticosa. Next base: position 25,283,105 of record JAVTVX010000013.1, on the reverse strand, counting down.
AATCTCCATTTTTCAGGGGCACCCTATCATCAAGCATGGGCATAACATATGAGACAGTTTTCAATTGGTTGACATGCGTGTGAACATATTCACATGCATAGAAGTTGCAAGAGAGAGTGGGAACATATATATATTATTTATGGTCAATCCCATCCACAATAAAACAGAACTGGGGCGGTGTGATTTGATATTAATAGCCATGTATCAACCGAAAGCAGATTGTTGTAGTTTCCAGTGACCCGAATACTAGAAAACGAGGCATATCCATGGATGTGGACGAAACACACACAAACACCAAAATAATAATAATAAATAAAATAAAATAAAGCCCGAGGGGATTGTGTTTGTGGAGTAAAGAAAGCATGCAGATCAGATCCCAAATAGAACATAAAATAGGAAATCTAATCCATGAGAGAGAGACCAGTTTAAGAGAATCCATGGTGGGAGTGTCGGCAACATGGATGCAATTGTACTGATTCGGAATGGCTTCGCCCCATCCATCAAGAACAACCATCGCTACTATCTTTTCCTTTGGGAGCTTTGGATGATCCACCAATTTCCACGAGAACCCCGTGCTTCCCATGTTCTCTCTTTTCCTCCTCTCTCTAAACCCTAAAACCAAAGTCATAAAAGACATCACATAAATAAGGGGTTTCTGAGTTAAAGATCAGATGCAAACAAAAGAGAAAAACATTCAGATCCGATGGGCCACCAAACCCACCGGCTCACCTTGTAATACGAAAACTTGGGGAGGGTGTTAGGTTTGCTCTTCGCGATAAGGCTCTCTGTGGGCAAAGGACCAACGGGAGTGTATATATAGCACTAAAAGAAGGACGACGAAGAGAGAAGCAAAAGGGAAATATATATATAAATAGAAAAAAAAAAGAAAAGGAAAGGAAATATATGGTTACCAAGTGGCAGATCTCACGCCGTTTGCGATTGTTAAATGCTTTTTCCTTTTTTCTTTTTTTTTTTTGGGGGTGGGGGTTTTAAGGGCCATCTTCTAATAAATGATAATTCGAATCGATAACTGTTGAATTAATTTAATAGTTATTAAATCTGGGAGTATCAAATTAATGATTATCTATGAATCATGAAGGTTAAACACGTCCACTGTCAAAGAAATAATAATAATAATATTATTATTATTATTAATACGAGGGGACGGTGTTGAATTAATTTAACATTTCCTAAATGCGTGGGCATCAGCTACCAATATTTGAGCAGTAAAATTATTCAAAAAAAAAAAAGTATAACCCCACCCAAACCCTTCCCGTGCCGCTTCACGTCATTCTTCTTGGATTATTCTTTTTTCTTGTGAACCTCTTTTTCTAATTGAAATCTGCACTGCTTTCCAGCGCCTTCGGGAATATTCCGTACCAACCCCATTCAAGAAGGGGAATATTCCCTTCGATATCCTTTAAACCCATTGACCCTCTCCTCTGGCTCACCCTCTCTCAATTTTCCCGGGGCTAGTGCTAGCTAACCACCAAGGTTGGCAGGTGAATGTTAGGTCCACCTGCGCATCAGATTTCCCCTCAAACTTTCCCCTTCTCCTTTGGTTCTAAATTAGCATCTCTGATAAATTATTTATTTATTTTACTTATAATTTTTATTTTTTATATTATATATCTTATGATTAATGATTATAAAATATAACTATTTTTTTACTTACATAAAATAATTACTATTTATATAAAAATTTTTATATTTTTTATATTCAAACGTTTACTCAAATTTTCTTAAATTTTCTTTTATTATATTTTTACAAAATGTCTCTTCCCAAAATTATTTACAAAATTGAAGAAGCTGAATGAATAATGCCACTATTGTTGGGGAAGAAAATTTTTTGAATAAATTACATGCCCCATGCTTAAAGTTTGACCAATTTTTATAAATTAGTTCCTACAGTTAAAAATGTTATCTTGTAATACTCAAACTTTCAAAAGTATAACTAATTGGTCCTTCCGTAAGTGACGGTGAAGTATAACCATAATTACTAACGTGGCTGTCTACAAGGTGGTACAGATGCTTGCATGTCATGGCCATGTCAATCACCATAAAACATATCATGTTGCCACGTTAGCCGTTTGCTGACGTGATAACACCACGACATAAAGTTGCTGTTGTGGTAGTGCCACGTTGTCTCACCAAAAAAAACTCTCTCTCCACCCATCCCCTTTTCTCTCTCTTCTGTCCTCTTTCTCTCTCTCACCAGATAAAAAATTCTCCCGTCTCTCCCCCTCCCCCTTTCTCTCTCTTCTCTCCTCGCTCTGTCTCTCACCAGAAACAAACAACACACCTCTCCCTCCCCCTCCTCGTTTCTTTCTCTTCTCTCCTCTCTCTCCTCTCTCTCAAGAAAAAATCTCCACTCCTTTGCTCCCCTCCCCCTTTCTTTCTCTTCTCTCCTCTCTCATTGAAAACCAAATACACTCTTTTATCTCTCTCTCTCTCCTCCCTCTCCCTTTCTCTCTCTTTTGTCCCCTCTCGCTGAAACCCAAAAAAAAAATCTCTCTCTTCCTCCCTTTTTTCTTTCAAATGAAGGCGATGCAAGGATCATCCTCTCTCTGCATGCCAAATATTTTTTTTCTCTCTTTGGGGGGTTTCAATGGAGGCTTTGATTGAGTTTTGCGACTTGATAACGCTATGTCAGGCATAATTCACCGAAAAAAATCATGTGAATTCTGCTTAAGCATTACCTAGGTTGTTGTTCATTCAGCATTAAGCATTACTTAGGTTGTTGTTTTTGTCCTTATGTTGATAATTTTGTTTGTTTGCTACCAGATTCTACTTCTTTAGGTGTTGCTTTAAGAGCTGCTCATGACTGGTTGTGCCACAAAAAATACAGTTTTGTGCCCATTGCATCCATGTACAAAGACAATTTGGAGAAGACATCTCTCAACTGTAAGCTTTCAATAATTGCTAGGGATCCAGAGCTGGTATCCAAATATGGATTGTTGATGTTGAAAAGAATTGAGATTGAAAACTGCCTTATCCAAAAACTTGGGCAAATTTAGGATCTCTGTGGAGAAATTTTTTAGATTTGATAAAATGATAAACCATTTACTTTTTTTTTTTATTCTTAATAAATGGTTTATCCTAATAACGGATCCGAAACAAATCAAGTATGAGATAATATTATCTTCCAAGGAAAATCCATATCGTCTATGCATGCTGAGCACCTTGAATGCACAAGGTTTATTGTCTGGTGGGTGGAAAATATAACTATAGCGAGGCATTCGTTAGTTGCGTTGAGCTCGCTATGGTTTAGTTTAGCTGCACTGTGATCCCAAATTATTTGCAATGTTAGAGGATCTTAAATTGGGTACCAAGATTCTTCAGATAGCTTCAAACCTTCATTTAGAGGTTGTTGGGGGACTCAAATTGAAGTTCAGGTTTGAAGAAAATGGAGAATTCAAAACTTTCAAGTCCTCCATCAATGGCGGACCAAGTTCGAGGATCGGATATTTGGATTTCAAAACTTGATTTTTCTTTCGCCAACAGACTCAGAAGGATTCGAAATGACCTTTTGAATCAAAACGATGGAGGCTTGATGCTGAATGGCAATGATTCAAAGATTTGAGCTTCTACCATGACGTCACTGTCGGAGAAGATGAAGACTCTGATGTTGGATCCAAATGGACACCTAAAATCACTTTATTTCCACTTCTGCACTCTTTTCGACATACTATTCTCTTTCGATGCCAAAATAAAAGGGAGAGAGAACATAATTTAGGGTTGCAGAGAGACTTGGGGCTTGCAGCGAACTCCGATCACACCGCCATCCTTCACCACCAGTAACACTAACTTCAGCTCGCACTGTCTCTCTTTGGACAATAGCGATTCTTACTCCTCTTCAAATCTCGAGAATTGTTTTTCCTCCGGTAAGAGAGACAGAGGAGATAAGAGAGAGAAAGAGGGAGGGGAGGAGAGAGAGAGAGAGAGAGAGAGAGTTTTTTTTAGTGAGATGACGTGATAGTGTCACGTCAGTAACTTTATGTCGTGGCATTGTCACGTCAGCAATAGCTGACGTGGCAACATGACATGTTTATGGTGATTTATATGGCCATGACATGCAAGTATCTGTACCACTTTGTAGACAGTCACGTCAACAATTAACGACTATGCTATCACCGTCACTAACAGAAAGATCAACTCGTTACAGTTTTGAAAGCTTGAATACCACAATATAGCATTGTAAGTATAGGGACTAATTTATGAAAATTGATCAAGGTTTAAGAATTGAGTATGTCATTTACTCAAAATTTTTGCTCCGCGGATGAATCAACTTCACAAGATGATTGATTGAACACGGAAATGATAAAACAAATTTATGGTGTTTTTCAACATCATGTAAAGGAATTGGATTATTACTTTAAAAACTAGTTATTTAAGGTACAAACATGTATGGTTTGATATTTATGTACTTAGTATCATTTTTTTAAATAGAGTAGATTCAAATTTTAATAACTCTAGTTTGTACAATGATTGTATATGCAATGTTATCTATTATTGAATATTTTTAAACTTATGAATTTTCTAATGAACCAAAAAATAAATCATTTAAGTGAAAAATTTTTGGGTTTATATGTTGATGATAGATAGAATCAGCAATTATGAAATTTAACATATTAATTGTTTTGCATGTTGTATTTAAGCGAAACAATCTGGTTAACGATCCCGTGCATTGCAGGACCTCTACAAAACATATTTTAGTTTTGTGTATTTCTTGTAAAGTTATTTCTGCAATAATATCAATTATTTTTAAAACTAAAGTGCACTTGGTTATGGAATTTCTTATCAAAATTACTCTCTCTCTCTCTCTATTAATCTATCTCATTCTAGATTTGTCGGATGGATATATTTTGTTTTATTTTAGTGTATTCATGCGTAACTTGAAAATATATAAGTTTTATTTTAGAGATTAAAGATATTATGTTCAGGGTTTTACTCAGAATACAAGATCAGTTCCCAACATGACAGTGACTAAATTCACACTCTATCTATATTCAAAACTTTTTATTAATGAATTCAAATGAGTTTAATATGATCTAAATTCACATCTAGTATACTTTCTCTTTTGAAAATTGTTTTCTAAATTGAGCGTCGAAGTCCTTCCTGCCAAAGCACTCCAAAGCACCCTCCGACGGTCCTTTTTGCAAGCCTCTTCGACTCATACTTCTAAGCCATCCTGTTTGAGTTAGTGGAGCCATTATCTATGGAGTCAAATCTATCTCTAACAGAAAAGATTATATTTTTATTTTTATTTTGGTTATAAAACTGGATGTTGTATTTTTATTTGGTTCGTAGAAAAAAATATAGTTGATGTATGGAATGGATGATGTTTTAATTATTGTTTTAATATTTAAATTCTAATTTTATTTGAAATGAAAATTTTAATTTTAGGTATATGTATCAAGAAATGCATGCATGGATGGTATTTATAATTTTGATTAACTTGTTAACTCAATCTTGAGGTTAATCTAACCTTTTGTTACATTTATTTTGATCGATTTGCTCAACGTCAACCTTCTTTGCCCATCAATTCTTTCGATGTTCATCGTCTCCTCATCACTTGTGTCTGCCAAATTCATGGATGACATATGAGTTATTTTCTTTTCCTTTTTGAATTTTTAATATTTTTTTATGCATGTGTGACACCTCCATTAATAGGTTTTCTTATTTTCAAAATTTATGAAAAAAAATAAAATTTCTTAATTTTTTTTTTATCTGGGTTTCTAGGTTCCATTTAATACATTAGAAAATAGAAAAAATAAAACAACAATCTATCGATAAAATTATTCTAAAATTGTAAATTTTACATTAGTAATTTTTGAAGTGTATTTTTTTTTGTTGTGCATTTAAAAATATACAACTGGATTTCAGCTTCATCAAAGGCCAAGTTTGCCAATGTAGAATGTTAGTGTGTAAGGGCACTGCCATGCGTGTGATATTCATAGATTTTCACAATTAATTGATTTGAAATGGTCATATAATTTTGGCCAAGGCAGGACGTAATATTAAAAAATTGATAAAAAGGAATAATATGCATGGTATGGTAGGAAATGATATTTTTTAATATGTTGTCACGGTTGCCTAATTCTATTCCATCAAGGATAAATGAGAAAATGTACGTGGGTTTCGTATACCAAATTACACGTTTCTTTATATTAATAGTAGATATATATATATAACTATATTTTTATATTTTTCTCTTTAATTTATGTTTATTTGAAATAAAATTTACTTTTCCTTTGCATGTTGATACGCATAAAAATCTATCAACTGCTAGTTGGTCTAATTAGATGTGGTATTAGATTTTTTAATCTAACTTTTCGAATTTGACTCATGATTTAAATATAAAAAAAAACTATATTGAGAGGATAACCCCTTAAATAAGCCACTACAAGTTTTGAACTGAATTAGTCAGAGTATCACTCCGAAAACTTATCGATATAGTAAAAAAAAAATGCATAAAAATCTCTTTGCTACAAATTAGATCTGCACTCAAAATATAATGATTCTTGACATGCATAAAATTACAAATTATATCACGTGAACAGATAATTTCCTTTTGTCTGACAAGTCAAAATCACACCTTATGAAAAAATTGCTTATTTTGTATGCATCTCGTAAAATTATTAGCAGAGCCGATTTAGATCTTGTTAGAATTTTTTTTTTTTTTTTTTGGTCTTAATTTACAAAATCACTAATCAAGAAAGCCATTATAGTATTAAAATGATGATCGATGTAAGAAATTTCCATAACAATAAAAGAAATAGAAATTTCTCACACTGGGGAGCCATAAGTTTTAGACCAACTACTTTGATTGTTACTCCAGAGTAACCTATTTCAACACAGAAATAAAATTTGTGATTATTAGTTATTTAGTATTTCGGGAAAGCGTTGAATTGGGGTCAAAAGAAATTTCGCTTCTCAAGTTAATTTCTTTAAGAGTTTTGGGTTTTATTTTCCTAGCTATTTGCAAAATTGAGTGACGTGTTTGTGTAGAGGTATGTAAAAGTTTGTTGATACAGCAGACGTCTTATAATTCAGTTGGTTCGGGAGTTGACGTCCCTTAATTATGATCGGGAGTTTGATCCCTTATAAAAATGAAAAAATCAGCGTTAGGAGATTTTCTCCCTCAATTGAATCCTGTAACGACCCAGATTAATTGAGGCGAAAACCCATTTACCGGGTTGGTGGCATGGTTCCAAAAAAAAAAAAAAAAAGTTTGTTGATATGTGACAGCCGCCTTGCTTATTACGTGTTGAATAAAATGACCAAATGCTAAAATATACTTTTGATCATTTTGTTATATGAATTAAGTTTGAGTCGCATTTTTATTGATAATTTATATTATTGTTATCGTATTTATTTAACAAGTACGAACACACAAAATCTATTTATACGGGTGCTTTTACAATTTTTTTTTTTTTGGGTATTTTTAAAAGCATATTACATTTTGCTCTACGATTACTTGGTCAAAAAGTAAAACTGCATGCCTACTACTCTCGTAACGGCTAAAGGTTTAAGGATTCATAATAGTCATAATTTATGCTCTATCAACAAATGCAAGATTAAATTTGCTACTTTGACAAATAAATTATTGTAGTTAGCTGGCGAGTGCCTTCATGGATATTCAAGAAGAAGAAGAAGAAGAAGAAGAAGATAGCATAGCACTGTAGATGCTATAGAATTCTACGTAACCATTTTAAGTTAGTTAAAACGAGGTAAGCACGGGAGCCAAATATCCCGGGGCAAACGGGCTCGTTCTTTCCTTTCTTCCTCATTATTTGGCAAATTTTACATCTCATCATCAATAGGCAGAATAAACACCTTTACATGCATGCCAATAACAGTTGCCGCATCCCCTTCCAAATCCCCATATACGTCTCCTCTTTCAAACCAGCGATTCTTGGGCTCTCTCTCTCTCTCTCTCTCTCTGTAGCTGTTAGCTTTTCTTTCCGATTCATGTCTGTTCTTGTCTTGATCATATTGCTCTTTTTTCTTTTTTTGTGACTAGGTAATTTGTAAATTAAAAAGAGGAAAAAGAGAGTTGCAATAGTGGAAGCGGAGATCAAGAGACCAGGGAAACAAAGAGGAAGAGGAAGAAGAGGCCAAACATTGAAAATATAAATATATATATATATATATATATATATATATATATATATATATATATATATATATATATATATATATATATATATATATATATATATATATATATATATATGGAAGGATTTGATGGTCTGTTAGATAGGCTTTTGGAAGCAAGGAAGAACCGAGGGAAAAGAATACAGCTGTCGGAACAGGAGATCCGCAACCTCAGCATCACCGCCGAAGACGTCTTCGTCTCCCAGCCTAACCTCCTCGAGTTAGAATCTCGCATCAATATTTGCGGTATGATAATTTTTTTTTTAATATTTTAAAATTATAATTCATACCCTTCACCCTTGTTCTCGCCTCTGATCTGACATTTGCATGGAGATGGTAGAACAAAAGAAAAGATTCAATCGTAATGGAGTTCTCCTAAATACCTCAATACATTACATTACGGGAAATTGTGATGCATTGAAATTGATCAATTTGGGAGCTAAAATTGGGCTCCGTTTCTTTCATGCCTTTTCCCATCAACATTATCATAGTTTGCATACTTCTGCTTTCCATACAATACGGTAGTATAGAATGTCCCGTAAATGTGTGAATTTTGAATTGTTTCCAATCATCACTGTTTGGGGTATTGATGGGTGCAGCTTACCACACTTGACTTCCCCCCTTAAGTGGGAATTTTTCTCCCAAATACTGTTGTGCCCTATTTGAATTGAGACACACAGTACCAGTTGCATCCCTTGACATGAGACACAATCATTAAATTATAACCCCGACAATGTATAAACAGAGGACAAATGAGGGTTAATATAGCAATGTATAAACAGAGGACAAATGAGGGGGTAATATAACACATAACAACGTCCCATTCTTCCCTTTCTTGTTTATACTTGAAACTCCAGCGAAATCTGTCATAATCTTTCTTCAACCATCTTATTCCATCAATTAGGAAATTAAAATCATGAACATAGACTGTATAAAAAAAAATATAAAAATTAAAATAAATACATGTAAATAAAGAAATAAACCAGTTAAGATTTTTACTCAAAAGTTAATTGTTGATACAATTAAAATATTGTAGTAATAATTTGATGGTAGACGGGCGCTCTAGGAAGAAAATCAAAAGCGTTCAACAAATAAGAAGTGCCAGCTTCGACATTGGAATATGCAGCACCATAATTAGGAATTTAAGACCATGAACATAAAGCAATGAAAGTTATCCTCCAAAACACTAGTGGGTGAAGAAATAAGACAAGATACAACAAACATGGGGACCAATAGTATATAATAAAATACCAACTGATAAGTATTACAACCGAATCGAACCAAATTTTGAAATAGTTACACCCTAAAATTATACTGAACTAGGAAAAGATGATTCACTAGATTGATCTTGATTATGATATAACTACATATGCACTTGCTCTTAATGCTTAATGAGGAACAAACGTACAGGTGGGTCGGTTAATTGATATAAACTTGTAAAAACGAAAATCAAGTGCAAGGGTTATCCTCGATTGTGGGTGTTCTATGAGGAACAAATGCAAGATGGTCAACCTCCTTAGTATAAATCGAAAAATTAGTACGTTTTAGAACTACTAACAAGAACAATATGGTACTTAAAACAATCTTAATCTAGAGATTATTTCAATAGTCTGAGTAAGAGAAAACTCGTGAAGCTCTAGTTGGAGAAAAACTAGAATTAAAATGGCCTGGAACAGAAAATTTTGATGCAAAGATAATGGGTATACTGCTTAGAAAATTTTAATTTTTTTTTGGGTCTCTATGGCTAGACCATCGCCCGGTATCCGAGACTTTGCTCCAACTAATCCGGAATAATCTGACTGTCGAATCTCATTTGAGGGGAAATCTCCCAATATTATTTTTTTTGTATCCAGGAGGAGTCGAACTCCCGATCTAGTTAAAGGACGAAAATGCACTTCCCATCTAAGCCAACAAATATTAATTTAGATCATATATTTTTTTTTTTTGTACAAGAATTGATTTAAATCATATTAATATATCTTGTTAAACACTTACTATTTATCTAATCAAAAGTGAGTCTAAGAACTTGGGACATGCACGTCACACTAAATTAATAATATAATGGAAGAATGATGGAATCAAAGTCGACCATATCTAGATACTATTACCAGTGGGATGCCCAAAGAATGATAGATAAATGTGATTCTACCTTATTGGGGGACATAATTGGTCTGATAAAAGGTAAAAGACACTGACACGGTAAAAAAAAAAAAAAAGGGAATGTCCGTATAGCACATTATGATTATTAAGAGTAGATATCCTACTTGCGTGGTGGAAACAAACCGATAAGGTGAACAATGAAAGTACTTTTGGCTTAGAGGAAGAATTCATACGAAAATATTTGAGCGTGGGTTAACACGGGAGATGATATTTATGACTCAAATCTACATGCAGCACACTTGTGGTGCAAAGATTCTGGCTATAAATGAGTAAATGCAGTCACTTGAAGTGTACTTTGGAATTTCTAGTGCTTGAAAAAAGGCACCATCATAGAAATTGACTAAAAGGAAAGAGCATATGTAGAGTTTAGATTGTAAAGATTTGCTGTTAATTAGTCTTGGTCCAAATGCCTACTTGGAGCAACCGGATGAAAGATAATATTTTGGTAAATAAAAGATCCATAAGGGCCTGGTAATATGAAGTCATTCATTCTTAAGTTTTTTGTTTAGATTTTTGGATTTTGGATTTCTCCAAAGGTATAATTGATCAATTCAAACCCAGAAATGCCTGTTGGGTTTGTTTTTCTTTTTTTGGGCGGGGGGGGGTGGTGTTGGGGATTAGGGTGATGCATTTGTCGATTGCATTCAAGTTGTTTATTGCCACTTTGATAAATTTGACTGCAAATAGGAAGCCACCAACAAGCTCAGTCTCGGGAGTGTTTGGGGGGGGGGAGTCGTTTTTCCATTTCCATGTCTAATAACAGAACAATAAAAAAATTAGAGAGTTGGAAAAGTTGAAAACGTGAAGGAGAATAAAGTAAGAACAAATTCAAATAATCACCAAAAGAAAAAAGTGCGCCTAAATGCTGAAGATGTTACGACTCCTCCCAAGTACATCGGAAGCCCTCCGCAGTCCGCACCACCCTCGACCAACAAAACCTAAACCAAAACAACCGCTGTGCAAGCATTGAATAGGAATTCAGGGGAAAAAAAATCCGACCAGAGGAGATTCTGTTGGGGGGGGGAGGGGAAGACAAAGAAGAATAAAAATAAAAATAAAACTATTACAAATATATCACCATATGTTTAAGTTTCAACTGATTTGGTACTGTGCAGTTTTGGCATCTTGGATCCCGTTTTCTTAGCCCGTGAAAAGTTTCCTGCATCGCATTTGGTATAATATGAACAAAGTTCTTGAAAAAAAGTTAATTTATGTACGAGAAAAGGAATTGGAACGCCTGTTCATTGGTTACTCTTTGCAGACAACTGGGGGTTGACTGAGTGATTCAAGTTTGAGATTTGGCGTCCATTTACTGCTTCTTTTGTTTAAATTTATTATATAGAAATAAATAGAGATGTTAAAATTTGAAACTATAGTAGCTAATTAATTAACGTGTCTGGATGTGAATATGACGGGGATTATTGACCCAGCAGCTGCCATCCTATGCCTTCCAACAAAATTTTGGGGGGGGGGGGTTAATTTTGGTTCTAGCCTCGATTAAGAGGAGAGCAAAGATGGACGGCGATGACGCTATTATTGCTCATCCATATCTCATACAAAGAGAGAGAGAGAGAGAGAGAGAGAGAGAGAGAGAGAGTTGACAAAGAAGAAATGAGTCTCATGAGTTTGTCAAACCTGACTGGGACAAGCAATTGCACGATTTGCACTTCTTGAGAAGCTGAAAGCTGAATAGGAGGCTTATTCGTTATTCCTTCCTTTTGTCCAAGGCCAATTCCAGTATGCTTGCTTAAATAGAATTTTTACTTGTTCAATTAAAGACAAAGGAACAGCCTGCTGAAACCTTCGCTAAAGCCTTGTATCCAGCATGGTTCAGCTTTTTATTGAATAAGTTGAATCTAGTTGACGTCCACGATCAACTTGAGGGGGAGTGTGAAGCTGACCAACAAAGAAGACTTAGACAATAAACAAATCAAGCTAAACACGTCTGAAACTGATGGAAGATGAAATCTGCGAGAGTTAGTTACCTTGTAATTAATTAGTTTGCTTTTATTAGTTTAGGAGAGTGGTTTAGGAGTTTAGTTAGTGATTAGTTAGCAATTGTATCAAGCATGTGGTTTAGTAATAAACAAATTCATGTGAGTAACGGACTTTATTTGGTTCTTATATTTTATATTTTCTATAACTATCATTTGTTTTTTAATTTAAACTCAGTAAAGGAGGTGTTATTTACGATAGTGCGGCGTTATTAAAGATAGTGAAGGGTGATATTATTAATTTTTATGTATTTTGACGTTAAATCGTTTAATCAAGTTTTTGAATTCAACTTACAATTTGAGTATGAAAAAAACTATGTTGGGAGGGTAGTTCCTTTAATGGGTCACTCTAAATTCTAAATCGGATTAATCTGACTCTGGATATATGTAGGTATAAAAAAAATAAAAAAATAAAAAAAGCACTCAACAGGCCTCTTAAGGCCCTGATCTGATCCAAGTTCTGCATCTCAGGTGAGAGACCCCCGTACATACACAGGATCTTGTCATCCACCACCACAGTCACTGGCAGGCAGTTGAAGCAGTCTGTGAATATCTTCCACAGGCGCACGCTGAAACGGCGCTTGCACTCATCATAAAATCCGTAGATTCTGTTGATTGAAGCGCACTCATGGTTTCCTCTCAGTAGGAAAAAGTTGTCTGGAAACTTTATCTTATATGCCAGTAAAAGGCATATGGTCTCTATTCTCTGTACCCAATCTTTATCTTTTCGCCATCCATAAAAACTCTACTTTGCATGAAGGAACGAATATTGAATTTCGCATTGTTGGTTTACCAAAACATATGGTTCACGTCTGCAGCTTGAAAACAATCAGGTGTACTCATATTATAAAGAACCAGTAAACAGTAAGCATTCTCCCATTACCGGAAACAAGAGAATGGAATGTTGTTACATTTTATGTGGACCGTCATCTATCCTCTATAGATAATCCAAGGTTGTAATTCAGTAGTTGTATCATAACCAGTACTACTAGTTCATGTGAAGGTGTCCCAAATCAAATAGGACTAGACCTTTTTCACAAATCATAATGTGACTAAATTGATAGTTATATGAAGTTATTATTCTTTTATCAACTCTCTTTTCAATAAATCCAACTATGAATCGGCATTAGACATGACTAATTTCGAAAGTTCAGATACTTATTGATGATATTTTTCAGTTTATCTAATTACTATGGGAGTTATCAAGATCCTGAAGCAGAGGAATTGAGGTCTATGATCGAAGAAGGGTATGATTTAAAAAATGACTATTTCCTGATAGTGTTTTTGGACTTCTATGGTGTGAGGAAAACAAGCTGGGAGTCCACTGGAGATAAAAATGACTTCCTTAGTGTTCTTGTCTTTGTCGAAAGGCGTATCAGTTAAAGTGATTCATACATTGTTGCTGCCTTGTGGGTAATCTCTCTCTCTCTCTCTGAAAGGCATGCACATTCAATCCAGTCAGGTATAGCGTGTCATAATAAAGAGCTTACTAGGACCAATCAGGTATAGCGTGTCAAAATAAAGAGCTTACTAGGACCAATAATGCAACTAGTATATTGTACATCTCTCTCCCACTCCTCTGTTTTTCTTCTAGATTCTGGTATCCTAGGATATGAAGGGCTCCAGTGCTCAACCCCGTCTTATTTTCTGATTTTTTGCTGACTTCACTCTACCTCGGCAGTTCTTCTTCTTCTTCTTCTTTTATTATTATTATTTTTTTTCTGGGGAGATTTATAGCCACAAGTCAAGGGATACAAGAGTGAGCGGGGTAATGCGACCAACCAATTTGTTTCTATTGTACCAGTCTATCTGCGTCATCATCACTAATTTAAAGCTTGCACGCTTTATAATTCCCTGCTGAAATGTCAACAGAAGAGGCAGTCAGCTATGGCAAGCGTATCACGTCAATGTACAAGGTAAAATGTTCAAGAGAATAGTTTCAGATAAAAAAACCTTCACGAGTAGTACAGTTTTCCATGGCAGTATTTATTACAATCCCGCTAGAAAATTTATGTTAAGAGATGCACGTAAAGACTTGACAAACAAAAGAACAGACATGTTTATACTCCTTCCCTCTTGTGTCATTTCACCATGTCCCCGCAAAAGAAGGCTGGATATGGCTCCAATCTTCAGAAAACCCCACCCATTAAGGCACCAAACGCTTGCAGAAGTGCCTTGACTAGCTCAACATTGAATACCGTTCATACCCATGGAAGCAAAATGCAGGGTTATTTGGACAGCAGAGGTTAAAGGTGCTATAAATGGTAGAAGTTTAAACACAGTAACGTTCCTATAAACAAAGCATTATAGGAAAAGGAACATTTCAATAAATTAGCCGAATGCATACACAATAAGAATTCCTTACAGATTCTCGTTCTCATCAGAAAATCATTACTACTACATTCCAGAGTCAAAATGCTCATGCATAATGCTGTTACCCTTATTTGTGCTGCAGCCCACTTGACGAGGTCTGTGATCTGACAACTAAAAACCATAAAAGGTAGAAGAACAAAGAGTTGATAGAGCAAACAGGAAACATATGGTTACACCACACGTAGGAGGGCAAGAGATTTGTCTTTTTTGAAAAGAAGAGAAAAACTGAACGAGTAATTTCCGACCATAACCATGTCAATGACTAGTAATCATCTCCTACCATTTTCAACTAATTTGTCGGACAAAATAAGTCCATGAAGCCTCTAGGTATATACATGCTTTAGAGACAAGAATGTCAAGGCTCCACGTCACTATATTAGATATCCTACCTAAAAGACAATGAGAGTGAGCTGTGCAAAGAGCACCAGACTCCAGAACTTAATATCAATTTGCTTAGAATTCAAGCTTTCTGCATAAGCGAGGGGGGATGGTCCTGATCCTGACTTTCTGAGTGGACTTAATATGTGGAGCGGGGCAGGTGTCAGCAATAGCAGTTAAGCGAGGTGCAGAAGCTGGTGTTTTGAAACCTTCACATGCTGATTCGAGAGGTAGATTGTCAGCAAGAAATTTCTCAGTCTGATCCAAGATAATGGCTTCCAATAGAGTTCCATACACGGTTTCTAGTAATATGTCGTCATCGTCATCATCAGGGAAAGGGAGAGCTTGTTGGTGAATGGCAGTATTCTTATCATCCATAAGCAGCACAGAAGAACCAAAATTGAGGCGTCGGGCAATGCTTGAGCGGGATTGCAGCATATGTTTCTTGCAGAGAGGAGTGAAAGCAAGATTAGAGTGGCCAGGAGCAAAGGGATTAAAAATGGCAGCTTCGGGTGTGCATGGAGTGGGGTCAACTAGTTGAGGCGACTGAGAAGGAGGAGAAGGCAAAGAAAGAGGGGTTTGAAGGTGGTCCACAAGGAAATCCCCATTTTCTCGGCTGGGAATGGGGGTAACGGGATCAACACAAGAAGGAGGTGGTGGTATATTGGCCACTAATGGTGCTGTTGTTGTGGATAATGGCGTCAATGGGGGAGCAGCATCCTTAACCACCAAATTCCAATCCTCCAGTTTGAAAGTGCAGGTGGTGGGATTGGGAGACACATCTTGATGTTCATCTATTTGTCTATGCGATAACAATACAACTTCCTCAGAACTCATCAATCCCCTGTCAAAACCCGCACACACAGACCGAACTAATTTTCAGAAAAAGGAAAACAAGTCAAGTGCAGCAAAAGACGTGGAGAAGGACAAAAGCACGCAACTTTTCCTATTTCAAAAATCAAGTGCCTACAGAATTTCTCATAGGAGTTTCAGCATACGGCAGTACAGCGGTATTCTTCTCTCTCTCTTTCTCCCTCTACTAACATTATGTGCGTGTAAACCCTAGATGGGACAAACAAATCCGGCAACGAGGAGTCTTCATTCTTATAATGACATTTACAAGAATAAAATGAGGGGAAGAGAAATGTAAATCCAAACAGAAATCCTAAAACTATAATGAGGCCGATGAACATGAATTAATTATGAAAATCATAGGGACAGAAGTAAGTTGAATCAATCAAAGTGCGACATAAGGCCAAGAAAAAGAAATGTAGAAGAAGAAGAATACAGAGAGAGAAGATTACAAACCCAACAGAAGAAAACCCTAAACTGGGGTTTTCAACTTGAATGAGAAGAGAGATTCGAAGCAATCAAGCCAAGCCAAACCCAGCAGTGCTGCTGACGATAATAACATTTAATAACTGCTAAATGCAATAAAGAGAGAAGCAGCAGCAGCAGATCCTGCAGTAGGGTTTCTACCTTAGTTGAGGTAGCGGGAACAGAAAGAGGAAGAGGGATATCGCCCATCCAAGAAAAGGGCTTTTATATTGCCGCTGACATGCCTAAAACTTTTTTCCTTTTTATTTTTTTTATCGATCGATATCCTCACTCCCACAAACTCACTTTAAGCGAATTCGACCAATTCTCCATATATATATATATATATATATTTACTCTTAAATATCAAATCTAAAATTTAATAAAAAAAATTAATATTTTTACCTACCAAGAATGCAACGACTCGTTCAGGACATGTCTAAAACTTTCGCCCTTTATCAAGGACAGTTAGATAAATGAAATATTTTTTTGTTGACAATGAGAGTCGAATATAAACCTATTTCAAGGAAAAGAAGAATTGATACCACTTAAACTAAATCTCATCGGTGACGTTACATTTCTTAACCAATATACTAAGTTTCACTCATAAATTGAATATAAAACAGACTATATTGGGAGGATAAGTCTCTAAATGAGCCATTACAAATTTCAGATCGAATTAGTTAGAATATAATTTCGAATACCGATAGATATAGTTTAAAAAAACCAAAAAAAAAAAAACAAAAATACATGTATTGAGCTGGGCTTGTCAGGCCCACCATAGTCATCTACCTCTGGAGGCCCAACCCAGTCATTCCCAGAAAAGGGACCAGGGTT
This sequence comes from Dillenia suffruticosa, assembly GCA_033439265.1. Taxonomy (NCBI): domain Eukaryota; kingdom Viridiplantae; phylum Streptophyta; class Magnoliopsida; order Dilleniales; family Dilleniaceae; genus Dillenia; species Dillenia suffruticosa. The sequence goes on along the minus strand of JAVTVX010000013.1, from coordinate 25,265,886 downwards.
AGGTTTAAAAATTAAATTAAAAATATAAATGCTCTGAATTATGTTTTAATATTTTATTGCCACCTCAAATCGGAAACCAATGCAACATGTGCGGTTCTGCCCGTGCCCCTCCACCATGTGTCGTCTTCACGTGGTCCAGCATTGTTCTCGAGTATTTTATTTTAGATTAGATTATAAGCTTAGGGTTTAGGGTTTAAATAATAAATTTTTTTAATTAAAATCTTAAATTTAAATTTTATAAATAAAAAATAAGTATTAAAAAAATTCTCTTAAATTGAATCTTATAGCTGCTTATTTCTTATCTTTGATAGACCAAATCCAATAATAGCGATAACAATTGGGTCAGTAGTATCTTTATTTTTTTCCCCGGTGAATGTTGTTAATATTAACCAGAACTTGGTTAGGTTTACGGGACTGGTGCATATTTGACGTGCATTAAAGTCACATCAATACGTTGCATTATTTATTTGGCGATAAAATTTGATCCATTAATAATTATGTTATATGATGAGAATTATAATTAAATTTATATATTTTGAATTCAATAGAAATTTTTTTTTTAGAATTAAATTAATAAAAATGAGTAAAATGCTTACAAATTATTCCGGAACTTAATTAAGTTACAAATTTATTGGACAAACATAATATCTAAAAAATAAAATATGCATATTTATATATGAACCCTTTCTTAGGATTTGCGTTGAGAATAAATGTATGTGGTCAATTGACAATGACAAGGATAATAACACAGCAAAGTCAATAATCAATGCGTACTTTTTGTGGAATACTTTTCATCGAGTGTGATGGGATACATCAAAGGAGAAAGTGAAAGGATGGATTGTGCATATGGGGAATAGAAGGGAAAACGCGACGATATCTAGAAGGAAGAAGGATAGCAATTCAATTCGAAATTGGAGTACGAATTTTATACAATAAGAAAAGTAGGATGGTATGAAGAGACGGGAAATTTATGTGGGGGAAATAGTCATCGTCGCAATTTGGATGCCCACAACAAAGACCACGACTCGGGGAATGAGAGGGAGTGGGGAAACCGTCAAACGCGCCTAATCTCATATAATAAGGTGGAGAGAGAGAGAGAGAGGGTGACGTAATAGCCTTATGCTCCAAGTAAATAAGGGGAGGATGAATTGGAAAAAAAACAAAAGGCTTCATTTCCTTGCGAATTGCAATTGCAGATATCGTAGCGGAGGTACCAACACCAACAGTTGTTGTTGTTGGGCTCCTTCATTGGCCTCTTTCGATTTGTTCGATCTTTCTATCTACTAGTAATTAATACGCGTAAATAAAAGAGGAAGAGGAGGGGAGAGAGGGAGAGGCCATGGAAGCAACGGCGACATCATCAAACACAGATACCAACGAGATATGCAAGAAAGCAAGCCCAAGCGGCAGGGATTTTCAGGTAAGCAAGCACTCAAAGTCATTGTCTTCGTTCAGGCTGCGGTGCCCGAGCCTAAACACTCTTAGGCTGCGTCGGATATTCGATTTGTTTGACAAGAACAGGGACGGCGTGATCACGGTGGAGGAGCTGGGGCAAGCCCTCAACCTCCTGGGCCTCGACGCACCACTCTCTGACCTTGATTCCATGATCCGCTCCTTCATCCAACCCGGTAACTCCGGTCTTCAGTTCAATGACTTCCAAGCCCTCCACCGCTCTCTTAACGACGCTTTCTTCGCAGCAGGCGAGGAGGATGAGGAAAAAATAGGTGGTCAGGCTGAGGGGTTGGGGGACGCTCAAGAGGAGTCGGACCTTACTGAGGCATTCAAGGTATTCGACGAGGATGGAGACGGCTACATATCGGCTCAGGAGCTGCAGGTTGTACTCTCCAAGCTTGGACTCCAGGAGGCCGAGGAGATGGACAGAGTCCAACAGATGATCGTTTCTGTGGATCTCAATCATGACGGCCGCGTCGATTTCTTTGAATTCAAGGACATGATGCGCAGCGTTCTTGTTCGCACTTCGTGATTCTCAAGTAACATAATTGCAAACAGAAACACCCTTATCGCTATACTCTTACTACATCCATTAGCTCTTTTTTACCTAAAGTTCAATCTCTTTCCAGCTGTGTGTTTATCATGTCTAAAGATACCCATATTCAATCTTGCATGTGATTTCCTTTTTGCTGCTGCTTCTTTTCTAATTTGGGGGTTCGTTCGTTGCCCCCATATTCCTTTTCTTTATAATTTTGCTCCAACTCTTACAGTCCCTCAATTGTTAGCAGCGCAATGCCTAAAGATTATTAACCCAACAAAAGCACATATTTTGCCTTTCGATAATCTCCCTTGTCGCTTTTTTCCATGAAAATCTCGTTCCCAAATTTTAACAGGTAAAAATAAGAAAAAAAAAATATCTACACAAATCAAGCAATCTTTTCTTTATCTATTGTTTAAGTTTCAACCACAAAATTTCCCAAGAGTATATCAAACCAAAATTTTAATTTTTCAATTCTAGGTAAGTTTTCAATTGCTTCTTGTGTCAAAACTTGTTGTTTTTTGTATGCCTGTAGGCGCTAGATTGATGATTATTTATTTATATGCCTTAGCAGTAAAGTTGTTGAACTTTATCCGGTCATCTGACCCGACCGAACCTCGACGAAGGCCTCCAGCCCACGTCTTTTTAACTTCTCTCCCTTTGCACCTTCTTGTTATTTTGTTCTCGCTGATGTATAATCAAGTCCTTTGAGGTGATTGACTTGTGGGGCTTAAATTAAAAGAAAAAGAGGAAAGATGGAACAAAAACTAAACTATCACAAATATATATATATTTTATACAATGAGATGTAATCAAACGGATAGAACAAGATAATGGAAGATGGAAGTAAGGAAACTTTACCGCTTGAGCTGTCACTAAGGGACACTATCACAAATATCTAACCAACTATATGGTTGAATCTTCAACTTCTAACATCTTAGGATAGTGTACGTGATTAACCGGTAAGCTTAAAAGGTAAAGGAAAATTGTCATGAGGGAATTTTTTGTTTTTTTGTTCTTATGATAAATAAAATGGTCATTTTGTGGTAGAAGTTTATTATTCCAAATTCACAACGGCATGTCTTTGAGCCCAACTGCTGCAGTATAGCTTGAACCTCCAACAGTCTAAGGGTTATGAACGACAAGCATGACTTCAGTTCAAGCTAAATTCCCCTTTAACCTTTTGATTTCATCAAGTAAGGCGTGTAAGCTTCCTCCTCCCGGACTACTTACGCCAGCGGAAAAGAGGATCATTTAATTGGATCCAATAGATATACCTCAAAACCAAAATGCTAGAGAACGGGGAGCTCACCCGACAGTGGAGAAGAAAATGATGTAATTTAAAACTTTTAAACGAATTCCATTACTGAGTAGACCCCGCAGCTAGTCTTGAATGCGATGAGGGAGACTAAATAAGATAATAATAAAGACTAGACCCCTTGGTGAAGTTTGAGAAAGCGATTTGTTTCGACTTTTTTTATTTTGATTATATTATAATCTCTAATGGGTTTGTGCTGAACAAATCCCAATTCAGTTTTCCTTTCCCGGTCACTTTTTTGCGGGTTTGGTTCACTTTGACTTCGGACCTGGACTCCATCTTTTGTTTTTTTTTTTTTTTTGGCCTTTGCTATCGTTGGATATCTAAAATTTCATCCTGACTAATCTGGATCGACTTCTATAGGTCCTATTTTATGAAGACAGGTCTTCCAATATTATTTTTTTATATTTAGGGGGAGTCGAATTTCCAATCTAATTAAAGAACAAATGTTTCTATCCTATATCCGTCAACAAGTATCGGTGAACTCCGTCTCATTTGAATAAGCTAAAAATCTTCAAACTGGTTTGAGGATTTTTTTTTTTTTTTTTTTTTGGTTTCCTCACAGTATCCGAACTCATGTTGTAACTAATCCTATTCAAGTGTACGCCGGTCTTATCGAGAGAGCTTGAGCAATGCAGTTAGTACCTGGTTATTAGTTTGTTAGGTAGCTGGTTTTGTATTATTAACTGCTTGTGGAGTATCATGTATAAATAGAGAAGTCAACATGTTGTAGGGAGACTCGATTCATTCAGAATCGAACCGAATCAGACTTCTTTGAAATTGCGTAGATTACTAATACCATTCCATCTTCCTCTCTTCCCTTTTCTTTTTTCTGGCGTTTTCAGTTTTAGCCATAGATATTGGAAGTCTAGTATTAAAATGTTGTTCAAACGGCAGTTAACACAAGGACTGTGTGACACCTTGGAAGTGGAACTGATGTTTTAACTTGAAGACAAAACAGAGCTCTAAGCCTCCTCTGTTCAACTCTACCGAATGGTCGATATTTTACAAAGTGTATAAAATTGTTTTTTAACGAAGAGAGATTAAGTTCGAGTTATATGTGACCTTTTGAATTTCACGTGTGGATTCTTGGTGGTACCTTCTTTGATTGCTGGAACACAATAAATAAATAAATAGATAAAATGGAATTTATTTGCTCTCCCCTTGGCCCCAGTAATCTTTCTAGTAGAAACTGCACTAATCATATACCGGATAATCATAATTAATAGAAAGTTCAGAAAAGACGGAATTTGGTTGATTATATGCGCATAATCTGCTACGACAATGATGAGAACTTGGGTTAAAAAGACTCGTGGAAATTAATGAAGAAGTCGCAGAATTTGTAGTTGATAAAGACTTAAGGAGCTTCTCGGCTGATGTCATCTCCAAAGCTTGTTTCTGAAGCTCTTACTCTCGAAGGCAAAGAAATTTCTGCAAAATTAGACAACTGTAAGAAGGTTTTCTTTTCGTATTTCCTAGCGTCAGGTATGCTCCTTTTGGGTCACTTCATTACCCCAGGTTCCAACCCAGTGAAAAGAATGGTCAGAAGAAAAACATGTGCAGGCAACTAAACTTATTGTCATGAAATATATATAAGTCTTTATGTATACAATGTAATTGGATATGTCTGTGCTCATTTTAAACTAATCACCAGCAAGCGTGAGTTATGACTTTGGACTAGTTTGTGACAGATTTCTCCCAACCAAGCATAACAAAAAGATTCAAAGGTTACATATGGAGATAGAAATCTCCTCAAGGTTATAAATGATCGCCAGGAGCTTGACAAAGCAGATGCTGGATCCAAAAAGGGTGCTGGAAGCAGCTGGTTTTGGTACCAAAAGCACTGCAATTCGCTATACTGTGGACATCTGCAAAATTATTTACTTTGCCGGGTATGAGACCATTGCTCTTACTGCATCATGGTGTTTAATGTTTTTTGCTTTGTATCCTGAGTGGCAAGAGCGTGTCCGTGCTGAAATTTTGGAAGTCTCTGGCCATGACCAAAATTGCTTTCAAGATCTGGATACACTCAACAAGCTGAAATCGGCATATGCACTCTTTGGGGATATCATTCATTTTGTTTTGCCTCTTTCTATGGTTTATTGCACACTCATGACATTCTCCATACAGCTGATGATGGTTATTCAAGAAACCTTGCGGCTTTACACTCCACCCATTGTTCTTGCAAGGGAAGTTCTTGAAGATATAAAGCTGGGAGATCTTTTGGTGCCAACAGGTTTGCATATCTGGGATTTATTTCTTGTACTGCACTGAGATCCTGAAAACTGGGGCCCGGATGCTAATGAGCTCAGACCAGAGAGGTTTGCGGAGCATCTGAGGCATGCAAGTATCCCCAGAATTATATGCCATTTGGATGCCATGCTAGGCTGTCTGGGCCATTCATTTGCTATGGCAGAATTGAAGTTCATTCCTGCTCTCATTCTCTCCAACTTCTCCTTCTCCCTTTTTCCTGCATACCATCATTCGCCAGTTTACAGAATGCTTCTGAGCCATCAAAATGGAGTTAAACTACTAATGAAAAGATTTTGAACTATGAGCGTTTGGTTCTATGTACTTGAAGCAATTTAAAGCACACAGCGGAGCAACTGACAGCTTTTAATTCAATAATGATTGGATTTTTTTTTTTTAATTGAGATACAAATTTAATCACATTAAACACAAATACTTGGAGCCACACATTGGTTGATCCAGTTAACCACAAGGTTATTGGTACACCAATATTACAAATAGAAACTCATAACAAACAGCAAAGGATTTTCTGCAATGGATATAAGTCTTGGTTTTTTTGTTCTTCCTTATCAAGTGCTTGCATCATACTCTTTGGACGAGAAGATTAGCTCCATATTCGGGCTGCACAGAGAACTTCAAAACAGGAGAGTGGTGATACTTAAGTGAGACAGCAAAGGAAAACCTGGACAAAAGGAAAGAGAGAAGGATTTTCAATTCCACCATGGCGAGATTCTGCCCTGCACGAATCCGTGGTCCAGCACCAAAGGGCAAGTACAATTGTGGAAGTTTGCATGCTGCGGAAGTTCCATCGGCAAACCTCTTGGGCTTGAACTCATGTGCATCTGCTCCCCAAAGAGATTTGTCACGGTGCAGAGTACTGACAGGAACCAAAAGGTTGACATCCTTGGGAACAAGAAAGTCCCCAATTTTAATTTCATCCAGTGCTTCTCTCGACATTAGTGCCACTGTGGGGTACAGACGCAGTGACTCCTGAATTACCATATTCAACTGCCAACAACAACAATGATATTAAAATAAGTAATTTGTATTTGAGGTTAAGGATGTTGATATCAGCAGCCACTGCTGGAAATAAGCAGTGAGATCTTTCAACAACAAACCGATTTCATGTTGCGAAGGGTGTCAGCATCTGGAACACGGCCAGTGCAGACTTGTGGGTGCTCATTGCGAACATGATCCTGCCAATCCAGATTGGAAGCCAAGAGAATTAAGGTCCAACAGGCAGACACGGCGATTGGCTCAATGCTGGCAAAGTATATGTTGCTACAACTGCCGACAATTGAATTATTAGCTGCTTCGGGGTGAGGTTTCTGTTGTTGGCTCCATCTATAATCGCCTGCAGCGGATCCTCACCAGTAGCGAATTTGTGTTCCTCTACCATCTTTGAGATGGATGATCTGATGTCCTTTGCTAATCTCTGCATTTTTTTAATTGTTCTTGGTGGGAAAAGAGCTGAATTGGATACACAAAACGTGAAAATCACTCGTGTGAGATGGTGAAAGTATGTATCTTAGTCAGCCTGGATTATAATTGTACCTAGCACCGGCCAGGCCAAGAGGGATAGGGTTGTTAGATGATTTGAACATGAGTTGCCGGAGAGCTCCAGATGTCCCTTGTTTTGGAGTAATTGCTCCCAAAACAGGTCCTGCAGATGACATTGGCGGAGAAGTTCCTTAGATCATCATCAATCCTTATGTCCTGAGCCCCACCACCCTCGCCTTTAATCTTCATTTCCCATGAACTTGCCAGCAAGTCCGCTGACTCCAGCACTATGTTTATCATGCCCTGCCAATGGTAGTTATCTTTATTTTATGGATGGAATTCGTTCCTTAGGGGGAGAAAGAACCAGGAGAAACCTAGTGCACCAGTTTACAAGTTTATAGTAGGGGGGAGGGGGGAGAGAGAGAGAGAGAGAGACCTTGACTTTTTCCATGTAAAATTGAGGAGCAACAATTTGACGATGGTAGGACCAGTCGAAGCCATTGGAGTTTAAGATCCCGGGTCCCATGTGCTGTTTAAAAGTATAATTAATAGGCTTCCCCAACTGCATGGATGTGCACTAAGTCCCTCACCATCTCGTGCTCGCTCACATACATCACTTGGACATTCCCCACGAAGCATGCGAATGTTGGTCCTGTTACGCACCCAAACAAAAGAGACAAAAGATATAAGTATACATATATTTGTGTGTGCGTGTGTCAAGTCAAATTTATACATATGTAATGTTCCTGACTGTAAGGCTTGGACCGGTATTTGAAGGAGGGGAAGAGAGAGTGAACCCAGTCGTGAGAAACTTGACAAGTGGGCTTGTATAAAGCTCTGACGTAATCACAACCCCTCTGGTTCCTCTTCATCTCTGGAGGGTTGCACTGGAAGAGTGAAGGGCGGGGACCTTTGATACTTTGCCTGCGGAGTTTGGATCGAAGCATTGGAGGCTTCAACCATAGCTGATGAATCAGAATGCTGCACGTGCATACGACCACCCCTCCCAACATCTCTCGTGCTTTGAGATAATTGTGAATGATTATCGTGTTATAGAGGAGGAATTATATGACCTGACCCTTCTCAACCCCTTAACTAATGCTTATGATATTCCCAAAAGCATGTCTTTAAAATTCCTCTTGGTGGGACATTAAAGTCCAAATAATGGTGCCCTACCCGACCCTTCAATTCTCCATTTTTATTTCTTTCGCTTTTGTCCCCGCAACATGCAACTTTGTTAATCCCATCCCCGCTCGTTATGTCTTTCTGCAACATTGTGCTTGTCTTGTTTCGCTTTCACACATTCCCTCTCGACATGAGCATCTGCTGTCCAATTGTTGCCCTTTGATATGCCCATTTTTTCCACAACTTCCAAAAGAGGGAAAAAGGTTTCAGTTTCAGCGATGGGATTCCGCATTCTGGCTTTATAACTTTGACATATATAGTACACAATAATCTCTTATTAGCTAGGGCTATTTTTAGAGAATCTCAATTTGCTTGATTTGATTTATCTATTTTAACTTATTTAATTTATAATATTTTCTAAAACAAGATATAGAATTTTGAAAGTAATAACTAAATTTTTTTTTTATAAAAAACTTATTACTATTATAACAATTTTTATAAAAAAAAATCTCAATCCGTCTGAAACAAATCTATTTTCCCCCTATTAACCACAACCGGTCCTCGATCTTTTTTTTTTGTTACACAAGAATTCAAATCCTAAACTCAGAATTAGGAGAAAAAAATTATGACTACCAAGTTATCCCTCGAGAATCCCGCCCCCAGTCTTTCATAGCCACGATGAGTGCCGTGATTCAATATCGCCGACGAAAGTCGGTAACATCAAAAGGAATGCAGCGGTAAGAGTGAGGGCCAAAATTTTTGAAGCCCGCAATCACAATAAAATATAAGGCAAAGGATTTGCACTTGGGCTAGGCCAGTTACCAACTCGTGAGAGGGCTCGGCCCAGTAGACCTAAAACAGTCCCCAAATTCCTTTTTTTTTTTATTTATTTTTTATTTTAGGTATATTGTCTTGGATATCGCCTGTTATCTTAGATTTCAGTCTGATTAATCCAGACCGACCACTATAATGATTCATTTTGGAGGGCGGGTTTCCCAATAGGGAAGACTCCATACATATGAGAATTCGATACTCTCAGTGAGAGTCGAGTTTCGATTATATTTAAAGATACTTAACTCTATGTCCAATTAAGTCAACCCACATCGGTTGGTCTCCAAATTCCTGAATCTCAATCCGGAGATCCTCTGAATTAAATGAGCCGTATAATCTATCTCTGCAAATTGAAATTTTGTCTTGTATAGAAGTTTGGAGACTTGAGGCGGAGTTATTATTACTACTAATTATAGTTACCACAAGAGTATCGATTTAAAAATACCTTATATATTTGAAGTAATATGATATTAGTATGTTTTATTAATCGGATACTAATTTTTCATATAACTGGTGTCAATTTAAAAATACCTTATTATTACTACTAATTGTCCTATAGCATTTTGCTAGTAGAAACTGCGTTACATTATTAATCGGCATGGTGCTCCCAAAAAGAAATGTTTACTGCTTCAATCTTTTGGGTAACTTGTTGCCTTTTGATGTTAACGTTCTTTTGTATTCAATATTATGGAGTAGGTTTCAGGATGACTGAGTAATGGCAAGAGGACGGGTAAAAAGATTTGAAGAGGACGAGCTAGGGAGGCAAAAAGAAAGGAAATTTCCCCTGGCCATGTCCCCATCAGTAACAGTTGTGGGGGTGGTTGGGTTGCTCCGCATAGGGTTAGAAAGGAAGCTCTCTCTCCCTCGAACACAATCAACAAAAACGTTTCCATTTCATTTCAACCAGGTAACCTGGTCTCCCACCTATGGTTTGCCTTTGCTTCTGAATAAAAAAAGGCCAACAATGGATGGTTAATTTTGATATGAATTTCGTACCCACTGATTAAGGTGAAGTTACAAAACACTCGATATAAAATTTATTTTATTGTTGTGAAAGATGAAAAAAAAATTATTTGACTAAAAAATTTAAATGTGAAGAACTATAGAATATTGGAGCATTTGTGAATAATAATTTTTTAGAAAAACAAATATATTAATGTTTTTAGAAAAATATTTTAAATAAAATTTTGCCAAAATTGATAGGCTAGAAATAAACCAAAAATGGGCCACGCGGGTGGAATAATCAAATCGGAGCAGCTTATCTTATCAACGGAATGAATCGATAAATACGAGAGAAAGTAACAATAGTTGTGGAAATCAATGATTAATTGGTGTTAAATTTTTTAATTAAAAATTTAAATTTAATTTATGATTTGAATATAAAATAAATTATATTGAAAGGATAACTCTTTTAAATATATCATTATAAATCTTAAATCAAAACAATTATAAAACCATTCTAAATATTTATCAAAAACAAAAAACAAATGGCGGAGTTGCCCGGAAATTTCGTCCTCGTACGGCGAGGCGAGGCGAGGCGACAACTTGCGGCCTTTGCAATTGCAAAGATTAATTAAAATTTATATGATGGAGGAGAGGGGCATACTCGGGATTTAGCTGAATTTTATTTCAAGGTGGACCTCATGGGACACAAAACCCAAGCCCCGTCCCCCCCCCCCCCCGCCCCCGGGGTTTGGGGGGACCCCTAATAAAAATTGGGCTGAGATCAGAGATTTCAATATTGGCATGGTGGAATTACTTAATTACTTGGATTCGGAGACAGCTTGGAATTACCTTTTATTTTATTCTTTTGCTAAAAGAAAAAGAAACCCATGAACTATCCAAGCGTCGTGTGAATGTGGGTCGGGTCGGCAATGGCATAATGCCGAGTGGAACGGGAAGTGAAGGCCCTGGACTTGGACTCCTATTAGGAGTCTGTGAATGTGATTAACTCCCACAACATAGTCATACTCCTAACTCCTAATTTGCCAAAAATCAATCAAATCAAATCCACCGCTTTTATTTAATTATTTTTTGAGTGGGGAATCTGGTGCCCTCGATTCCCGTTTCTTTGTTTTCATTGGATGCGCATGGTCACGATTTCACGTTCTTTCTGGAATTCTCATTCAGCTTTCGGTTCCCCATCCAAGTTTGCTCCTCTTTGATAATTTTGGTTCTTTTCTTGAACCCTAAAAGCTGAAACGTCATTGTTGGGGGGCTGTTGTATTCCTGAGAAAAAGTTTTAATTTTAATTCGTGTCGGATCGGTCTTCTTCTTCTTCTTTTGGGTTTCGCATTGAAGGATTTACTTTTTACTCTTTTGGGTTGGTTAGTTTTGTCCGTTCGTTTGTTTGCTTTTTGATTATTGAAGCTTGCAGGTTCGTTCAGCGCATCACAAGACATACCACCGACAGCCGGTACATAGACAAAGAGACGGAAAAAGAGTACCTCAAACAGCTACGCAACGGAATGAGATCGCGCCTTATCTCCCTAACCTCATAATAGTGAGAGAGAGAGTGAGAGAGAGAGTGAGAGAGAGAGAGAGATCTTTGTTACTATGGGTCGTGTATGGGGAAGACGAAGTGCGATAAACAAGTAGAGGTCCAGGTGTTTTCACAAGTCGGTGAAGGTTCACAACATAATTAAAGAGGTGGGTTTGTTAGAGAGAGAAGATGATGGAGAGATTATTGTTGTTGACCGAAGGAGGGGGAGGGGGAGGAGAGTCGGTACTTGCGACCATGAAATTCGCGGTACTACCGATTGCTAAAGTGTTCACCATGTGCTTCTTGGGATTCCTTATGGCCTCTAAATATGTCAACATTTTGCCCGCCTCTGGTCGCAAACTCTTGAATGGGGTAACTTTCCATCTTCCATCTTCCTATTGACAACCCTCACTTCTTTCCTTCTTTTTTTTTGGGGGGGGGGGGGGGGGGAGGGGTAAAAAAGAGAGAATTTCGATTATCATAAGAATATTAGAATAGAAAGAATGCGGGTGCCAGTAATTGTAAGGGATAATCAACTCTCTAATTGATCAGCATTTGGCAAACCCTGCCCGCCCGCTAGAACTAATTGCTTCTTTCATATTTTACTTGAGCGCCACTAAACTACTTGAGATTTCTTGTGTGCCATTGCTAATGGGGCACATCCTTTGTTATTCCCCAAGTTTAAAGGGGACTAATTTTATAAAAACATTTTTTTTTCTAATTTTTCGGTTGGTCTTTTCCCTCTTGCTACCATGTCTGATTTTCTCCCAGCTTGGCCAAGCCGTCACTGTTCAGAAAATGCTTCAATGGTAAGACCAAATAATTCTTTTTTCCCGTATGGCTATGGCTAATGATTTTATGGTTGCATATGTTCTTCCTGACTCTACCGCACTTGTCATCCGGTGGTTCGTTCCTTTCAATGTTGTTCTGGCAACTTTATCCGGCTCCCTCATAGGTTTACTCGTTGCATCCGTTGTTCGTCCACCTTATCCTTTCTTCAAGTTCACCATCAAACAGATTGGAATAGGTATGTCCCCTCCCTTTCCACCTAACTTCCTGCATCCTACACACACAATTGATCCTAGCAGCAATTCTAAATATTTTCTGTTTTATTCTTTCTCGTCTTATGATTTCAGGTGGCATATCCCTTGTAATTGTCCATATCATTTGACTAACTCCCTGTATCCCCATTTTCTTAGGTCTACTACTATCAAAGAGAAAAAAGAAGTTTGCATCTCTATATTAATCCTTGCAACTGGCTTTCCTTTCAATGATGTGACTATCATCTAGCATAATATTATTTTTTCCATGGTTGTGCCCCTGCTGGTGCTCATTTTCTTACGAGGCTCATTTCTCTCAAGGTAAACATCTCTATGTTTGATACTTTATCTTGGTCATTAGATTCTTTCGAGGATTTTTAAAGAAGCCTAATGTTTCATCATTTATTGAGAGACACAACAGAAGCATTGCAGTTTGCACTGAATCTAAATGACCATCGAATGCCTAATTTCATGAGATTAAGTTTGCTGATGCAGCAATCATGAACCAGAAACAAGAGTTAATATCTTAGTGCATAACATCTTTTGGGAAGAAAATACCAAATTCTTGCTACATTTTGATTATCTTTTATCCCTGCTCTCTGTGCAGTGGATCATGCACCTTTGATTAGTTAATTAGTTGCTACATATATAAAACAGTTATCCTTTATGAACTCCTATACCAGTCTCGTATTTTCGATAATTTTCTAATCAATTGTACTATTAAGCTTGATGATTTTACTCATTGTGTATCTATCTAAGGCATTGAGCATGTCTGGCTTGAGCTTTGTTTGCCTTTGACAATGGTTGCAGGGAACATTGATAATGTGCCTCTTGTTCTGATTTCGGCTTTATGTCGTGACAAATCCAACCCATTTGGTGACTCAATTAAATGTTCTCAAGATGGCACTGCATATATCTCATTTGGCCAGTGGGTAGGTTCTGATCACTCTTACCCATTCAATGCAGTTTCGCAAATTTATACTTGTTGCAGAATATTCTATAAAATGATGTGCTGACTTTGTATCAAATATCATTATAAAATGCTGCTGTTGTACCATATTGCTTGAACTTTTTTTATGATTAGCCCCTGTAGGCCAATGCTTCAGCTCATATTTCTTCTGTCTTCTTCATTTTCTCATTTGACATTTTATGTCTGTTCTGCGGTCATCCACCAACGAGGCCAATGCTTCAGCAAATTTATACTTCTTCATTTTCCCATGTGTTCAATTTAATTTCATTATCAACATGCCACACACCTTTTATCTCTCATGGTCAGCCTCTGAGAGGAGACGGGATGCTGGAACAGAATGAGTAATAGAAACAATGCTTGATATCTTATAAATCCTTTTTTGATGCATACAGGGATATTTAATTTTAGGGATTTTAAGGTATAGATTCAACAGATAATTCCGCAGTCAGAAGTGACTTTTATTGAGCTGTTTGTGGGTGAGCAGTATACAAGTGTTCTGGTCATTATTATTACATTGCTCCTGATGATTGTATATAAATGTTTATGGTGCTGTCTAGGTTTTGCACTGGTATATTTGGCTGCATTTCGTCGATTATTTTACTTGCGCTTTGTTTATGGCAATGTGAAACATTTTTTCTTTCTTGTGTCCTGTTATTTTTAAGGTTGGCGCAATTGTTCTATATACATGTTTTTAATATGCTTACACCTCCTCCTGAACGTACCTTTGACATAGAGGACAGCAGTCTTCCGATTAAAAACCCTCCAAAGGATGGCTCATCTGAGCAACTTCCATTGCTTGCGCATGAGGCTGTACTAACAGATTCAGATGTTTCTAAGAGAGGAAAGGTGAGACCTAGAGCTTGTAGATTCTTTCCTTTATATATTATGATAGTGTCTGTTCTGGCTGTTAATTGATTAGAAAACATATAAATGCTTGTTCTGTATCATTTTGTGACTTCTGTTTGCCAAATGGAAGGCTATGTTTTAGTTATCAACTGATGGAATTGAGTTTCAAACAATGGACTGCAAATTAACTGTATTTCATTAATATTCCAACTGCTAATATTAATAGCACACTATATGGCTTTGTGCCTGATCACAATGTGTGTTGGGCTCATGGAAGCAAGTGTTATGTTGGAAACAAACATGCACATTAGGTGACACCCGATGTATCTCTTTTGCCATGTAGAAAATGTAGCTTAGTACTTGTGCTTGATAAATGATTGTCCTTTATGAGATTTGATATGCTTCTTTTTGACATGCCTTGGTTCTTTGTGCAGATTAGAGAGATTCTAAATTTTATATATGAGAAGCTAAAACTCAAGCAAATCCTTCAGCCCCCTATTATTGCCTCAGTAAGTCTTAACTTTGTTGAGCTTTCTAATTGATGGAGCTGTTTCAACCTTATCTTGGAGACTGAAAAATATTTTCATTTTCTTGTTTCATGCTTGGGTATAAAATTTCAAGTCTTGTTAATTTCTTTTCATATGCTTGTTGAAGATGGAAGTAGTGTTGGCAAAGTAGTAGTTTTGCCCAGTGTTCTGTTTGTTAAATAGTACCATTGTGTCTGTAGGGTTGATCAAGGTC
Organism: Dillenia suffruticosa; assembly: GCA_033439265.1. Classification (NCBI taxonomy): domain Eukaryota; kingdom Viridiplantae; phylum Streptophyta; class Magnoliopsida; order Dilleniales; family Dilleniaceae; genus Dillenia; species Dillenia suffruticosa. Next base: position 25,250,793 of record JAVTVX010000013.1, on the reverse strand, counting down.
ACACAGACAGGGAGGGTAAAACTTGTGAATAGTGCATACAAAGAGTATTGCATTAGCATGGCTGAAATGTGAAGTTTGTAAAAGTTTTGGAAGGCAACCCCCAACCCAAAAAAAATGTCCATGTCTCTCTTCCACCATTTCAATTAATTGTTTGGTTGGGCTTTGTAGTATGTGATCATTTTTCTGTTGTATCAGTGTGTTTATGTTTTTTTTTTTTAGCACTTTTTTTCTCTTGGATATACTATCAAGTCATATTTCATTCATTTGCAGATCCTGGCCATGGTAGTTGGTGCTGTAACATTTCTAAAGCGAGTGATCTTTACACCTGATGCTCCCCTTTTTTTCTTTACAGATAGTTGCATTATTCTTGGGTAAGCTTGCTTGCGTATCCCACAAATTGGTGCACTTTTATATGATTGCTAATACTACTACTGAAAATTTGTCTGAGTTTCTGTTTTACTTTCATAAATAAATGGAATTGCTTATGAGATACAAAATTTCCTCTCCTTTTGTGCAAATGCTGGTGCTTGTGTTGCCTCTATTGCATTGATGCTACATCGAGCCATGTTTTTGTTGAACATACTTTTGGACATGATATGTGCACAGCATTGGAAGGACCCTCTTAGCCCTGTCCCTTTTTTTTTAGCATTTCATTTTGAATAAAACACTTCATGGTAACTTAAAAATCACACAATTGACACATTGTTTCATTGATTGTGAGGATATAAACCAGGTATTTGAATAGAGCAAAAAAGTCAAAATAAAGCTACCACAGGTATAAATAAGGTTTTTTACGAAATAGGAAATTAAATATATGGGTATTTAGTGATACTGGTAAGTTAAAGTATATGCCCTTTCATGTTTTTTAACATCAGTGTCAATGCCTTGTGTGTCTTTTTCATTTTTGTTTGGTCACAATGCCACATGTCCCTTGCCCCACCTCTGAGTCAGTGCTTATGGGCAGCTACTGATTCCCACAATGAATTGATTCAAGTGACTGTTGTTGCCTATCTGTATGAAATTCATTATATTGTTTTATTGAAATAAATGGAATGATAGGCCGAAAATTATTGTTTATGCTATTTCAGAATGAGGATATTTTTTATTTATCTTGGTGAATAACTTTGGGAATTGGCTAGCTGTTTTCTGATTGTGTTATGGACTATTCTTCATTGTAGAATGCACATATAACTGGATGTACATGATTGTTCATGATGGATGTGACAATACATATGGCACATCACCACCATGGAAGAGTGTCGTATATTCCCTTTAGTTATCCTCTCATGAGCAGCCGAGTTACAAAGGGATAACACTTCTGCTTATCCAATAGTGGACAAGCAAACTGGAAGCATTCATATATAATCCCAGAGTTATTGTTCAAACATGGTCAAGTTGCTGAATGAAGTTACACCACTTGAAGTAGTTCATTGTGTTAAAGATCTGCTTTTCTTGTATGAATAATGTATCAAGGTTGGAGTTTGCAGATCTAATACTAGCATAAAGTATTACTTTTATGTGCACTGAGAATGATTGGAGTTTGATTCGATATTTTTCATAGCTTACTGATTTATAATCTAACAATGTACATGATTATTAGGGAGGTCATGATTCCATGTATTTTACTGGCATTAGGGGGCAACCTTGTGGATGGTAAGTTAAATTTTCTGTTATATGCTTCAACATATTTGCTTACTGTGGTGGTCAAACCTCTTGTTATTTTGGGCTGGTTGCCAGCAAGTGTTATTCATTTTGGGTCAAAGTTAAATTGAAAAGCAGCTGCTGGGCAACTCTATCACACACACACACACACACACACACACATATATATATATTTTCTCTCAGGACCAGGAAGTTCCAAGCTTGGCATGCGGACTACTGCTGCTATAATATTTGGCAGATTGGTTTTGGTTCCTCCTGTGGGACTTGGCATTATTATGTTGGCTGATAAGCTAGGTTTCCTGCCCCCAGGTGATAAGATGTTCCGTTTCTCTTCTGGTAATGCTAAATCGATAACCTAGGATTTTTACATTTTTCAAGTTAAGTGCATGATCTAGAGGCTGATACGTATGCTTTACTTTTGGATGCATCAATCAGCCTTTATATGTGAATAATATTTTGGGATAGAGACTGCAGTCTTCTTCTCACTATTGTTTAATCATTACTTTATGTTGCTAAGGTTTGAGTTAGAACAAATATGTACCATCTGCAGGTTCTTTTGAGTGTCTTGTAGGATTAATTGTTACAGTACTTGAATGTAGGTGCTGTAGCAAACTTAAGAGGATGTGGAAGGGAGGCAGCTTCTGTTTTGTTCTGGGTACATATATTTGCAGTGTTCTCCATGGCCGGGGGGATTGTTCTGTATCTCCATATACTCTTCTAATTCAGTCCCTAATATTGTGGCTGTTGCTCAATGCCAATTGTGGGTTATACATTTTTTTACTCTGGTCATAGAGTTGGTTATCTGTTAATCAGAAAATGTAACAAAAGAAGTTCAGCCGGCATTTGCATCCTTGCTAACTGCTGCACCCTGTGAATCATAAGAAGGGAGCTCATGAGAGGGGGCAGCAGTGCTCTCTGTTAAGAGGGCTCCGCGATTCTTTAGTGTTAATTTCCATGTATTGTACATTACTTTTTGGAATATATTAAATTTTTTTGTGGGAGCATTTATCATTTTGTTTATCCATTAGTTGCGGATGAGTGATGCAGACAATACAGAAATGCCCTTTCTCGGGGGGGGGGGGGGGGGAAGGTTAAAGAACTTTGTGGGCAGGGCCCGTATAAAAATAAAATAAAATAAAAAATATATATAAAAATAAAAATAAAAATAAATAAATAAATCAATAGGCTAAGAAGGTTTTTCACGCTTTGAAAACTGATCCTGAAAGCTTTGAAAGAGAATACGTGGCATCAAGGTGAAGATCTTGCCAGCGGATCCATTCTGAATCTGAGATTTCAAATTATGGCGCTTGCCTCAAGTTTGCTTCAAATGCCAAAGTCACTAGTACATCTGTCACTGCTTCGTTCCAAGCCACATCCAATTCTATTTCTGAAGCAACTCGAAGGAGGAATCTTCGTGCAAACCTGGGTGTTCTGGTTCAGGAATCCATGTTGCTGCACGAGATGGTGAAATTAAGTCCGGTGAGAAATGAAATTTCTATAGGTGAATTTGCTGATGTAAGAGAGAAATGTTTACTTATGACATAATCCTTTGGAGCTTAGTAGTATTGCGAGTCCTCTACCTATTGAAGATTAAAACATAGCGTAAAGCACCTGTCTTTTAGTGGCTTCTGCATGTTTCTGTCTAATAGCTGCCTTTTTTTTCCCCTTGTAATTACATGCTTTTGCTGGTAGTTGAAGAGGCAACAGCAATAGGACTTCCTCATTTGACCTGGATGGAATACATTTTAGACTAGTTTCACTGTCACAAATAAAGCTTTATGCCAGCTCCAGAAGGTTGTAGCTATACTTGTTTCACAAGAAAAAGGTCAACCATCATGATTGATGGAGGCTTGTTTGCTGTAGCCAATGCAAAGCTTGAGTACTCTCTCTCTCTCTCTCTCTCTCTCTCTCTCTCTCTCTCTCTCTCTCTCTCAAAAAAAAAAAAAAAAAAAAGGAGCAAGTGCTGGCGGACACTCAAATTATGCGCTTATGCTCGTATATTGTACTTCTAATAGCCTATATTGCCTTCCAACAAAAATACAAGGCAGAATGCTGGAAAAAGAGAACGTAACCCTGGAATTGTCTTTATGGATCTGCCTCTTATTCACCTGATGAATGATGAGCTGTTAATTGCTCTGAAGGGTAGTAATTCCAGTTGCATTTCTCATATGCGCAGGGGGTTATTGAGTGCTTCACCCCCTTGCTGCTTGAACTGCCAGACATCTTTAGCATCAAATAACTCAATCAAGATTACAATCACTTGCTCCTCCATGATATTTAGCATATTTTTCATCTTCTTCAAGGATATTTTGGCTTCACTTTCAAATACTTATAATTCATCAATCCCTTGCAGCACCCAAAGGTCAATGGGGTTCAGTAAAATATCGAAGGATAAAATAACCTTCTAGATTCACCATTTCATCAATGGATTGTTATAAGCTTTCTTATGGTTTATCTCATTTGCTTCTATCAGCTCCTAGAAACATTGGTAGAACTTGAATGTCCGAGCAAGATCTGCGCCATACATATAGGCCTTGGATGTCCTTCAGCATGGAACAAAATTCAATCGTATCAGCCATTTATAGAAATATGGTGCCACTAATAAGGGTTAAGTCATTCATTTTCAATTTAATATTCTGTTTTTGCAAGTTCTGTGTAGAAATGGAGAAACCTGTAATCCATGTGTTTGTAGGCCATTTTTTATTCTTTTTCATCTTTCCTTTTGCTCCTGTTGTATTGTATATCTCTAGTTCATTTGTCTAATACATGAAAATTGCATAACTTTTTGCTGGCTTGGCTGTGGCACTAAAAAACATTTGTTGTACTCTTACAAGTCCAGAGCATTTATATTTTCTTTGTAGAAAGGTTGTGTGATATAACTTCTAGCGATCACATTTTAGTAGAAAAAATGTTATTTGCCATAACCAGGGTTGATGTTAAGTTCTATGTCTTGTTTGTTTGAGACACATTTCATGTGGGGTTAGGCAAGATTCTTGTGGGTATTCAGAGACCAATACATGTGTAGTTCATCAGTTCTTTTAGCACTCTGTCGGTTTTCTTTCTTTTTTTTGGAGGGGTTGAGAGGTGAAAATATGAGGTCAATATGCACATTAACAACAAAAGCTCTCGCATTTCTAGCCATTTTTCATGTTTTAGTTCTTGGCCACTTTTGCCATTTTGATTGTTAACCTAGAAAGATCCTAGCTAAAAGATTCTACACCCTGCAAATGATCTTGCACCTTATTATCTAATCTTTGAATTCCTAATATGTCCTTACGAGTTCTGGTAGTGCCTTTGAGTTGCCCCTATATAAACCTGAAGACAGTCGAGTAAGAACTTCTTGGTTTATTTTATTATCTCTTGAGATTTTTATGGTTCCAACAGTGAGGTGTGTAGTTTACCTGAATTGATATAGCACTACTACTAGAAAGAGAATGTTGAGTTTGAGAATGTTAAGATTTTAAATTCAGATATTTCATAGCTGCTGCCCTTACAACTTCCGCTCTCTGCCAAGAGCTAATGCTGCCTTCAGATTCTGTAGGTTGATCAGGGGACATTAGCTACACAAAAAGCTTGATGTCATTTGTTAAAGATTTAGAACCGACGGCACAAAAGATTGCCAAGCATAAGTTACAGCAGTGCTGGACACCCAAATTTCAGATTCCTAGTCCATCTTCCACGACTCAAATTCCTTCAGCATCTGCCTCTATGCGCCAAAAATCTAGCCGCTTTGATGCTGTTTTACCCTCTCTGGAGACTCGGAACTTCTTTAACCACCCCCTTAGGCATCAAGATTTTATTGGAAAACTTGTTGAGAAGAGCTACAGTAACTCAGGTGACAAAGTAAGTGCAGATATCAATGACAGGTTAAATATGTATATTCCTTCAAGAGAACAAGCAGTTTCCTTAGAGGCCGCAAAGAGCAGTCAAGTAGTTGGATTCAATGGGGAACTTCATTTAACTGAGGGGGTGAATATCTTTGGTGCTTTCAACAGGGACAAGGTTGGGCAGAATAAAAACTCTGAAATTCAGTTGGGAGCAGATTCCTTCCATGATAAAGATGGAGATTTGAATTTGTCGACTGTTGCAGCTAGAGATATTGCCAAGAAGTTAACTAAAATTCCAGAATTGGCCAATCAACTGCAGACATCAGAGTTGGCTAGAGATAATTCTCAGTCCAATATGTTGGACTCCATGATTAAGAGCAAGAAAAATCCATTATGTTCTCGGCTTGTACAAGCCAAAGAGATGTCCATTTTGGATCAGGACAAGGGCTTAGTAGAAATTGTTAGTTTGGACAATGACAGTGGCACAAGTCTGGTGACAAGTGCCTCAGGCTTAAGGACTGGACTAGGTCATCATGATGCAGATGAGGTTGAAAAGGAGAGACAATGCATTCAATCAACAGCAACACCATTCATCTCTGATCTACCATTCTTGAAATCAAGGCTTAGTCAGATGAAGAATCAGGGAGATCATCGAACCCTGCAGCTGGGACTGTGCGCTGACAAGTCCTTGCAATGTAATCCCTGTATTAATGGGGTTTGCATCCCATTTACACTTCCACCCCCCCCCCCCGCGTGCAGACAAGCCATGTACTCTACCTATCCAAAACTGTCAACAACAAACCCCCCTGGATGGCATGGATGCAAAGCACACGGATCTGGCACTTAAGCTGTAGATTTAGGCATTACAGAATTCAAGTTGATGCAAAATAGAGAAATGGGATAAAAGAAAATGCAAATGCTCTTCATTGTTTTCTCCTATCCACTGATTTTCCGGTATGATATTTTCATTTGCGAGTAACGTCTTTCCACTCTGATCAGTGTTCTGGGTGGTGTCATATGGGCAACACTACTGGTCATTATTATTAGCTTTGCAACTACTAGTTCTGCCTTGGCTCGCTAAAACTAACTCGGAAATACCTTCCTAGTTAGTTGTGGCCTTTTACGAATTGCAGTGACACTAGTGGTTCCCATGGTTCTTTTTCAGGTTATATAGGTAACATAAGCCGCAAATATTTATGTACCTCTGTATGTAGGTATGCTGAACAAGTCTTTCTTAAAGTTAAAATAATAATAATAATAATAAATAATAATAATAATAATAAATAAATAAATAATGAAAACACTAAGATCTAAGGCCCTGCCCTGCCTCTACTCCAGGAGCAGATCTGAGAGACGTATCGAGTTCGAGAGTAGCTGAATTGATGTATATGGTGTTGGGGGAGGGGGTTTTGATCCGCCGGTCTACCCAGGTGCACACCAACACCCATCTTTTGGGTTTTGAATCAAAGTGGTGAGCATATTGGGGGTGAAAGGGTAATGAGCTTAGCTTGATCCAGCTGTAGAAGCTTGGACCCTACAACTACAAAAACAATATTATGTTGAAGCTTTTGCCAATCATAGAAAGTGCTTTATTTATTTATTTTTTTTTTTTGGGCGGCAAACACGGGTTGAAGTACAAACAGTTTAAAAAATATATATTGAGATCGCTCCTGAAAAACAGAGAGAGAGAGAGAGAGAAGGGCTGGAATGCTGGATTATAATGGTAAAAGCCTCCAAGTTAAAAATGAGAACAGTGGGATTGGACTTGTTCACGTGCTGGTGGTAGTAATTGAAATATTAAATATTTTATTACAGTCTCTTCTTAAATTATATTTTGTTATGTAATATTAATTTTTAATTTCAACTCTAAACCCAACTAAGAAGCATAAGCATATATCGGGGGGTTATGAGAAATGAATGGTGTAGATGGGGTGGGGGTGATGTGATTCACAGAGTGGGAAGTGGGGTTGGCGTAGCCGCTGGCGCGAAAACAATGGATCTCCTTTCTCTGCACTTCCATTCCAACACAAAATTAGCGATGGAAAAATATAGAGAAAGTGCTTTCCAAAATAAATGATTAAACTTACAATTTTAACTCCACCCCCCAAAAGAAAAGCTAATCCCGCCCCCCCCCCCCTCCCCCACACCAAAAAAATAAATAAAAGGTAGAAATCTGAAAAAACGGAAGGGTTCGTTGGAGTAGACGTGAGAAGAGGAAACATTTTAGTAATTGAAGAAGAAAAAGAGACGCACTCATCTCATTTCTCCAATTCCTGGTGGTGCCAACACAAAATGGAGGCCTTCATCCTGTGATGGTTGCCGTTTCCTGTGGCGGTAACGACGACTGCGACGGTTCCTGAATAATTAGAGAGCGAGAACGAGAGGGAGATGGCCTATAGGAGGAGGCAAGGGATCACAAGGGCTTCCACCTTTAAGGAAGACATCATTCAACACCCTCCCTTTCAATCTCAATCACCTGAAGACGAGCAAGCCGACGATATCTTTTCGACTTCAAACTCAATTTCATATTCATCTTCCTCTTCTCTCGCTGCTCAGGCCATCAGAGCCTCCGCTGCTCATCGTGACTCCTCTCGTTCGTCTGCTTACGCCTCCGATCCCTTCTACTCCCTCTCCGACCGTCCTCGCTCCTCCTTCAAGGTTCCTCTCTCCTCTTCATTTCCTTTATTTATTTATTTATTATTATTATTTTTTTTTGTTCATTCTTTGTAACCCCTCGCATCGCATCCTGAAATTTTTCCTATGCCATGGAATCCTTTTGATTCTGCTTACATTTCTTTCTTTTTTTAAAAAAAAAATGCCTTCTAATTGAATTTCTGTCGGATCAGATCCGATATTGCTGATTTGATTCTGAGGAGGGAAAATTTGCGGTGGAATGAAAGTTGTTTGTGGTGGATTTGCTTATCTTTCTTCATCTTATTAAATATGAAATTATTTTAAGTAAATGTGGCGTGTTTGGAGGGGGGAACTTTAACGTAGCCCCAACTGATGGACAACATTTGTACTGTAGATATCAGATAGTAAGAAGTTAATTGAATGAGCCCCTATATTGTTCCTTCCTTTTGCCAAAATATTTTCAACTCCCTGCTTATGATAATTGATTTCCATTGACATATCCCAAGCCCTCCGAGCCGTTAATCTTCCTAGCCTTCTGATAGGAGTGCCAATCCCAATGGCCCTAAGTGTTCCTTTTCACCCACTTGTACAAATGGGAAGAATTTGCTGCTAATGTGGATGAGAATTATTTGCATTTCTCAAATTCACACAACGGCTTTGGAAAACTTTCATCCCTGCAGGTTTTTGGTGTTTGGTGCTTTTACACCATGGAATTTCCTGTCAGATGCCAGAAATCATTCCACTATTGCTTTTTGATTTTCTCTGCAGTGATATGTTGACTGGTCAATTTCTATGGTTTGTCGTCTTATCAATTTTATGGACTTGTTTGTTACTCTTCTCTGATCATGTTATTTGATATCTGATGTCCACAGGGCTCCGATAATTATGAATATACATCGCTAAAAACTTCAAATGACTCCAAGTATGGGTTTTGGGGTATTTTGGCTAGAAAAGCTAAAGCGATTCTTGAAGATGAAAATGTTTCTCAACAATTTGAAACATCTGGCAGAACAAGAATGCAGATGCATGATTCATCAACCGGTGACCAGGTAAATATCAGCTTCAGATATTCATTTAAAATTGGTCGTGTTCATCCAGTTTCAATGTTGTGCCTTGAAGCATGTTATATCCTTAACACATGTTTTCTCTATAAGTTTTTCTGTCTTTCTTCTTTCTCCAATTTACAGTTCTATCTGCCATATCGACCACAGGAGAGCAATCGGAGAATGGACAATCCAAGATTGCAGAAAGGCTTGGATGCAATTACATCAAAGCTTAATTATATAGGTGATACCCTTGGGAATGCCTTTGAGGTAAAATATATATATATATATATATATATATATATTTTTTCTAAATAACGTCATTTTTTTTTAATAATTTCAACATCTTTCAAGTCTTTTTAGATTGAAACAACTGTTATATTGTTGCCTACATTTCGATTGTCTCTTTGGTTTTTTCCTAATCTGTTATTAGTTTAAAGGATTTATAATTTCTGCTTCTAACTGTTGCAGATTGGTTAGAAAGAACTTGTCTGAGGTTTCATTTGTTCTTACATCGATGGGCATTATGCATTCTTGAATGCTATTGCTATGCCCATCTATAAATCAAAGTTGTATTTGTTGAATTATTTTAAACATAGAGTCTAAATCTTAAACATAACACATGGATATGTAGTTCTCAGATGCATGTGAAGAATTGCTTGTATTTTTTAGACACTCCTACATTCATGAAAAGAAAAAAGAAAATGTCAGATGTGGTTGGTGGACTTAGTCATATATGAAATGATGATGACTTTTAATGTGGATAGACATCATACGATTTACATCAATCAGGTGAAGAATGTTTTACTACCATGGAATGGTCATGGTGACATTTGTTAAAATATAAAGTGCAAATACAACTAAGTGGCATCTTGATGATGTAGTTTAGTGTTCTAATGAGGCTAGTCAGATCTATATATTGCTTATTTTAGGGACTAATGTTGGGTCATAGTCCAAACCAAGAACAATACTACCACTAATAGTCGTAGTTGTATAAACACTTAAATGAAATCTGACTCAACTCTCTTTTCACGTTTCTAGGAAGGCCGTACAATTGTGGAAAATAAGACTGCAGATATTATCCAAGAAACCCGCAAATTACAAATTCACAGAAAAGGAAGCAATTCTGATGCACAGAAGGTGGCTCCTAGTATGCATAGTCCATGGCAACAACCTGTACTGCAGTCAACACAAGCACATCCACAAACCAACCATGACACTCAGCTCAAGGCTTCCCGCGACGTAAGGTGGCAAACAGGGGATGTGTTTTAACATAGTGATAGAATGCACAATTTTTTTAGTTATGAAATTTTTCCTCCCTGCTCAAATGGAAGAAATTAGATGTCCACTGCAGAAAAATTATTGTCAATGACATGCAGCCCCCTGCACAATTAAGATTCATTGTGATCTTTGCAAAAGCAATTAGGTAGTTTGTTTCAAATTCAGCTCTTTCACAATAAAAGTCAAGTGCAGTCATCAGCAACCGGACAATATACCTAGATATAGCTCTCATTTCTTAGAACTGTGAGTGCAATTCAAGTTCTCATCGGCTAACAGCCAACTTATTCTCATCTATACCCATGCTTCTTGTTTTTGTGCAACCTGGGCAAATTATCATGAAACCAAATGGTTACTGGTACGACATATGTAATGCATCATTTGCCTTGTTTTTGTTTTGGATCACAGGTTGCAATGGCAACAGCTGCCAAAGCTAAACTCCTTCTTCGGGAGCTGAAAACAGTCAAAGCAGATTTGGCTTTTGCAAAGGCACGATGCACACAGCTAGAACAAGAAAATAAAATCCTCCGAGTGAGTTGTGAGAAAGGAGATAATCCTGCAGATGATGACCTGGTAATCAACTCCTTTTGGAGTATTATTAGTAAGTAGTTTCTTTTCTTTTCAATTTAGACAACAGAAGGCAGGCATACTAAATAAAACTATTTTGTCAAACTCAAAGGAAACCATGGATTGCACATTTTCATATTTCTTGACTGCAAACTACTAAAACTAGCAACATAACAACAGGAATGTGATCACTGCTGTGCCTTGGTTTTTGTCTTACTGTATTGTCTTATTTGATTGAGTTGGTCTAAGTTAAGGTTAATCACTTTAAAGATAGCTTGAGGGTCTCGATAGATTTTCTTTTGGGCTAAGCTATCTACTTTATAGGTATCTACCGTCTTGGTACCAAGGATTTTGCTCATAAATTACCCGTGTAAGATGGAACCTATATATTTGGTGGTAAGGATTTGGAAGTGTGTGAAATATCTATAACACAAACTAAAGCCATCCCCATCGATTTTCTCACTTTGAATATGCCACTTTGTGAACCATGTATGTTCTCAGACATCCATTTCTTTTTTTCTGTAAATTAACATATATATTCCAGAGCGCTTGCTAATGGAGAGTCTTTAACTTATTTATGTATTTCTGATCTCAGATACGCCTTCAACTGGAAACACTCTTGGCAGAAAAGGCTCGTTTGACCCATGAAAACTCCTTGTATGCACGTGAGAATCGCTTCTTAAGAGAAATTGTTGAGTACCATCAGCTCACTATGCAGGATTTAGTCTACATCGACGAAGGCATGGAAGAGGTCCAAGAATTATACCCTTTTTCCGTTCCTGAAGTTTCCAAGATGCTTTCAGAATCCCCTACTTCGCCTTCGTCCCCATGCTCTCCTGAGGCTGTTACTTCTCTGGGCCCACCACAAGCGATAGGGAAGGAAACCCCCGCAAAATCGTCTTCACTAGAAAGCAACAAAGTTTTGGGTACCGAGACATCAGAAAGTACCAATGACAGCATTCCTGTTGCGGAAGATGATTCAGAAAGATACACAGAATCTTCTTGATTAAATTATTCTTTGTTCTTTCTCCTAAGGTTATGTAACAGCTGTTTTGCTTCTTCATCTTGTTTTGCCATTTTTTTTTCTTTTATAATTCTTATTTGGGGTGGTTGGAGGAGACGAGTGGATGGAAATCGTCTTCTCACCCATGTCACTATTCATTTGTGTATCCAACTGTAGTATAAGTTCAGTGTTTTGGGCTTTGTGGGTTTTTTTTTTTCTTATAACACGCAATTTGAATTCCGAATCATAAAGTTGGAGAAAAAATTATAACTAATAAACTGTCCTCTTGAGAATTGGGTTTGGTGGTTTTGATTAAAGATGAGATCGTGTCAGGTTGAGCCGGTTTTGGTACGATTTGGGATGAACCCGGGAGCCATGGGCCAGTTTGGTCGTAGTTTAGAGCCTTTTCCCGATTGGCCGATTCAAAAAAATTTGCTCGAAACTGGCTCAGCCCACTGAACCGGCTATGTCAGGCCATACCAAGCTGGTTCAGCAATTTTTTCATTTTTTTTGTTTTTCTTTTTTCCTTTTTAGTTTATTGGTTTGACGTTTTTTTGGTCGATTGATAATAAAAATAAGAAAAAAGTGATAAATATAGGATTTTATAGTAGTTTCACCAAATTAGTATTCGTCCAGTCTTAGGTAATATTATGGATTTTCACTATTTTTTTTTCAAATGTTACATCCAACTTTTTTATATGTATGAAGTGCAAATTTATTTTTCTTCTTCATCTTACGACTCTGAGCTATTCATACCTTACCTCTTTTTTGTTGCATACTTCTAATTTTTAAGACAAATTAACACTTTTAAAGTGTTATCTATCAATTTTATATGCTTTTCCAATCAAACTCAACCACTAAAGTTAAAAATACTTTCAAATGATATTATATAAACGAGAAAGATTAGTGTATCTTTAGCCATTACGACCCAAATTAGAAAGTAATTGAATTATTTTTTCATTAACCTAAAATATTAAAATTATCATAGTCTTAATCTTCTAACATATATATTTATTAGTGTAAAATCAATTCATTTAATAATAAAGATGACAATGATGTTTTTTTTTTGCTTAACATATTATAAAGATTAAATGAATCTAAAAATAAACAAAATGATGTAGTGTCATTACTACCTTTATCATGACCACCTATATTATCATGTTTCTTTTGATATAATACAAACATCTTTTGTAAAGTAAGAGAAGTTTTTTTGTTTAAAATGTGTGATACCAACATATATTTTCGTAGGAAAACTTTCAACAAAATAATCTGTTATAATTTCAATACTATCAATTTTTACACGTGAATCTAAAATACTAGCTACCAAATACAAAAAGAAAAATTTCTTCGTAATGTTTTTAAATTTTTTTTTTGCTTTTTTTTTGTATAATGAGATGCAACTAAACGGGTTCGAACCGAAAAAGAGAAGATAGAAGTGAGGAGATTCTACCGCTTAGGCTGTCCCTAAGGGACTTTAAAATTTTTATTTTCATTAGTTGAATAATATTACTAAATTTATTTTCATTTTCAAATTGATTAAATGCGTAAAAAATACGACAAAAACTAGGTAATATCAAATGAGTTGTTGGGTAATAAATCTCAAAAAAATAAATTTATATATGTATAAAAAAAATTTCAATAATTCTATTAGTGTATTTGTAAAATCAAAAAAGATTGTATCAATAAAATCATATTAATAATTATAACCGACATATTCAATTAAAATTTAGTTAAAAGGAATAACACATTATTAACATTTCATAAATAGAGTTCCTCTTAATATCGCATTTTTATTTAAATCATTTATATTTTATATTATGTACATATAAATATCACATTTTCAAATTGATTAAATGCATAAAAAATACGACAAAAACTTGGTAATATCAAATGAGTTGTTGGGTAATAAATCTCAAAAAATAAATTTGTACATGTATAAAAAAAAAATTTCAATAATTCTATTAGTGTATTTGTAAAATCAAAAGAAATTGTATCAATAAAATCATATTAATAATTATAACCGGCAAATTCAATTAAAATTTAGTTAAAAGGAATAACACATTATAACATTTCATAAATAAAGTTCCTCCTAATATCGCATTTTTATTTAAATCATTTATATTTTATATTATGTAAAATATATAAATATCACATTTCTTATGTTTTTGTCAAAAAAAATTTAATTTGATATATTAATTTACGAATAGGTTTTAAAATTGGTTCTGCAATGGCTAAATCATGTTTAACACAAATTCAATATATGACATATACTTATTATGAAAAAATCTCATTTAATATTGATTTTAAAGTATGTTTTAAAGAAATAACTGTACAAATGTTAGTCGATATATTATCTAAAAACATACAAAAATTCTATCATTGATACCATATTTATAACAAATATTAGTAATTATTCTAACTATATTAAAACCGAAATGTGAGTATTCTCAATATTGAAAAGTTAAAATTTTTTTTCTAAAATTCATGAATTATTAATCCAATGACATATTATAACAATACAATATTCACCTTTATGTATCTTCCAACTATCTGAAATTATAAAAAAAATTACAAAAAATGGTGATAAAATTTACAATTAAAGTATATTTCATTATTTGAAATTGTTCTTGTGTTCTCTTCCTATCCTTTTTTTACTTTTTTTTTAACAACCCGATTGTAAATATTTTTATATATATTTCTTAAATATTTCACATTCTACTATATTAAGTGATAACTCCCGATATGCTGTCCATTCTATTTGTTTTATTTTTTCTGCTTCCGGAGTATATCTAAATGTACTCAAGATATTTCTTCCGGTGGCGATTTGTGTTTACCTAGTTTGAGATAATTTATCCCGATGATCTCTTATTATGTGTCTTTTAAGTGTCTCCACTCCCCAACTCTTCATAAATTTATATTTTTGTTGATAAATTTTACATATTGTCTTTTGCTTATCATAATTTCTTTCAAAATAATCTCATGCATGGAAATCATCCTTTTTATTGCTGTTGTGGAAGATTGTGTATTACTATATTCATTTTTTTCTAAATTAAGATCAATATCTATATGTTTGGAAATGCGCTCATCGAAAATGTTAAATGGGGGATAGGATATTGTTGGAAAATTATAAGAAATGTGTTCCGACCATTACATGTAAAAATAATAATAATAATAAATAAATAATTTAAAATTTAATGAGAATAAATTAAAGATAAAAAAATAAACACAATCAACAACAAAAAAATAAATTAAGATGTTATCGATTTAATAGAGATCGTGATTGTTTATTGCTAAATTTTGAGTAATTTGAATTTATAATCTTGAAATCTTGCCAAGTCTTAAGATAAGTTGTAAGTAGGTGGAAGAATGTAAATAGCATGTGTAGGAGAATGTAAGTAGGAGGGAGAATATAAATAGAAGATATGTAGGAGAAGTTGTGAGCAGGAGAATGTAAGTAGGAGAACGTAAGGAGAGGGTTGTGAGAAAGAGTAGAAAATGTTGTAGTAAAAAGAGAGTAGAAGATTGTTGTGAGATTTGAAAATAAATTGTGACTTATTTATAGGTACTATTTTTTATTTTATGGATCAAAATACTCATCAAACTAGCCGTTTTATAATTGTTAGGAATATTATTTGGTCCAAAGTGAAAAAATTCCAAAAAAAAAATTGAATGTTGGAACTGGGAGGGCCGGTTCCACTGGCTGTTGGAACTGGCCAGCTAGTTCCCATGCCAGGCCGGTTCCGTGCTAGGCTGATTCTTAGTTCAAAAACAAAAGGAACTAAACCGGTCCGCGTACTATAGCCGGCCGGTTCAATCTCAATTAGTTGTAACCTGGGCCGATTTCCAATCTGGACTTTCACATGGTGTTGGGCCGATTTCCTGGTTGGAACCGAGCCATGCCCATCTTTATTATTATTATTTTTTTTTTCACCACTAGTATCTGGATTTTTCCCTACTAATATGGTTCAAGTACTGTAAGGGCTATTTTTAGGAGATTGGCTCTTTCAAATCCTTTTCTGTCATTTATAGGGGTCGAACTCAAGAGTTCTGGTTAAAGAGTAGAATACCCTTGACCACTCAATTCAAAGAAATTTGGTGCCTATCTCTGATTTTGAAAATCGGGAAACTTGTGTCATCTCTCTCCCCTAGTCCCCCCCAAAAAAAATTGGGAAATTTGTGTCATGTGTGTGTGTCTCTCTCTCCCCCTCTCCCTCCCTTTCCCTCTCCCAGTTGCAACCTAAGATTTGCTGCAACAGTGCCAGCCGCCAAGAGAATAAGATGTTTCTTATGGCATGGTTGGTATGTTAATTATGAATCTCCCTCGCCTTCATTTTTGAACTCTCTAAATTTTGCCCGATCATGGTAAGTTGGTTTATCTAATCAAGATAACAATATAACTCAAGGGACTCTTTTGTCTTTCCCTATGCTTTTTACTTGTTGACACATTTCACTTATGCTCTTGAAAATTAAATGCGACAATTTTACCTCGAGCTTAGCCAAAAGGCCTAAAAAGGTATAATGCAACAATTTTACCAACTCAACATCCCATGTTTGGACCCTGATACGGTTCACCCTGTCACAACCAAAGTAGGGTAAAAAAAGAATATGAGAGAAAGAGAGAGATTAGGGAGAGAAGAAAGAGAAAGAGAGGGAGAGAGAGAAAAAGATAGAAAATTCATTACAACTTTATTACTTAATGATTACATGTATTTGAATATTATTTATACTAATATCATTAACTATTTAATCAATGCAAATAACTTCACATTTAACTACTAATTATTTTTACTAATCATAATTAACTACTAACCATATAGTTAGTAGTTGTTATAAAGATATACTTATCCTCAAGGATGGAAAATAAAAAATTAAGATTTGAATCCATAAATCTTGTATCAAGACTTGTATTTGTATTGAAAGATAAAATGATGGAGATAAACAATAAATGTAACTTGAATTGCAACGAGAATAGGGCTGTTATGACACCCAAGTCGAGCTTGAGTATCACAATACCCGAGCTCGACTCGAGTCTAGGGCAAGTGAGCTCAAGCTCGTTGAGCTTGTTATTCTAGAGCTCAAACTCGACTTGAAGTGTCATCGAGGAGCTCAATCTCGAGTGTCGCGGGTCTCGGGTGGGACAAGATTGAACCCGAACATGAACCCGAGCCCCAACCCCAGCCCCAAACCAAAGCCGAGATCAGAGGAGAGCAAATCTGGAAACCCTAGAATGAGAAGGTAGGCCGAGAGAGAGAGCAAATAAGAGGAGGAGAGAGAGAGGGGGCAAATCTAGAAAACCTTAAAGAGAGAGAGAGACAGAGAGAGAGCGAGAGTTTTAACTTCGAGGAGACGATCGTCGCACACAGAGATTGAAGGAGACCTTCAATCGTCGTGGTGAGAGAAGACCTTTGATCGCCGTGGTGAGACATCTTCGATCGATCACCGTCGTAACAGGAGAAGGAGATTTTCGATCGATCACCGTCGTAACAGGAGAAGGAGATTTTCGATCGATCGCTGCCATGACAAGAGAAGGAGACCTCTGCGGCTGAATAAGGAAACGAGAAGGAGACCTTCGATCAATCTCTCCTTCAATTGATTGTCGTGGTGAGACTGAGAGGAGAAGGAGACGGCTGAATGAGGGTTTCTGCGGCTGAATGAGGGAAAGGGAATGGGTAAGGGTTTCTGCGGCAAGGAGAATGGGTAAATGAAAGAGAAAAGACTGGGTAGCTTGATGGGCTTCGAGCCTGAGAGAATATGGGCTCGAGCTCGAGCTCGAGGCAGGACTCATTGAGCTCGAGCTCAACCCGAGCTCGAGTTGACCGAGTTAGAGCTTGAACCTTGATTGGGTAGTGTCACGGGTACCCATGATATTACTCGGGTATCATAACAGCTCTAAACGAGAATAATGAGAGAAAAATAGAGATGAGAAAACTTGAAAAGTCTTTTCTTGAACTTTTTTTTATGAAGGATTTGGTTCGATAAATACCAAAAATTCAATCTTTGGAGGGATTGACAATAACCCACCATCAACAATTTCTTTCTTGAATATACAACTCTTCTTTTTTAGACATTTAAAATTCTTCTACTCTCAACATTTTTTCACTAGGAGTATATAAAATAAGAGATTTAGAAAGTGATTCAATACCTTACTTTTTCATGGATTTTGGCATTATTTCTTCTACCATTTAATTTGTTTTATTGCTTTTCAATTTCTTTTCATTTTCTTACTATTTTTCCTCCAAAGTTTTGATATTCTAATCAATACCAAACATTTTCAATAAAATGTTGAATTTGTTATCAATATTTGCTATAAAAATGTCTAATTTTTTATTTCTTTCATCAATTTTCTAATCATTTTCATCTTTTTTTTTTTTATCAATTTCATCCATTTTTTGATCGATTTCATCTCTTTTTTTGTACCAACCGGAAATGACATATTTTGATTTCCATAATTGATTCTTGCATTTGTTCTGTATGCTCTGATATCAATTTAACACTTGCCTAATTTGTCACAACCCAAATAGAATAAAAAAAGAATATGAGACAGTTGGGAATGGAGATGTGCCAGAACGAGGCCAATCGCAATCATTTCAGTAAATTTGAAGGGACAATGTAGGGGTCTATTGAATTGTTACACCACGAACAGCAAAAAGTGATCTGGGATGAATTAGCTGACCTAAAGATTCTGCATCTAGTACAACTTCAACCAGATTCGAAATTCTTGGCCCAAATAAACTAATCAGGAGGCACAATCCTACAACTTCCAGTCAGTCACTTTCGGGTACATGAAAAGAGTTGGTATAGATACATTTTGCATAATCAAACAAGAGTAAGAGGGCAAAAAAAAGAATTATTATATCATGGCATATCAAGAGTCCTATATTAGGGTTAGACCTTAGCGAGGGACTTGCTTTGGAGCTTGAAGCCCCATCTTTTTCAGACACAATCTATGAACAGAAAGCCAGTATCTGGCCACCTCAATATTCTTTCCCTCGCAACTGATGTAGGCGATCAATGTACCGTCAAAATTACCCAAGGGATGTGATGACCAGGAGAATACCGCTCAGAACAAGGATCATGGGCTTAGAGCAGAAAAACTCTTGGCTCATCATAGAGCAATCTAGAACAGCTGGAAGAAAAGACTAGTTGACCCATCACCAAACGACCGAAGATCTGCAGGTTTAACCAGAGCCCTGCACAGTGGGCAAGTTCGTTCCCGCTCAAACCTAAAATCCACCAATGCAGGTGATTTGGATCATTAGGAAAAAGTCATACACATTTAATCAAACCACAACAATGACAAAACAAAAGTTGCTGCAAACCAGCCTCAAGAAAATGAACAAGCAAAAGGAAACCAACATGAATAGGATGTCAGCCAAAGCATAATTACTCAATTTGGCATTACAATAGATTTAATCTACTAGGGCACAACAGTGCTCCAAAAGGGGGCATCAAGGATGAGGGTTTTCTTCTTCTTCTTCTTATTATTATTTTAAGGACACAGGTGTAAATAACAGATATAAGTTGAGCATCACAATTCACAAATAAACATTGGATGTCACTATAATCTGACTACTATAATTTACCCTCGGAATCAATGCATTTATTGAATGCTCAAGAAGTGTCTAAAGATTGAGCAATGCCCAACAAATAATAATGAAAAAAACAATTAATGCAATATGGCTTATCCAACAGGTATATCAGGTCCAAAACATGTAGACCATCTTACTGCCAATACCGCATGCCACAACCTCAAGCTTTCTACCTACGAAAGCAAGGGATTGAAAAGTAGAAAAGGTGAACTTACTACTATCCAAATCTCCAAAACATGCATTTGACATGCTTATAGAGCTAAGCCATGTAAGAAAAAATACTCGTTGGTTTTTTTGACACAACCACACAAGAAATCCAGCAAGACAACTTTGGGGCCTAATTCGCAATAAATTAATATTATCAATATTGTTATGAACCACTGCCCCAACCAAAGGTTTTAACTAAAAGGATATTATCTTTCCAAATTAATTTTCAAGAAATTAGATAATAATGGTGCTACTGTTAAAACATCTACTAAAACAAAATCCTAGAGTTGCCAAGAATTCAAGATTCCTGGATAGAATGGAGTCAAACATTCTTAGGAAGAAGAAAGAAGTCATCAGATCAGTAAAATTTCGTTTAAAAAAAAAGGATGTTAGGATTGCATAAATGAAGATTTTCGTCAAAAAATGAAGAAAAAAAGTGTAGGTGGGCAAGCGGGTTGATTATTAAGTCAAAACTTATATAAATGTTCATCGCTAAAAAATTTCACCAATGGTTGATCTAACAAAAAATTATCAGCAAAACACTATATAATAAAAATAAGAAGAAGATAATACAAGTATGAAATTTGAAATAAAGTCCACAAAGCATATATCTCTAATAATAGTATAGAATTTAAGTTCATATTGCAACAAAAGTTTGCAAACACTTGTTTGAAATTATATCAAAGAAAAAGAAAACTAGAAATCTATAGTAAAACAAATAATACATATATAATTACAATTTACAAATTAAGAAAAATAAAACAAATGATATATGTAATTATATACATGGCGGGCAGGACAGGTTGAGGTTGGCATCCAACCAAGTACAGGCGAATTGGAAAAGGCTAAGCGAGTTGCAAAAATAATGATGCAAAAGGCTAAGAAAAGAATGCGGCTTCAGCAGCCCCACCCCCCACCCCCCAAAAAAAGGAAAAGAAACCAGCAGTTATATAATGAACTCACCATTCTGAAACACAATCTTCACAAAAGATGTGTTTACAACGAAGCAAAATTGGAGCATGCATCTTTTCCTGGCAAATTGCACATAGATCTCCAGCTGCAGTTACCTGAGTTACACATTATCATCAATTTACAACATGTCAATAGCAGTGTCTTATGAAGTAAAAAGGAACAATTGCGGGAAACGAAATCTGGGCCATCGAGATGAAAATCAGCGTTTCCGATGAATGCAAAAGACAGACAATTTTTATGACATCTCTTTTGCAAACACTCAGTATACATCCGCAGCAGAACACAGCTTTGTTTTGGATTGGATGAATGAACTCTGGCCAAGCCACAGGGAGCAAAGCAATTCTTCCCTCCATAAAATGAGGCGAGAAGATTTCAATTTCATCCCTGGAAAAATTCTGGACACAAACCACACAATGGAGCAGCCAAAACCACCTTTAAGTAATTTACACGAGCATACAAACAAAAATTCAATCCTTAATGGGGGAAAAAAGAATATGTAAATAAAGAGATCTTTTTCTCTTTACAATTCATAGTTTTATTTACAAGGTCATAGTGTCGCTGCTCTCCTGTTTTTCGTAAATTGGGAGAATATGTTTCCTACCTTGTCCAAGAAGCTTTTTAAGGGAGGTGATGGATAACCACACTCAGTTTTATATTATTATTTATCATGAATGAGAAATATAAACAATGGACATTAAATAAAGTCTGGCTAATCACATGCAAAAATATAGGTATCAACACAGCCAGCAGGTGAAAGAAGCTGCCCGGTGCTAACAGTAATTGCAGCAAACTAGACAAAAGAGCCGATGTTATCTTGCTCCATTGAGCTGTCCGTTCCTATGCACTACTTACAAAAATATAGCTCATGATGACTGCACAGTTTGCATGAAAGAATGTCTTTTTCTTCATATTAAAGGAAAAGGAAAGGCAAACAGTTTGCTTGAAAAAGCATGAATAAGTAAATAAGATTACAACAAACACAATAAGCATAAAACCAAACTACCTGCTCCGATGTCGCATAAGCCCCATAATGGACTTCTTTACGTGATAGTGCCTTCAATGCAGCAAAGAATGATTGAACCTGAATATCAATGAAAGCAATAACAGATTCAACAGGCCATTCTGGAAAGTCCTTTCTGTTTTTTGGGATTTAGTCCTCGTAACATAAACAAAGTCAATATAACCAAAAAAAAAAGCTTACCAAAACAAACAAATAATTTTAACATATTGATGTACATAAAGTACTTAAAGAAAGTGATGAAGAACAAAAGGCCTACAAAATCCGATCACATACCTTCTCCACAATAGAGGTGAGCTTGAAAGTTAAATACAATCCCGTCATTAATGATGAAAAGAGACTCCCATATTCTTTGTTCAAGAAAAATCGGTACCATACAGGAGTGGGCAGTAATGCACGATAAAGCAGCAAAAGATACTCAACCAAAGTAAGCATTTGACCCTGGAAATCAGTATTGCAACAGTCAGCACAAAATATGACAGTATGCGCAACAATCACTACATGATAGAAAACATTAAGCATGCTATCAAACCTGCTTCCGGTAGTTCCTGCCTCTGCCATTCTTGTAATACATTAATAAGATGCACTTCAGGACCATTGCTGCTTGCCGGACCAGAGTATCTGTAGAGAAAAGAATTATCAATAGCTTGTAACATTGCCAAAGAATATCATTAATCCAAAAACCTTGGTGGAAGAATCTGAAAATGCTAAACTACATTTGTCAAACTTGGAAAGGAAGAATATCTGCAGAGAAAGGAATTATCAATAGCTTGAAACACAGCCAAAGAAGATCATTAATTCTTGGAAGAATCTCTAAATGCTAAAATACAATTGTCAAACTTGGAAATGAAGAGATGTTCTTCCACCCTGTTCCTCTGTTCGGGGAAGACAAGCACCAAAAACATAATGGCATGAAATCATTGGCCACAACCACAAAGTCAGTTCTTTGGTTTGAGGAGGATTTCCCATATCAGATTAATATTCTGTTAGCTAAATTATAAAACTACAAACACAAAGCTTGTAGAAATTAAGACCCAAAAAAAAAGATGCAAGTAGGACAAGAAATATGAAGCTACTGGCTAAACATACAAATTAACTGATATATTGCTTAATGAGAATTAATGCAAAATTCAGTGAACCAAGTGAAAAGTCTAGCATGGATAATTTTGAAACTTGACCTTTTAAATGGTAACCAAGGATGAATTCCTAGGTGCAATTAAAGTATAATTACTTCCCTCGATTTCTTTTATTCCTTCCCATTTACAAAATAATGACTCAGGTATTAGTTACGCACCATTGACCATGATAATGAAAATCGCATGCCAGAATGGTGGTATAGCCTTTGGGGGAAGCATTATTAGTGGATAGAGAAGATCTTCATTCTGATACCACCAGTAAACACCCACCACGTGAAGTGTGAAGATAAGGGAGATGCCAATCAAGACAGACATTTTCCTTTCCCCCTGCACAAGGCAACAACCCCATTACTTAGGAGCTGAAAGCTCCAACTCATGGCAAGATACAAGAAGCAGTCTTCTGACTTCAAATTGGCACATTATATTACTACTCTAGTACATACCTTTAAAGCAGTCTGCTTCCGCAGAATGTCATTTGACTTGAACATGACTGCAGCAATCCATATTGTAACAAAAAATCCTATAGTAATTGCCAGATGGATGAAGGTCATTACTAAAGTGGAAAGGGAATCCCCACAAACACAAAATAGCAAGTCCAAAAAATCCAGGATTAGATTTTCACGTTATTATATACAATAGGACTAATCGAGAAGCAATACTCTGGATAGAATTTGAACAGGCAGACACGATTGACACAGTTTGAGACACTTAATGCTACTACTTTCTATTAAGTGTAAATGTAATATGGTGCAATAAAGAAACTAAAATAAACACCAATTCCCTGATTATTCATATTCAGAACGGCTTTAGCAAATTAAGAAACAGAGGGAGGGAAGAGAGGGCACCTTGCAAATGCTGGCGAATGAAGACAACCAAAAGAAGCAAAGAAAATGGGAGGACCTGCTCAATCCACCTAGCAGCCTGCTGGATATCATATCTCTGGTATGAAGAATCCCTGTTGTTATTGTTAGTCCCCGTGCCATTGGCAGCATCTCCATCTGCATTCCCATTGGAAACCGAAGCCCCCTCCCCAGCCACGCGATCACTCCTGGACTCTCCCTGTGCATCCGGGGAGGCTACTGTTGCAGACACTTGCGGTTGTCCTGACACCTCACCCTGCACTTGAGCAACCAGGGATGAAGTAGAGGCAGAAGAAGGCAAGGCAACTGCAACGCGATCGTGGTGGTCAGGTTCACCGGCTCCGATTATCCTAATGGAGACCTCTCCACTATTGGGGGCGGCAGTAGAATCGTCGCGGAGGGTGGGGGAGATCAAGCTCTCGGATTCTGGTGGAGAAACCCTGGTGCGAAGAAGTCCGGAATACTCAAGCAAGGCGGAGAGGGGAGCCTGGATCAAATTGGAAGCGGATAGTTGCATGCCGTAGCGTCGGGAGGAGCTGATGCTGCTGGAGGAGGATGAGGAAGAGGAGGAGGTGTTAGTGCCGCCGGAAGATGTTCTGTAGGGATCGGAATTGCCAGAGGGAGACTCCATTTGTGCGAAAGCCCTAACCCTAAACTCCAGCAAAAAGAAACAAGGAAGAGGGGATCAAACTATAGAACCCTAAAAAAGAAGCCAGCATAATAAAATTGTGATAAACGCAAGAACAAAACCCAACAAGTAAAAGAGAATTAATAGGGAAAGTACCTTCGAAATCGGAACTCCGTTTGATGAGGCAGAGTCGGAAGAGAAAAGTGTGTGGGGGATGGGGTGAGGGGATGATATTGAAATATCGGGGGAAAGCCCTAAAGAAGAAACCCTAAGTCAGCGATGGAGTTGTTGAAGGGGAGAGAAAGAGGTCAACGAGGTGAATGACGTAATTTGGTTAGACGGAATGGAATTGCATTCGCAGAGAGAGAAAGAGAGAGCTATTAAGGGTTCATCGTCAAACAGGGGAGGAGGAGGAGGAGGGGGAGGAGGGCGGCGATAGTTGCAGAGGAGGAGACATTGAGAGGGGGAACAGATTGACTGTTTCTCTCTCCATCTCTCTTCTCTGTTGGGGGATTTAGTTTGGATCTATAGAGATGGGATGGAGCGATGAGAAAAAGGAATTCCCAAAATTAATTGCAAAAGGAATGCCCTCTGCACCCTAACTCTCCTCTTTCATATCATACCCACCAATGTCAACAAGCGTGTGTTGTGTGCGCGCGCGCGAGAGAGAGGGAAACTGGGCGACGGGGAATTTTAGTGCAAATATACAAATATTTAATGGCTTTTTTGGGGTAGAAAAATTTAGAATTGAAGACGAAAAAATAAAAGAAAGAGAGGGAGAGGAGAGGGGAAGGGATGACTTTGTCGGGCTAAAAAAAATTAAAATTAAAATATAATTAGAGTTGGAATAACGCGTACGCCCGAGGAGAGGAGTAGTAATCAAATCGCAGGGAGGCTCACGCTCACGCTCACGCTCACCCACGCCCTCACCCACACCCACACCCACAAATTCATATTCATTCCCTAAAGTAAACCCCCCCGCCCCCATTGCACTCCCACTTCCACTCCCACCCCCACTCCCACTCCCACTCCCACCTATATCTCCAATCCAATTATCTCATTATCAAAATCATTCCAACTTCCAGATGACCATTTTCAAAATTATACTTTTCACCTTCACAATTTTATTGTAAAAAGTCTAAAATACCCTTTGTAATATCTTTTTCTCATTTTCTGAATCCCCCATTAACTTCAATCCATTTCTCATCCTCTTCTACGCCCTCTCTGTCCCTTCCTCCATTAAATAATAACAAAAATGGCATCCCCAACAAGAAGTAGCTTTTGGACTAGAGCAGCATCTCCTAACGCATATTCAAACCAACCCCATTACCAAAACCCGATATTACCAAGATCTTTACAAGTACCCCCCCCCCAAAAAAAAAAATCCCCCTCAAAAATCGAAGGTAGGGAAGCCATCTCCGGATAATCATGGAGACATTTTGAACATGGAATCTTTTATGTTGCTTCCTTCGTCTTTCCTCGTCCTTCTCCTCACACACACAAACTCACGATTTAAAATAAATTTATCATGAAAAATGAAACGATTAGGATAAGTTGAATTTATATAAAATTTTTATTACTATTGATATGAAATTATAATAATAAAAATATTAAAATAAAAATATTAAAAAATTAAATATATATCAAAATCAAATCGATTAATTTATTTAACTTTGATAAATAATATATTATAACATTTTTTTTTTAAATTCAAAATGGTATAATAAAAATTATTTGAATTTGAAATAGAATATGAATTGAAAACCTAAAATGCTATGGATGTTTTTGCTGAAATACAACTTTCGTCGGAATGGATCACGGATCTCTTGGAAGTGCATGCAGATACAAATTGAAGAATAATTTTTTCATAATGAATCAAAAGTTTTTCGGAGAGGTACGTATTAAAGAGCAATTTTTTCAAAATAAATTATGTTTTTGAAACTTTTTTACAAAGGAACCATTGATACTAATTTAAGAATAAGTTAAGTATGAGAAGATTGATGAATATGGTTTTTCATACTATATTAAAAATGCAGATAATAATAATAATAATATAAATCA
This sequence comes from Dillenia suffruticosa, assembly GCA_033439265.1. Classification (NCBI taxonomy): domain Eukaryota; kingdom Viridiplantae; phylum Streptophyta; class Magnoliopsida; order Dilleniales; family Dilleniaceae; genus Dillenia; species Dillenia suffruticosa. Next base: position 25,224,308 of record JAVTVX010000013.1, on the reverse strand, counting down.
TAATACTTCATTATTTTGATTAAAATATTATAATAAATTCGTTTTATATAAAAATTTATTATCATAAATATATAAATATAATAATATATAGAAAAATGTAAAAATAAATGAAGTCAAATATTACGTAATTATCCTTGATGTAATATAGCCTAAAAGCCCATTAGTGAATAACATAGGTCCAAGGCAAAACGATCAAGGTGCGCTAGCAACCCATCGACTATATTTTGAACCTCCTCGGTATTCAATATTCGGCCGTTGCAGAGTAATATTTGTTTTTCCGTGAAACACGGGAATGGAATCTCATAGTTGGGAAAGAAATCTTTGAACCCTCTTCGAGAAGGAAAGCGATCTCCACACGAATTTTAATTCCCTTCACTTGGCAAGACTCTAAATCTCTTAATATTTTATTTGATTCCCGTTAATCCCAAGACACCTCTACAAGAAAACTGAGATTTTAATACCTCAAATGCATACAAGACTAACACGAGTAACCAGTATACACAACATTAACTCTACCGACCAGATAAATTCTCTTACTCTTAGAACTTATATGAAACACACAAGAGCATACAAAGTTTTCCTTTTCAATCTATTCTTTTTCTTTTCAAAAGTTATTCTCTAACTTGAGTGTCGGAGTCTCCCCCACTGGAGCACCTTTCGACAGTTTTTTGCAAATCTCATCGATCAAGATCTCCTAGCGACCAATCATCGTTCAAGTCGATAGAGTCATCATCTATGGAGCCTAGACTCACCTATAACAGATTAACATCATTAGTGGAAACAGACAGATTTTTCAAATTCTTATTGCCACCATCTTCTTACGATCATGGCATTGACTAATAGAAAAAGACCGATCATTGGTTTCAACAATGATGATTTAATAGGGGTCGACACGAGTTGAGAAGATCCGTTAATCATCACCACAAGAATAGAATCTCACCTAGTCAAATGGAATTTCGTTGAACAGGGGACCTCTATAAGAAGTCTTATATCCATCTCTATTTGAAATGTCTGATGTCTAAGGAAGGAAACTACATACTCAAAGAAATCCATGAAATGATGTGTGACAATCACCTAGGCGCATGGAATCTAACGAGCAAGGTTCTTTAGCAAGAATATTACTGGCTCACCATAAAGGCCGATGCAGATGATTATGTCAAAAGATGTGACAAGTGTTAGTCCTTCTCATTAATACCTCACTAGCCCTCCACCGTGTCAACCCAATAGCGAGCCCATAGCGGTTCGCACAATAAGAAATTGACATCCTTGGGCCGTTCCCACCAAATATCAGATTGCGAAAGTTTCTTGTCGTAGCAATCGACCGCTAGCCCAGATAACTATAGGCAAGATGTAGAACTTCATGTGAACGTCCATCATCACTAGGTTTGGCATGCCCCATGTCGTCATTACCAACAACGACAAATAGTTCGACAATAAAAGTTTATAAAACTTTTGCGACAAATTGGAAATCCAACATCGCTTTACCTTTATTGCATACCCTCAAACCAACAGTCTTACTGAAATAACGAACATGACAATCTTGCAAGGATTAAAAAGCCTTATTGGTTGAAATCAAAAACTAATGGGTAAAGGAGCTCTACAACATCCTTTGGGCTTACAGAACCACGCCCCGAAGGGCAACAAGGGAGACACCCTTCAATTTGACTTATAGCTATGAAGCAGTAATACCAGTAGAAATCGACATCCACTCACTCCAAGTAGATCAATACGAACATGAGCGGAATGAGCCAGCATTGCGTGAATGACTAGACCTGTTCCATGAGCTATGAGAAACCACGTCCGTTTGGATGGCAGCTTACCAACAGTAGATGACACATTACCATAACAGGTGGGTTAGGGCCAAGACATTCAAGCTTGTCAATCTGGTACTAAGGAAGGTAGAAGCTACCAGACAGCCCCAGCCAGGATGGGAAGCTAACGCCCAATTGGGGAAGGATCAGGTATACTCAGAAGTCTGATCGGAGACATATCGTCTTAATCGCATAGGCGATTTTATTATGCCGAGAACTTAGAACTCTGAGAACTTGCATATCTATTATCAGTAATGACGGTTACCCTCTTAGTTCTAACCAAATAGTAAGGTAAAACCACAATGACTCTAACTACCAGTTCATTTGCTATTACATCTGTACCGAACGTAGCATGTTATCAATAAGGGACATGACTCCCTGACAGAGAGACATGGTCTATTCTATCGTTGAGATTCTCTCTCTCTTTCAAATATTCTACTAAACGTAACGTGTTATCAATAAGGGACATGACTCAAACTAGTAGACACGACCCATCTCATCGTTGAGACTCTCTTTTTCTCTTTCTTGAATGTTCTATCAAACGTAGCATCTCATCAATAAGGGACATAACTCTCTGATGGATAAATATGACCCATCTTATGGTTGAGATTCTCCCTCTCTTGAATGTCCTACCAAACACGCTATCCTCAATAAGGGACATAACTCCTTGATGGGTAGACACGACGTATCCTTTCGTTGAGATTCTCTCTCTCCCTCTCAAATGTCTACCCAGTATAACGTGAATAAAGGGAAGCAACTCCTAGATAGGCAAACATGGCCCATTTTCTTGTCGAGACCCACACTCACTCCCCTCTTCGAAACACAACATATTGGTAAAGGATGACAAATGTTAGATGTGTGAACTAGAAAGCTAGTTAAATGACTCGAACGAATCAAAGAGTATTATTATCCGCATTATAGGTACAAGACATGCGTACAATATAATCTCAAAAAAGGAAAGAAATTCATTCATCGATATTATTACAAGATAGAACAGATACAAATGCAACGAGAAGTACAAGACACTGTACAATATAAAAGAGACATCATACAATTATACGAAAATTTGTAAAAATTTTGCAAGAATGTAGGAGTTTACCAAAACGAGATAAAAAAAATGCATCAATCTCCATACCTTCTCCATTGTTCGGCCTCCTCCGACCTCTCAACTTCTATTATCGCCCGATCTGAAAAAGGGCTAAGGAAGGGCCCACAACCACCAGAAGGTCGAACGATGATTCTGACCTTGAGAAGAGAACTTCCATCACGAACGAGAATCTCTCTTGTCTAAGCTAAGGCCTCTCTGTACCTAAAGTCAGCATCCTCGAGAGACTTCAACAATTCAACCATGATGTTGAGATCCCGAACAATATGATAACACCTTTATCGACAGCCCCACTCGTGATGACACCTTATATCGGCAAAAGTCTTCTAACATATTAAGTTTTGGGGTTTCAGGTACATATCTAGACTATCTCTAAGATGTATTAAGTCTCAGTGAAGGGATCTCATGAGGTCAATTTCAAAATCCTTTATAATCACTTTGCGACAAATAATGAAGTCTCTACCCCTATTTATAATCATGAAGGCATGATCCTCGCGAATGGTGGCAATTGAAATGCTCTGATGAAAGACATGCTCTTCCCACAAAACATTTACTCCATTGCCATATATTTGGTGTTACCCCCCGTTAACACCCTCACGAACTTTCAGATAACGACTTTCAAACTTACTCCTCACGTCGTTTACTTTTCTTCAAAACGATACGAGAAATAGGGACAAATAATATAACATAACCTAAAAGCCCATTAACGTATGACATAAGCCAAAGGCCCAACAAACAAGGTGAGCTAACGACTTGTTGAGGCACATCCCATATACGGACACGTTGTTCCTCATTAGTGTCTAATGACTAGATCCCACTCGGTGGCTACTCAACGATATTTTGAACCTCCTTAGTATTCAATATTCAGCCTCTGCAGAGCAGTATTTGTTTTTTCGTGAAACACAAGAATGGAATCTCGTAGTTGGGAAGAAAATTTTTTAATCCTCTTTGAGAAGGAAAACGATCTCCTCGTGAATTCTAATTCCTTTCACTTGGTAAGATTTCGAATCCCTTAAGATTTCATTTGATTCTAATGAATCTCAAAATACCTCTATAAGAAAACTAGAGTTTTAGTATCCCGAATGCATAGAAGACTCGCACGAATAATTTATATATACAATATTAACTCTACCGACGAGATAAGTTCTCTTACTCTTAGTACTGATCAAGATCTCTCGGTGACTAGTCATCGTTCGAGTCAACAGATCTATCATCAATGGAGTCTAGACCCACCTCCTACGATGCTGTTTTTTTCGATGCCAACATTTTTGCGTTTATGTGGAGTAAGGGATTAGCTGAGTTACTTAAGAGAGTTAATAATTAATTGGAGGGGGAGTGAAAAGTGTTGTCGGGGCTGAGAAAGGTGGGAATGGAGAGAGTCCAGCGCATTGGGAGCATCAACCCATATTATAATATGTGAAATGCCAATGGAGGCTCTCTCTCATTCTTCTTCGGACTTTCTCTTTTCTCTCTCTTTGAATCACGTATTCCCCACCTACCCAAGAAATCATGAAGTTGCGGAGTCGGAACTTTGAAAATTCTCAATTCGCGACGGTGGGGAATCTTTAAATTATGAATAGCAGAAATCACGATTTCAGAAATCTCAAAAAATCGTGATTTCTCCAAACCCAAAATTATTGGGAGAGAAATTACATCTTGAGAATTCTTAAATCATGATTTCTTGGGTAGTGAATAAAAAATCACGAAGCAGCTCTAGAAATCATGAATTTGGTACCTTTGAATCGTGAAGCTGGTTGCCCAGAAAAGAAATCATGCATTGGGCTTCATGATTTGGCAAAGCGGGAAGAGGAAGAGATGGGTAATAATAATAATAATAATAATAATAAAATATCGTTTATATCGAAGAAACGTCCGAATTTTAAAAAATCTGACAACAAAAATTAACAATGTTAGTTTGAGGACGTAAAGTGTACCTTTGTATAAAAATGGGATGCATGACAAGATATAATTTGGGTCTAAACTTAAAATGGTTTTTATAATTTCTCAATTTTCCCTCCACTGTCCTGAACTGGCCCAAAACCAAGCAAGCGTGCCATCGATTTTTTTTTTCTTGTTTTTTGCCACCAGTACTTAAATTTGGATCTCTCTCTCTCTCTCTCTTGTTTACAGCAAAGTGAGCAATATATCTTAGCTCTCTCTTTTGATTTCTCAGTGTTCTTTGATGACGGACTTGAGTCTCTCATTCAATGAAAATGAAGGGACAAAAAATGATTTCATCCAAAGCTCTCAGCATCTTGTTGAAAACCAAACATGTCATTCAATAAAATCAAAGGTGTTATTTGTGATACTAATCTCTCCTATGTAATAAAAAAAAACCCCAAAATTGATTTCATCACGTCCAAAACTCTCTGGCAAACAACCTAGAATTCCACAAGAAGTTTTTCTTAATTTTGTTTGCGGGCAAAACACAAGGCACTGCATTTGCGAGCTTCTGTTATTGAGTCGTTGCTGATGAATGAAACTTTCACCTCTTATCAAACTTTTTTAAATTGTGTGATTAAACATTCTACGCTTAACTATAAATCTTAAGTTCAAATCTTAAAAAAGAAAAAAATTGATATGAAAAAGTCAATTCCATAATTGATTTCATAGCACTCAGATTAGATTAATCGACATAATCCAAATATCACTCTATAAAAAAAAAAAAAAAAAAAAAACCTTTCCTCACTTCACGGGCTTGGCCTGTGAAAGCCCGTAAAGAACAAACTCGGAATTTTGTCCAGACAAGAGAGAGGAGCGTGGCTTATTACCTAAATTTTGTAGCCATCGTCTCCATCAATACTCGATAGAGACCATTTTTGGCTTCAAAATGAATTCCCAAACTCGTGATTAGAGAAGAAAAGGAGCTAAGTAATAGTTTCTCATTGTATATTCTCGGGAAGCCTCACTACGCTAGAAAAAAGTTACGTCGTTGGTGTGGCACTACGGTTTGACCTTCCCTCCTGATTGTGTTTGTGGCTTATATAGGTATTGTTGGATTTAATCGCGCATGCGGAAGCGTGAATTAAATAGTTTCGGAATTTTTGGGATAAATACCTCTATTGGGCGGTCTCCAAAATCCACCGTGTCGCGATGTCCCTCGAACGGATCGCACGGTCGGATGGTGATCACGAGGTTAGTCGAATCACCACCACAGCATCACAACGCCGCAATCCTCATGTCCGGTGAATCGTCTGACGATGGGAGATTTTCCTACGCGAAAATCTCCATCCCTCACTCTTTTCTCTCTCTCTAGAGAAGTGCTATGAAACCCTAGCCATCTCCTCACATGGTTTCTTTCATGTCACATCCCGCAGAAGGAAAGAGGGCTCAATTGGGGGAGTTACCACATAAGTGGTTAATAGGGTGGTTATTGGGGATAATGGGAGTTACCCCATTATTCCCAAATTACCACAATGCCCCTCTTGGGCATATTCCAACATCTCCCACTTGCACATGAGGGCATTTCATTTCCGTCAATCACAAGATCACAACTCATGCGATCTATCACATCACCCTACTGGACTTTCATACTGGATTGGGCGTCGTGCGACCGGCGAGTGCACCTGCAAGCAAAGACTTCTCGATACACCTGTTAGGATGATCGAGTAGTCACTGTTAGTATAAAAATAACTCGCTATACCCCAGACTCAATGCATTTACATCCATCGAGCCACTTTCCTCATCGAAAGTGATCCCCAATCAATTTGCTCGACTATGTATTCATTATTATGTTTGCATCCCAACATGGATTAACACAATAGGTCGACCTATGAATACATAACAATGATGTAATGACTATTGGCCTTCCTTTTCCCAAACTCGAATCTATCGGTCTCAATTCAGCTGCTTTCCTAGACCTGCCCCTTAGACCTCAATTTATCTTCCGGGCCATAGGTAAACAGACTAAAGTAGCAACACTGAACCAATACTTCTAGAGACAGCCGAAAGTAATAAGGGCATAGAGATCCCACCCAATGGATCTCAGGTCTCACACAGTGGGAACGGAGATCATTATCAAACTATCGTCTCAAATAATAGCTCCCACTATCCCATGGTCGTCTCATCACACGTGGTATGAAACACGTGCCACAGTGTTATTCCCCCATCTCTCAAAGGGCATATGTCAGATTTCTCTAACACTGTACAGATACGGGACTCAGTCTACACATAAGACTTTACCCAGAGATCTCAGAGAGAGCAACTCAGAGACAATATCACAAATCGCAGGTGATATCTGAGATCTCAAACCTGGCTACTTACAGGCAACATGGATGTGGGTATTTCCATGCCGGTCATATCGCATATGACCTCATCCTGAACACATATCAGGACGACTTATGTTCTAGTAGGGCTACTCTCAAAGCCTCTTACAACTAGAATCCGTCTCATCTCCGCTCACTCAGAGTCGGAGGTGGTCACTCGTGTGAGAAAGTCAACCACGCCTGCCTGACACATCTTTTATCACAAGAGCATAATATATGACAACAAATGATGCATGAAATAAATATGTGACTCAATAATGCATACATGTCATATATTAAAATAAGCATCTAAAACAGTATATAAGGAGGAATGTTAAAGTACACTAAACCCAATGATTCCTTATCTCACAAAGGAATCTCTCACAACGGGTTTTCTGAAGAGATCAGCTCTCATGCTGAGATGTACTTAGATATCACAATACCCTTCTCGGTAATATCTCTCATAGTGGTCTTCGGTATTAATGTGTTTGGCTTTGCTATTACACTTAGGGTCTTTTTTTGATGACAGTGTCGGTCTGATTATCACAATAATCATCACTGACCTCCCACTATCTGTCACAATCCCTAAGTCTTCCAAAAAAAATTTTTAAAGCCAACTATTCTCATGAACTGCAATTGAGCATACTACTAGCTCAGTCTCTATCGTAAATAGAGATATACTGATTTTCTTCTTACTGCTCTAAGGAGATAAAATCTTTTGCGTTTATTCAGATCACTACTCCCAGTCAGTATCTGAATCTCAACCACAAAACGCAAATCACCTCATCCGTAACACATGGAGAGCTCTGCAGTTCAAATGAGATATTTCAGAATCCTTTTTCACTGCTCTACAGTGATCCCTTCCAGGATTCTATTAATACCTACTCACCAGATCGACTGCTAAATAAACGTCTGGTCATGTATGCCTCATCGCATACATCAAATTGTATATCACACGTGTATACCTCATCGCATACACTAGAAATGTATTTTGCACTGGAATAAGGGATTCTACTCATCTCCCTTATTTCTTTATAAATTCTAGGGCATGTGTCAAGATTCAAGTCTTTTTATCTTTAGCGATTAGAGTATCTTTTAGGTTGTCATCGCTCTTCTCGAAATGCTTAAGAATCTACCTGATGTAAAACTCTTGTTAAAGAGTCAACACCATTCTCAAGCGATCCCTATGGATCCAAAATCTGAGAATGAACTAAAACCTCATAATCATGTTACAATGGTCATTAGATACTTTCTGTTGTTCCCAGCCAACAGTGTGTCACCTACATATGAGAACATGCTCGTAAAGGAGTCATCGGGACGTATCAGATATATGCAATGATCCTACTCGATCATTACAAAACCATAAGATATCACCTTCTCGTGAAATCTCAAGCGCCGCTGTCTAGATGATGGCTTAAGGTCATATGTTGATTTCGAAAATCAATAGACCTTATACACCTGATCTACTAGAACGAACCCAAAGGGATGCTCCATGTAGATCGCCTCATCTATACTTCCAATACGAAAGCGGTATTTACATCCTTGTGATGTGACTCTAGATACATGTTCATGACAATCGCTGAAAGATAAACGGATTGAGATAAATTGGACTATGACTCCTCGATAGTCCACCCCTCAGTCTAAGTGTAACCCTTGGTTACTAGACGGGTTCTTTATCTCTTCATCAATCCGTTAACCTTTATCTTGACTTTGAGAACCTACTCGTTCCCAATAGTCTTTCCGCCCTTAGGCAAATCAACTAGGTCCTAAACCCCGTTGATTTTCATCAATTCTTTCTCTTCATTTATGGCCTTCAATAAACGGCATTTTGCATCCTCTCGAGAGCCTCTCGGACCGTTTTAGATTTCTCATCATCCTCTAGAGTCGCAACGAGGGTCTCACCCTCAATCGAGAAAACAATGTTTAAATACGCATTCTCGACACTCTTAAGAGGAGAGAAAAATCTTTACCTCTTGATGGATCGCTCCCACTGAGATCAAGATCCGTAGTGGATTCTTGTATCCCGCCGCTGGGCTCCCCGAGCCACTAGGCTAATCCATCGCATAAAGGGTAAGGTCCTAATTGATTTCACCTCTCTTAGGGAAATCATTCTCAAGAAATATAGTATTACGAGACTCAGTCTCGATTATAGTGCCGTTCGTGTTCGCCTAGGAACATATATTTTCTCGCGGGTCTAACTCACCGTGCGAATGCGAGAAATTGTGGCACAACCCCATAATCTCAAGTGGCTAAGGTCAGGCTGCCTCCCTGTCCAAAGCTCAAATGGGGAACTGACTAATAGTCAGTAGACTCGTAATACTCTTATCGAAACAGAGCCCCATGTGTAGTTTAGATGAATACTTGCGTTCTCGTTCGGTTCCAAGAGTCTAATTGACTCTCAATCTCGCTTATGAACCTCCTGAAGCAGTTTAATGCCTCAGACTGATGCGAGATCAGATAGATGAACCGAAACGCACGTAAGCATCTATAAGCATCATTTTTTACACAACTCCATTTCCGGCTCTCATGCTCATGAGACCACAATAAAAAGAAGGAAAACACAATAGTTAACTGCAATGGAGTCCCAGCTCTCATTGCATCGCCAAATGGTTTTCTCGTCATTTTGCTGACTAGGCAAAACTCACATACGGGTAACCCGAATCTGGTCAGCGGGTCCAAGAAACCTCTCGCTACTAACCGATTCATCATCTCTTACCCCATGTGTCTAAGTCTACTATGTCATTCATTTACATCATCATCTACGCAATCAGATGTAAAGTCAATAGTAGAACTACTAAAAAACCATTAGAAAGAGTAATACCCAATGCATACATTTCATCATGGATTAAAACCAGAATTATTTAGAAAATTATCGTATTAAAAACAAGGGAATGATTTCACACATATCGTAGTCAATTTTAGACAAGGTACTAAATTGTAGATCCGTCGAATACCTACAACATTGAGGACGTCATAGCAAGTGTCGTTCCCTCTGACAACGACAAATGCTCTGTCCTTTACGTAAATCCTCCAAGCTTAAGGATTTACCTGACGGAACTATATCTACGCACTCATGTCTCGAGTTACGTGGTCGGTTGCTCCTGATTTCAAAGGAGAGAAATCAGCGAGTATTTTAGTGAATGAGAAAAAATCTCACACCACGTAAACAAGAAGAAGATTTATTTCTGCTCGTCACACTCACGAGCGAAATGACCAAATTTACCTCAAACGTAGCAATTTACTTTGGTCTAATCAAATTCCTTCTTCTTGCGTTCTTGTACCTCGTTGTCGGTTTTCTCGGATGATTTTATTACCTAGATCTCGAGTCTCGTTCGCTAGGCTTAGCGCCGGGGAAGTCCTTACTTGACTCCTCTGAATAAGCATGACTCGAGTGTGGCCTACTCGCCTCTAGGTGCTCATCATCGAGATCACAATATGTACTCACGTCAACGAAAGTACGAATACTTTCGTCAAATGTGAGATAGTATTTCACGGTTTCCCATGAATCAGGTAAAAAACTGGATCACATCCAGTACCTAAATTTCATCCGAAATTTACTCGTCCGTATATATTAACTCGGTGATCATACTCGCCATTTGCTTCATTGTATGATTAACCCTTTTCTTCTGCATCCTCACATAGGAGCCGAAGAGAGCAACACTATGCTCTTATGGGACGAGTCGAACCGACATGTTCATAGAATATGACTCGAAAAACGAGATTAAGTTATCGTGTATGCCATTGTAAGCATTGCCCTAACTTGACAAATCTTTTATCCCATACACGATAGATCTCTTTATCTCGTATATTCTGAGGCGCGGTACCCACCCTGGGGCCCATCATCTCTTGCCTCAGATTCCCGTTAGATTTTTGTCTCTCGAGAATAAACCGAATCTACTGATAAAATCGCGCAGATCATATCATTCAGTTTACTCTCCTTGCAAAAATTTACAAAAAATTTAATACGACAGTTCTCAACGCATTAAGAGAGACATTTGTGACTTGGAGATGCTTATTATCTCATTTTTGTACGCCCTACGAATCATCAAGACCAAAATGACTTGAGTACGACCCCAAAGCGAGCGTATGAGTCAACGGACACCATACACCACAACTTGGAATCGCATCTTACCATTTGGATTGTGATTCGACACACAAAAACCCACAAAAAGTCACATTTATGGATATAGGACCCCTCAAAAATTGAAAAAATTCAATTTTTAGCGACTTCACGCGCCGCCCGGGGCCCACACGCGCCGCCGCTCGCCGGCGGTGCGATCCACGCGCCGCCGCGCGCCTCCACGCGCCGGCGGAGAGTCCACGCGCTGCCCACGCGCCTCCACGCGCTGCCACGCGCCTCCACGCGCTGGCAGCAGTTTGGTTCACGATCCAGACGCGCAGCGCGGCTCATACGCGCTGCCACGCGCCAGGGCCGGCTCGGCTCACGCGCGCCCAGTCGCGGCGCGCGGCTCACGCGCCTTCACGCGCTGAGCCGTGTTGAGCCGGGTCTGACCGGTTCGGTCAACGGGTCAAGGTTGACCCGACTGACCCGGTCAACGGGTCAGGGTTGACCCGACTGACCGGTCAACGGTTTCGAGTCCGACCCGGTCGGGTCGGTTTGCGGGTCGGTCCGGGTCAGGATCCGACCCGATCTGCTGAGCCTGCCCCGTTCACGCGCCTGTGTGCGCGTGAAGTCCACGCGCCTAGCAGACGCGCCTCCTGGCGCGTGCGTGTCACGCGCCAGCGGGTCTGGGCCGGTTCTTCTTCGCCCGACGGGTCCTGCAACGGGTTTTTCGACCCGTTTTCTGGAAAACACCAATCCGGTTGTTTTTTCTTGCATTTTTCGACTGGGAAATATTTGTAGGTATCCTCCAAACATCCTACACTCGATTTTAGGAGGATTCAATCCCAAAAATTCTGGAAATCAACCACCCCAGTCGCGGCCCTCCGCGGCCATTCGGAAATCCCAGTTTCCGGCACCCAAAACTCACAATAAAAGACATAAAACAATAGATCTAGATGCAAGGAACACATTTATAATTTTTTCATGCATCGATCCGCCCTCTAAGGCCACAGATCTAAGGTTTTCATGTCCGTACGGTCGCAAACTTCGATCGGACATTTCATGGCCCAAACATGCTCGGAAAATTAAACAAAAATTAGTTTTGTAATCATTGGGCCATGGGTATTCCTACGGTGTTCTCGGATTCACGAAACTCATCCGTGATCCGGACCCCAAAATATTAAACCCAAAAAAATAATTCCGAAAATTATTTTAAATTAAATCCAACCCGCTCTGATACCAATGTTGGATTTAATCGCGCATGCGGAAGCGTGAATTAAATAGTTTCGGAATTTTCGGGATAAATACCTCTATTGGGCGGTCTCCAAAATCCACCGTGTCGCGATGTCCCTCGAACGGATCGCACGGTCGGATGGTGATCACGAGGTTAGTCGAATCACCACCACAGCATCACAACGCCGCAATCCTCATGTCCGGTGAATCGTCTGACGATGGGAGATTTTCCTACGCGAAAATCTCCATCCCTCACTCTTTTCTCTCTCTCTAGAGAAGTGCTATGAAACCCTAGTCATCTCCTCACATGGTTTCTTTCATGTCACATCCCGCAGAAGGAAAGAGGGCTCAATTGGGGGAGTTACCACATGAGTGGTTAAGAGGGTGGTTATTGGGGATAATGGGAGTTACCCCATTATTCCCAAATTACCACAATGCCCCTCTTGGGCATATTCCAACAGGTATCATAGCGTAGGAGATAGAAATTTGAGAAGAGCGTTGTCTTCATCTAACAATTTACTCTAAAGAATTGATCGTTGCTTATTGTAGTGACCTACATTACTTTTAATTATCTCTAACACTACCATTTCCCTTTTAATTCTTTTTAGATTTATTAACAAAATTTAAAAATTTATAACAGAGTATGATAGTTAGTCAAAACTTTAAGTGTAAAATTTTGTAATTTCATTTATCGTATGTTTCATAATGCTGAAACCCCCCCCCCCTCCCCCCAAAATACTCTTTTTTTTTTTGTATTATTTCATTAAAAAGTTCATGAGCCGAGAGTACTCAAATACCAGTCCAATCCAAGTCTTCTTTGAAGTGTGAATCTACGTGGTACAGAAATTAACTGACTTATGTAGTATAATATCTGGTTTGTGTGGTGGGTGGGGGTCAAGCACAAGCCCACAAAAAAATTAAATTAAATAAAGTAGCACGTTCAATGACAAAAGAGAAGCGACTGCGAGAAAGGAAAGGGGAATAACAGCAAGTGGGGGCGAATGGCAAACAAGGAAGAATGCCCCCCACCCCCTCCTTTTTTAAAAAAAAAAAGAAGAATAAAAAACAGGCGCAAAAGCGCAACAGAGATTTTGATGGGAAGGCAACGGGAATGACTCACGAGTCGAAAGACGAGAGAGAGAGCCCCTCCATTCCTAATTCCAGCTTGCTTACAGGTTTTCACATGACTGACTTGTGCCATGTCAACTTTACACTTTACCAATTTACTAGCCCCGCCCTGCCCTGCCCCGCCCTGCCCTGCCCGCCCTGCATTCCTACTTTCTTTCCTTTTTTGCAATGTCAGAATAGTAATTAAGGCAACCAAACACCCTAAAATTACATCCATTCCCTCGAAGCGAAAGGTTTAATATTTGTTGGAAAAGTTAAAATTGAAACCACGTTTGAGTAAAAATAAATAATATTTCAAATATAAAAATTATTAATATGTTTTTATTAAAAGATTTTATTTTGGTTAGAAATGATAAATGGAAATAAGTTGAAATAATTTGTGGATACCAATGCCATACCTGTGCTGTGCTGTGCTGTGCTGTCCTCCTGGTCCTAGTGAGAGTAGTGAGAATAATAACAATAAACAATAAATAAATTAGACCGAGGATCATAGAAATATATGAGCTCAGTTGGCGTGGCACAACACAATGGCATGTCTAGAGGTCTTAAGAAGATCACGACCTCTTTCTCGATATGATATATTATAATTTCATATTCAAATTTCGATATAACAAATAAAAATTCATCTCTCTCTCACTCGATGAGCAAAACAGAAAGAAAGCACTAATACATAAGGTGGGTTGACGCTGAACGAATTGGCTGATCATGGGAGACGAGACACTATTTTTTTTAATAATTTGATTTAAAAAAAAAAAACAGAAGCATTGGAGCAAGCATTTAAGCCTTTTGTCCGCAAAATGCACATGGGCGAGCCAACAACTCGCAGAAGCCTCAACTCAACCAAGGTGTGAGGTACACACTACACAATTGTATTGGTTTTCTTTTTCCTTTTGTTCCTTTTTTTTCCCCCCCCAAAATAACACTGTAATATTGCTAATTATTCTGAAAAGTGTGCTATCGAACGCCAAAAAGCTCACCTATCAGGATGAAGGCACTTTTTCTCAACTTAAATTTAAAAATTTTATGGCATTCAAGTGTTTTGAGTTATTTGGATTACTATTTAAATAAATTTTAATTATTTTTAATGTCAGTTTAGCAAGAACAGATAAATATTAATTGCAGCACAATTCAGAAGTTCACCCGAGGTGATTTCTCTCAAGTTTAACTCTCTTCCCCGCCCCCCCCCCCCAAACAAAAAAAAACCCAATATGAGCCCAAATCAAAAAAATAATATAGTTTTATTATTATAAGATGAATTAGAATTAAGAAAATGGTAGCATAGTAGAAAGGTACCTGGAATGGAAAACGGAAAGGGAGAGAGAGAGAGAGAGAGAGAGAGAGAGAGAGAGAGAGAGAGAGAGAGAGAGAGAAGGGCATTGGCAAAATTGTCAGATAAAAGTGTCTATTTTTATTATTGTATTTATTTGAAGAAGAAGAAGAAGGTTGAGTGGAGGAGGTGGGTGGGGGGATGAGTAGAGAGGGAAAGGGCATACTTCGTCCATATTCCCCCGCGGTTGTAGTAAATAATGGCATTTATTAATACCGCTGGTATTTTTTTTTCTTTTTATTATTTAAGTTATTAAGAAGATAATTATAAAGACAAATTAAAAAAAAAAAAAGAAGCTCAGTTTGGAAGTATTATTATTAGGAAAAAAATAATTCAGTTTGTCTTGCCCTGGTGTTATCTAATGGTTGTCAAAAGGGTCGCGTAAATTGCCCCATCTGTCTATTTTAAAAAATTTAGAAAGTCGCCAGAAATGCAAAATAATTAGGTTTCCTTCGTAAATTTCCTTTTAATTTTAATTGACCACACTACCCCTGCCCTACCCTTATTTTCCAGTATTGTGATGTAAACCGATATATGGACTGATTAAACCCCCCCCCCTCTCTCCCTTCTTGGTTCTTACGGTCTCTGTCTTATTCCTCTTACTTCACATTCAGACACTCCCTTGCTGCCCAGCTCCACCCATCATATTCATCAATCAGCTTCTCCGGCTTTCTATATTTGTTTTTCCTTTTTCTTAATTCGACACACGAGGCAGAAGTTTATCTCCTCCAATTCCTTCCCAAGTTAGTGAGTTTCTATTTTTTTGGTTGTGGATTCGATTCCCTCGCTCCCCAAACCATCTTCTTCAATATCTCTCCCTCACTTCACTTCACTAATACCCCTCCACCCCCTGCCCGAGGTTCTCGATTCCTTATTGCTATCCCCAACAACGGGATACCTGAAATCAGCTTTTTGAATTTCAATTTGAAAAATCAAATCCGCAAAAAATGCAGTCGCTGAACTTGGACCCGCCCTTTCCGCTAGGGTTTTCTTCTTCTTCTTCTTCTTCCGCTCAGTGGTGAGGTTGGAATTTATTACTCTCAAGTCCAAATCTTGGTTCCCCACCCCTCCCACCCCGGCGTACCCTAGGGCCTTAGATTAATCCCCAAAACGAATGCTCCTTTCCTGTTAGCCTATTTTATGCAGTTTGTTTTCAACTCTCTCTCTCTCTCTCTCTCTTCTCAGATGGTACTGCTTGCCGTAGAAGACAGTCTCTCTATTGATCGCATTCCGACATTGCTGTTTGCTGATCCATGGAAGCTTTTTCACATGCCGTCCTCGTTCAAGATTTGCAATTTGCAGGTAAAGTGCCCACATTTTACTTAAAACTCCCAACTTGATATTTCGCAAGTATTTCTTGTACGATCTCTGCTCCCCCGCATTTCAGGATTATTAGCCTCTCTGATTTTCTAAACACCAGACTTGGTTGGTGATGCGCGCAAAGATTCTTCCTTTCTTTGGTAGCTGTCAAGTGAAGTGCTTTCTGTGTCTCTGTGTTCGTGTGACTTTTTGGCTTTGTGGGGGGATTGAGGTTCGGATTAAGCCTCTTTTACAAGGAGAATTTCCAAAGGGTAAAAGAAAAGAAAAGAAATGGAGAAGACCTCTTCAGTCTTCAAGCACAAGACTCGCAACTGGTAGTAAATCCCCCCTCCCACCGGGACTGTTGCTGTGATCTGCTCCTTCACCACTCAGGCTCCTTTGAGGCTTCCCTCCGTGGATTTCTGCTGGACTTCTCCTCTGCTGATCTTTATTATACTCCACGGCATCGATGGGGCTTCTTCTTCGAAGTCTCGCGATGCTTCACTTGTTGATTTGCTTCTCATGCTCGGGCTTGCCTCATTTCCTGGTCATGGCTCAATCTGATGCTGATGCCCTAGACGCCCTGCTCCAAGATTATGCTTATAGGGCTTTTGTTCGTCCCAAGACTGGCATTGCCTACAATGGCAGTGTTCCGTCAAATTTGACTGGCATTCAGATTTCTGCAATGAGGCTCAGGAGTGGTAGCTTAAGAAGTAGAGGTGTTAAGATGTACAAAGAGTTTGAGATTCCGACTGGCGTGGTGGTTCAATCATATGTGGAGAGGCTTGTTCTTGTCTACCAAAACTTGGGCAATTGGTCTTTAACCTATTATCCTTTGTCTGGGTATTCCTATTTAGCTCCAGTGCTTGGCCTTCTTGCTTATGATGCCTCAAATTTGTCTGCCACTAATTTACCTAAATTGGATATCAGGGCATCTGGGGATCCTTTAAAGATCAAGTTCTCTGATGTGAAATCAGTGCCAGAAGGGTTGACCGCAAAGTGCGTGTGGTTTGATTTGCATGGACAGGTCAACTTTACCAATGTCGCTTCAGGTAATACATGCTCAACAGCCCAGCAGGGGCATTTTTCTATAGTGATTGAATCTGTAGCCCCAGCTCCGGCACCAATATCTCCCACACCAGAGGGTGGAACACCTCCTACACGGAGCCCCAAAAAGGAGGAGAAAAATAATTCCAAGGTGTGGATAATTGTTGGATCAGTGATTGGAGGGATAGTTTTGTTGGCTTTGGTGGCAATTCTGGTGATGTGGGTGAAGAAGTACATGCACAAAAAGAAAATGGATCAGATGGAGAAGGCTGCAGAGGGAGGGGAATCCTTGCAAATGACCTCTGTTGGAAATACAAAAGCTCCAGCAGCAGTGATGACTAGAACGCAACCAACCCTCGAAACTGGATATGTGCCCTAAGTTTTTCCATTCCTCCTACTTGTACAAGCTGCTTTCAACTCAACCATTCATTTCAAGTTCAATTCACGATTCAGATATTCTTCGGATCACGTCTTTTTTGTTTCCTCCGCCGTCTTAACTTTGCATTTATCTTGTTTTTGTTCTTTGTAGGATCTTGGTTTGTGCAGCGTGGGTGATATATAATCATTTGTTTTGTCGATAGTAATCTGTTATGATTTACAAAACCTTAGTGATTCATTATGGTGTGTTTGTACCTTAGAAGTGAAACTGGTTGTTCCAATGTTTCATTGACACAAAAATAACGGCATTCTTATTATGTCTTCTAAAGGTTGTTAAATTTTAGTTATGTTTGTGAACTATGAATTTCAGGTTGAGGCCCGAATTGGCCGAAGGGGGAGGGTTATGAACTAGGAAGATTTCCGGCCGGATTACCAGGCGCTGATGCGGTGCTGGGGCTCAACTGTCACCACCTTCACATAGGTGCCATTTAAGTAAGGTGGAAAGAACTATGCTCTTTTATAATTCTTTTTCTTTTCTTTTCAAGGTGTTTACATCTACCCCCTTGCATATTTTATTTATTTGTTGTAAACGTGTGTCGCACTCTTGGACCGAGAGTTGATTTCTTGATTATAATCTGGATGAGAGAGAGAGAGAGAGAGAGAGAGAGGGTGTCCATAGGATGATGGCGTGATTTGGAGGCCAACTGTACACTGAAACCCAGATTGAGGCCATTAAGACAAATGATGTTTATGTGTGTGGGGAGCCGGGGGATTAAAGTGAGGCGATGAGTCCAAATCCAAACCAAAGTTAACCATTGGCCTCGTAGGCTTTTTTTATTTTTAGGTACCATGCCTTGGATACCGTCGGTATTTGAGATTTCATTCCTATTAATCTAGACCTACCGCGGTAGCGGTTCCTTTTCAGAGAGCGGGTCTTTCAACAGAGAACGCTCCATATACATGAGGGGTCGATACTCTCAACGGGAGTCGAATTTCGATCATATTTAAGGGATCTCAATCCTACGTTTAATTGAGTCAACCTGCTATGGATGTATGGTAGTGTACATGATAGTAGTCTGATTCTGGCTATAGCTGATTTGTTTCGTGGGGGATGGGAACCGGGAATTGTAGTTGAGATGGGAGGCTGAACCCTGAATGTGGTTCGAGGCTTTTATTTATTTTTTTTTTAGGGGTGTTGTGTGGCGTTATGTGTCCTCTCTTTCTTGTTTGGAGTAAAGTCAACTAACTAGTCAAAGCAAGCTACTTGTGCGTAAGCAGTATCTCTGGGGTCAAAGAAATGTAGCTGGAGAAGAAGAGTCGTCTTTTGAAACCCCCCACTCTTAAAAGAGTTTTCTTTTTTTTTTTTTGGTATCATAGCTACATCAAAAATCTAGTACTCGAAATTTCGTCCCGATTAATTTAGATCGATCGGTTACAGGGCACAATTGAGGAGACAGATCTCCCAACGTTGATTTTTTCGTTCTTATGGGGGGATCGAACTCTCGAATAGGATTAAGAGACGTCAGTTTTCGAACCAACTGAGTTATCAAACGTTGATTAAAAGAGTTTTCTTTGTTTCATACCGTATGCATCTGATTCCGGATGAATCCTTTTGTTTTTGATAATGGCCCTGCACTCTACTCTGTTTTTAATTTGTTAGTAAAGTGTTTATATTATATTATTTTGTGTGTGTTTGTGTGTGTGTGTGTGTGTGTGTGTTTTTTTCCCCTTTTACTTTGATATGCTGTAAGTGCTACTGATTGTACCAAATACCACTGCCCATACCCCAGCCCTGGCTTGGCCTATATGCTCTATATGGTGGACCCATCCCAAGCTCCATCTCCATCCAAATTATTAAAAGACAAGAATGAATAGAATGGGACAACAGGACAACGAAGCCTTGTATATTTATTTTAGGTTGCCTCCTATTTTTCTGCATGCGAACGTGAAGTGAAACCTGTTTGCGTTAGATATTATTAATGAAGGGGTGGAAATTTAATATTCCGTCCGTTGTTGCTTCTCTTGTGCGCGTCAGCAGCACTATTAGTATCTTAAATCTTAACAAAATACCAAGGCAAGTTCGATTTTGACGTACAAGTCGAAAAGAAGAGCAAGGGTTGTGAGTGACACTGATTGGTCCATTTAAGACGTTTGGTTCCATTTGTCTATAGTTCATTAGCCATTAATCTAATTTATAAGCTAAGAGTAAAATCATAGTCCATACATAGCCTTGGTCACCGGGTCGGTGAGGCCACCATGAGAGTTTTGTCTCTCAGCAATTTGACATTTTAAGAATTCAATCCGACTTGAATTTAATATGATTATCAAATTTATTTAAATAGAAAACACACACATACACACATCCCGTAGCCTTGGTCACCTGGACATGGACCAAGCCAAAATGAAAAGGATCCTTTTTTTTTTTCTTATTGTTTATGATTCCATTTAAGCGTAAGCTTGAACACACTGACAATTAATCCCCAAACAAGCGCATGCTTTTCAAATACCATTAAGTACAGATTTCCCACTCATTCATTGAATACTAGCTAGACACGTGAGAGTGAGATTGGACGCATTGACAGTTTTGTTAAGACATTTAAGGGAAGTAGTCACCATATGGATATTTCGTTCTTCTTTTCACATTCATGCCCACATCAACCCACTTGTAAAAGCCATATGGGATAGCAAATGCCAGAAGTTGACTTCTCCCGTTAATCAAACCCAAATTGAATAAATACAAAGGGCAAACACTTTAATTTCTCATAGATTAAGAGGTGCAGAAAAGAACAACTGTGCAGGATGTTGGTAAGGTTGGTCGTGTTATTCCAAGCATCCATTTGCTGAAATATTAACAATTTTACGACCATTAATGGGCTCTGGATCTACCTCTGCCAAAGTATAAAAGTATTAGCCCCCCCCCCCCCCCCCAAAAAAAACACTCTCATCTTCTCCTTTACATTGACAATGACATCAGATTTCGGTGACCAACATTTACGAAGGAAGATACATCAACTCATTCCACTGTTAAACATAAGTACGATATTTATTTCGACTAAGGCGAGGACAAAAATCTCAGTCAATTGTTGCATGGGTGCCAAAATAAATAATAATAATAATAATAATAATAATAATAAAAAAAAAAAGAAAGATAAGAAAAGAAGACCACTACCTGCACCATTAGAACTGTCAACCTGAACACAAACATAACATTGACATGGGATTAAGCAAACGCCACCATCAAATCAAGAACGTTCAATAATTATCATCAAATTATTTGCGCATGGAAAACATCTAAAAAGAAACTCCAGAATCCATTGCATTACAAAGAAACCAGAATAACAACCAAACCTTTGCTTTTGCATTGTGCATTATCCCTTGTTCACTTTTACAAAACAACTGAAGGTCTAACAGCTCATCCTAGTTCACACCATAAACAAAGAGTAAACAGAAACAGAACTGCACAAGAGCTTGAGGCTCATCTTGGCAAGCCAGGACACTGATGGTCACTTATTCCTTTCACTGACTAATTTTCCTGCACCGCCTATGTTAAAGTGCAAAACTTAGTATGGTGACCATACAATAGTAATTTCTCTGCATATGATAATTGAATAATCAAAGCTAGCACACATCCCGAAAAAATGAGACAAGCAAATAATTCTTCTACCACTCATGCTGCTTGAACAAGAGCATTGGGTCTGATAAATTTACTTTGTTGCCAACATAACATAAAAACTCAAACGAAGTGGATTGGATTGATGCAGCAAATTGAGTGGTTGGCAAAGAGATTATCCAGAACACTGCGTGATCATAGGGAAGGTTAATTTCCATTCACTTGATACTTTCATGTCTCCTAAAAATTCATTACCAGCAACAGCAAAGAAAAAAATTACCAAATTGAAATATATAAAAACAAGTACCTTCTAATACAGACAAATGTTAGGACTGTGATGAGCTTTGCCAAATATTTTCCAAGAAGTTTTCCTTTAGCCTTTTTACTGACAAGGGTAAATATAAGCGTTCCCATTCTGTGGTCCCATACCCTGCCCTCGGCCCACCCTAGTTCTAACCTCCCTTGAACTTAGAAAGGAAAACCACAAGGTTGCTTCAAGGCAAATGCTTGACATAACTCCCATTCTGTGGCCCCATACCCTGCCCTCAACCTCATGTCACCCCCGTTGCTCTCTCGTCCCGTTCTCAGTGAGAAACTCTACTTATACCTCTCTATCTCTGACCAAGCGCTTTGCTTTGTTCTTGTGAGGCACGAGTCTTGTGTTCAAAAGCCAGTCTACTACAATAACAGGATACTTCAAGAATCATAAATCAATTACCTACTGTGGTGCCAGATTCATATTAATGGGTCGCGATGGTTTCAAAGCGGAATACGCCCTTCGCTTCGATTTCAAAACTACAAATAATCAAGTCGAGTATGAAACCCTACTAACAGGACTACGAATTGCTACATCCTTGGGAGTTCAGAGCATCCGAGTGTTCACCAACAGCCAATTAGTTATCAAGTAGGTCAAAAGGATCTACGAGACTAAGGACCCAACCATGGCGAGTACCTAAGCAAATTATGCAAAATGATGAACAAGCTAGGCAAGGTAGTCATACAGCAAATCCCGGAATGCGCAGGCCGACACGCTTTCTAAACTGGCCAACTCAGATTCAATTGCTACTAGCCGAATGGTATATATCAAAACCCTGTTATGCTCTAGTATCGATGAGCCCGAACGCATTCTCGTAGCAAGCCAATCACCGAGTTAAAAAGATCCCATGAAGGCCTATTTAAAATATGATCGTTTGCCGGACTCACCGACCGAAGCGGCAAAACTGAAACGAAAGACTGCTCGTTATACAATCATTAATGGGGATCTGTACAATAAGTCCTTCACTCACCCATACTTGCTATGTCTAACCCCCGAGGAAGGAGACCATATCTTTTGAGAAATCCATGAAGAGATATGCAGCAATCACCTGAACACTCAAAATCTAGTTAGCAAGGTCTTACGTCAAGGATACTACTGACTAACTATGAAGACCGACTTTAACGAGTATGTCAAGAGATGTGATAAATGTCAACGTTTCTCTTTGATGCCCCAATTACCTTCGACTGAACTAGGTCCAATAACAAGTCCTTGGCCGTTTGCTCAATGGGGGGGGGGTGGACATTCTCAGACCGTTCCCACCGGCCACCGAACAACAGAGGTTCATAGTCGTAGCGATCAACTATTTCACTAAATGAGTAGAAACCGAACCATTGGCTTAAATAACAAAGGCGAAAATCCGAACATTCGTGTGGACTCACATCGTCACCCAGTTTGGCATACCTTATATCATCATCACCAACAATGGAAAACGATTCGATAACAAACACTTCCAAGAATTCTGCAACAAGCTTGAGATCTAACATTGTTTCTCGTCCGTAGCCCATTCACAAACCAACGGTCTCACAAAAATAACGAACATAACAATTCTACAAGGGCTGAAAGCAGCGCTCAATGAGCCTAAAGGACACTGGACAGAGAATTGTACGGCATCCTTTGGGCATATCGTACCACACCTCGACAGGCAACCAGGGAGACACCATTTAGCCTAACATGCAGATGTGAAGCTGTCATTTCCATGGAAATACGAATTCATTCACTTCGGATAGACCAGTACGATGCCTCACAGAATGAACTTGCTCTGCGAAAGCAATTGGATCTACTCCCTCAGTTACGGGAGACCATGCCTGCTCGAACGGCAGCTTTTCAATAGCAGATGGCTAGATATTACAATAGGCAAGTCAGAAACAGAGTCTTAAGGGCAAGAGACATAGTCCTAAGGAAAGTAAAAGCCACCGGCCAGCCCCAACTGGGGGGCAAGCTAGTACCAAATTGGGAAAATCCTTATCAAATTCGGTCGGTTGTTCAACAAAGGACTTATCATCCCAGTAGCCTAAACAGATCGGTGGTACCCCGGACATGAAACTCAAAGAACCTATGCGTTAACAATTAGTAATCCTTGTCTCCTTCCGAGTAAGATCACTATGATCCTTCGTTGTTCTACTATTTTATCTATCGACTGAGTTTCTAACGAATGTAGCATGTCGTCATTGAGGGATGTTACTCCCAGACGGGTGGGCACAACACATCCTATTGATTGATTTCTTAACGAATGTAACGTGTCGTCATTAAGGGATGTTATTCCCAAACGGGTAAACACGGTTCATCTTATCGGTTGATTTCGTAACGAACGAAGTGTGTTGTCATTAAGGGATGTTACTCCCAAACGGGTAAACACGACCTATCCTATCGGTTGATTTCTTAACGAGCGCAACGTGCCGTTGTTAAGAGATGTTACTTCCAAATGGATAGACACGACCCATTCTATCAGTTGATTTCCTAACAAGCATAATGTGTCGTCAATAAAGGATGCTACTCCCAGGTGGGTTAGGCA
The DNA here is from genome assembly GCA_033439265.1 of Dillenia suffruticosa. Classification (NCBI taxonomy): domain Eukaryota; kingdom Viridiplantae; phylum Streptophyta; class Magnoliopsida; order Dilleniales; family Dilleniaceae; genus Dillenia; species Dillenia suffruticosa. Next base: position 25,200,235 of record JAVTVX010000013.1, on the reverse strand, counting down.
CAAGCCATCTCGTCGGTTAATCCCTAATGTGGTCGGTTAATCCCTAATGTCGTCAATAAAAGAAACATGTCGTCAATAAAGGATTTGACTTCTAGACAGGTAGATACGGCTCATCGTATTATTCAGTTTCTAACGAATGTGTTGAACTTATCGCCCCGATGGGTAAAAACAGTTTATTTTGCAAATTAAAGGAACAGTTAGAAACACACCGGCGGAAAGAAAGTTAACTCTCGCTACGGTAAAGGCAAGTCACGGTCGCATAATTCAAATGTATTAAACAATTTCATTATGTTTTACAAAGCAAATATATAACCAAATATACCATGAGAAAATTAGTCTCCAAGTCGGCCCGAATCCTATAAACAGATATACACTAGGAACTAAAATGGTGCATGAGATGCCATTGAAAAGAAATGTCAAGGGATCTCCAATACAATGGGAGAATACCAAAGCAGTAAGTAGGAGTCGGAAAGGATTTTGACAAGATAGGAGTTTGTCAAAACGGAACAACTCATCGTTGGGACCCCCTTGCTTACCTTTAGGCCCAGACTTCTCATCACACAAGACGGGACAAGAAGCTTGCAGAAAAAGGAGTTGAGGAGGGTAAGAGATGGCCAAAAAATTAAAAGTTCCAAACCCTCTGCCATCTCCACCCCTCCTACTTCTCTTATCACCCGACCTGAGAGGATGCCAAAGTCGTACCTCCTACAACTTCTACTACACCTATTGGTCCGACTATGGTTATGACCTTGAGAAGAGAGCTTCCATCACAAGCAAAGAACTCTCTCTGCACAAAGGGAGAACCTATGAGCCCCGATAGATTCCATCGTGAAGTGACAGAACCTCATATCGGCAGACATTCTTTAAGCCTCGGGATTTGGTGACTCAAGTCCCATTCTTACACTACCTTTCAAAGAAAAGGGACACATGATTTCAATAGGTTTAGGCTACAAAAGGAGAAAACAATACATCACTGAAGATCATTCCATATGACACAATTTTAGTGAACCCCTCCCAATTTCTAAGGGGAGGAGACATGATAAATACGAATCTAGATAATCAAAATGTTTTTGTGGAAGACGTGCGCATTCCAACGGAAAACGTGCGCAATAAATAAACAATAAAGGTTTTTTAACTTCCCGGGTCACATAGGGTAAAGGCACATTTACTTGAAAATTTACTATCATTAATGACCATGCATACTGACAAGTGGATTCCCTTACTCCATGAGTCGTCTGTTCGGACGATCTTAGGAGTGGGGGACAAATGATGGGACGTAACCCAAAAGCCCATCTCCGCTATAATACTTTAAGTCCTTAAGCCCAAAATCTAGCGAATGCGTATCGACGTTACAAGGTTTGTCTCAAAAGGACGAGTATGGTCCCCCTCTTTGGTGGACCAGATTGACATATCTCGATGGCAACCTGATTGGCTCGTAACCCTCATCGACATCTAGCAAGCGGAAAGATTGGAGTAGCATATTTCTCCTCATGTCGTGACCAACAGCAGGGAAAGGGTGCTGATCGTTTCTATCCTCATCAGTCACTAGTAATATCCCTTAAAATCGGTACTAAAGTTCACTTTCCTTTTCAACTATACAACAGGCTTTCTGGATGAGGAATGGAATTTTAAATATTTAATCCATAATGAAGGAAATCTCCTCAACCCGCGGGACTTTCCAAGCGATAAGGATCCCGAATCTTTGAGAATATTTGACTAGAGTTCTAAAATTTCAGAACATCTCTACAAGAAAACTAGGTCGTCACACCCCAAAGGCATATAGCTCACGAGATACATGCCTATAAGTACATCATGCATACGGCTACCCATATACGTTCTCTCATAACTATACACTTTACACATGAAACTGCAAAGGGCTCTCACTCCCGGCCCTTCTCTCGGCTTAATCTATTTTTATCTCCCGGCCCTTCTCTCGGCTCAATCTATTTTTATCTCTTTTGAAAACCGCTCTTTCTTATTTGAGCGTCGAAGTCTCCCCGCCTGAATACCCTTCGACGGTCTTTTGCAGGTTTTATCTCATTGGTTAGAGCAGCTATCAATACTCCCACTCGAGTTCAAGAAGCCTGTATCTATGAAGCCAAAACCCACCTCCAACAGTAGGTAAAAGCAAAATAATTGGATCTCACTCCTAAAGGAAAATACATTAATACTCTAATTCTCAAATCTCTGATATGGAAAAACTTATTTCTGAAATCCAAAGCTCCATAATGATAACTATTACCTGTTTGAACATTAATGCAGTGTCCATCTTCAGCACAGAATGACATGCAATAAAAGGGCCAACTTCTGATATTCCCTCTCCCTCTCCCTCTCCCTCTCCCCCCCTCTCTCTCTCTCCCCAAAAGAATCGTACAAACACTCTAGAAGGTTTATTATTTTGTTTTTTTATAGGCTCGAACTTGAGACCAACAAGGGGAAGGGGACAGTTGCTGGTTGAGTTATAACTCAATGCCACAAACACTCAAGAAGATGATCCTGTAAGTGGATGAGGCGGGGCGAGTGCATAAATGATTGTTTTTGAAATTATAAGATATCGAAGTTGATTTTATTATTTCTGAAATTATGATCCGATCCACCAAAAGTTTGTTGTTATTAGCAAATTTCATGTTCAAAAGACACTCGAACTACTCGGAAGGGTAAAAAGTAAGAAAATAAGGAACTGAATATCAATCAATCAATAACATTGGGGGGGGGGGGAAGAAGAAAGCACGGGGTGAGACCTTAAATTTAATTGTTGGAGGCAGCAGAAGTAACAGCAAGGCTCTCGATTAGCTTCTTGTCTCTCCTCTCCATAGCCACGTCCCATACATCGTTCCCTATGTGCTTTGGCTATTTTCCAAAAACCCCAGATCACAGATCAGAGAATCCATCAAATTGAATTATAAAAATTAAAAATTGAAGAAGAGGGAGCAAAGAAGAAGAAGAAGAAGAAGAAGAAGAAGAAGAAAGGGAATACCGACCCGTCCATGAGCAGCTTTGTGGATGTAGTACTGAGCGTTCCCCATTATGCATAGCATCCCCGCTATGATTCCTAGTGGCAGCGCCGCTTCCAACCATACCCATGCCATTTTCCCCGGTCACCCCACTTGTCTCTCTCTCTCTCTCTCTCTCGCTTCGCGTTTAATCCCCAAATGAAAATGCCTCTCGATGTTTCCAACGCAGTCAGGTGTTCGTTTCTGATTCGCCCTTACGACCCGAACCGAGTTTCGCCCATCCATGTTACTCCCGGTCAAAAAATAAAAAACGTTGCGTTCATTCTATCATGCCATTTTTGAAGAATATTCCCCCCTTCTCATCCGATCCGTTTCGGAAACCGACAAAATATTTGTATATGTATTTAAGGGGTTTGGCATTTTATTTTAATTTGGCCACATATATGAAGATACAGTGCAGCGGTAATAATATTTGAAGGTGTTGTTTTGAAAATACGAAGAAAATAAACCCTTCTGTAAATGTAGTAGTAGTAGTAAGTATAATTAATAATACATATATATATATATATATATATATATATATTTTGAAAAAGGGATGGACACAACCATAGCCACGTGGAAATTTTAGAGGCAAATTTATTTTGTTGGCAATTAAATTGAGTGATAAATTCTTGCCCTGTAAAATGCTATGCTAATACAACTTACTTTAATAGTATTCTCTCACCTTCACAAAAACCCCCCCACATGCTTCACCCCTTAAAAGTAACAACAAAACTAAGAAATAAGAGTTAGGTTTCGTTTTTATCATTTGATATATTAACTTAATTTGGTTTCGGAGTTTTTCAAAGAAACAATTGATTTTAACCCCACCCCCCCCCCCAAAAAAAAAAAGTAAAAAGTTAGATGTCAAGTATTATGATACCGTCCAAATAATTATCCTAAATATATCTCGAAAATTAGGAAAATAGTTGTTTTGTGGGAGTTGCCAAGTTTCAACAAACCCCACCGCAACTTCTGCTGTGGTAAAAGATGGGGAATGGGATGGGTGTGGAAGGCAAGAAATTATTGGTTAACGAGACAAAATGACGTCGTTTTCGATCTCTGCAACCAAAATGTTTGCAAAAATATTATGCCCGAGGCTAGCCCACATACCCGCCTTCTCTCCTCCTATCACAAACTCCTATAAGAAACCACCCAAGTTCCATATAACCAGCGAAGATTGCGTTATCTGTCATTTCATTTCCAATTGGCTCCTCCTTCCATTCTCCGATCAACTGCATGTCCAACACGTGTCCTTCCCCTTCATTAACTCTCATCCTCGCCATTCACACCCCTTCCATTCCATCCCACCCCAACCCAACCCAACCCCACCCCGCCCCCACTCACCTCTTGGTGGTCTTGTTCACTCTTCTGGTCTCTTTCTACTGTAGCTCAATCTCGAGTCTCGACCCTTTACTTGCGTCGTTCGTCTCGTGTCACCGTGAGTCCCTATTGGTCAAGTGTCTGTCTAGCCTCCACTTGCATTGTATCTACACCTCCTAACTTTTTATTTCTACTTTTTACTCCGCTTTCAGCTGCAGCAGCAGCCAAACAGGTGTGAAAGTGAAATCCCTCCAGATTTTTTATTTTAAAAAAATTATTGTTGCTGATTTTTTTTTATTACTATAATATACATAAGAACCAGACAAACCGAAAATTTTTTATAAAAGAACATAGAGAAAACGAAAAGAAAAAAAAAAAACAAAATAAGAAAGGGATAAAAAATTGTCAAACAAAAATCGAAAAGAAGAAGAAGAGAAAAGCTGCCCCCTTTACTCCCTCTCTCTCTCTCTCTCCCTCCCTGCAATTTCACTGGCTTTTCTATCTCTGCCGAGAAAAATACAACACAAAAAACCCCACTTTTCCTTTTTATTATTATCTGCCAACAAAACTAAAAGCCCGCTTCCCTTATTTGGGGTTTTCCTGAAATCTTCTCAGTTCCTTTTCGTCTCCTCTTCATCGTCGTCGTGGGTAAGTGGCCTTGAGGTCGAACAATAAAAAACAAAGCGACTATGTCAGGTTTGTATAATCCCAACTACTCACCAGCAAGACCTGTATCTCCTCAGATAAGAAACACTACAGATGTTGACAGGTACGCAATACCAGCTTTCTCTTTACATGCTCAAATAATCGACTCGACTGTCTCTCTTTTGCTTTGCCCCTTTGCCTCACTCACTCGATCGTTTCCGTCTGCAGTCAGTACTTGACAGAACTGTTGGCGGAGCATCAGAAGATTGGGCCTTTCATGCAAGTACTCCCCATATGCAGCAGACTCTTGAATCAAGGTAACTAGGGTTTATCACCCTCCCCCACCCCCGATCTGGGTTTTCTTTTTTTAGGCATTACTTGGCTCGTTAATGCCTTCTCCTTTTGTTTTAAACTCGCTGTTTAGATCGGCCCGATCGATTAGCAGCTCCTGGAAATGTGATTGTATATACTTCTAATGCCTTGTGTGGTGAAGAAAAATGGCTAGTTCTTAGCAGGATACTGACCCTATCTTTATCATTTCAATGCAGCTTTTCTTTTGCTGATTTTGCTTTGGTGAATGTTATGAGAAACGTGACTCCAAGCAATTTATGACCCAGGCTGCCTGACCATTTTATTGCCTTAACCATGGTGAAACTTTGACATATTTTTTAAAATACAAGTGGATATGCAGGTTGACTTGTAAAATGGAGTCTTCTTGAATGACTTCTGTGGAGAACTTAGGATATGCTTGCGCATTCCTTGAAAATTGAATGGAATGTGTTTCTGCAAAGGAAATTGTAATAGCTGCACCTCATTTGAACCTCCTAGGATTTTATGGTAGGCGTGACCAGATTTAGGTCATCTTGAGACACACTCCCCAACTTTGGGTATAATTTATGGTGATGGTTGCCATTCCCTCTATTTGCTTCATTCGCAATCTTTGAGTTTTGGCATCAAAAACTTGCATAAACTAAATGACTGGCTGCCACGTTATTATGGACTTGACTCCCAATTTTTTACTCTAGTTTCAAATCCCAGAAACTTAAACCAGTTGATGAATAGAACCAGAACAATAAAATGTGGAACGAGTTTTTCATTTGGCCCCTATGTTTGAATTAATTTGGACAACATAAAATTATTGCGATGAGTGAGTTACGAATTTTTGGTGTTGGTTTATATTGTAGCTATGATATCTATGGTAGAATGGAGCAATATGACCACCTGTCTTGCTCATATTGATTTTATTTTTTTGGTTCTACATTGTTAAACATGATGATTTCATCTTCATTGTGGCATGTCTGATTATTTTTTCCCTAGTCATCTTTACACTTCAAGTTGTATTCCATGCCTTTGCATTAAAACTCTGTTGCTGTTGTAATTGGTGTTTGCTTTCCCGCTTCTGCCCAGTTGTGATAGTTTTTGTCGGTTGATGTTCACTTTTTGATGTCATACTGCATTGGTTTTGCATGCAGAGATTTTACGGGTGTCTGGAATGATGTCCAACCCGGGTTTTGGTGACTTTGACCGACTTCGTCATAGAAGCCCTAGTCCCATGGCTTCTTCAAACCTTATTTCAGGTGTTGGTGGGACAGGGTTAAGTGGTTGGAATGGCCTTCAAGAGGTATGTTGCCTGTTCTGCCAGAAGTCGTATTCCTGTTTATAGAATTATATTGTTTCTTTCCTCTGTACTTTAGTCAACAAAAGAGGCGATGTGAAAGAGGTATCATTAGTAAGTCTTAGGAGTTTAGTGGTATACAAGCAGATACCCAATGTATTTTCAGCTTCCAGCTTAGCAATCGAAACTAATATGTTACCCAAGGAATATTCAAAGAACCATATGGATAATTATTTCTTATTTTGTTGCTCCCCCCTTCCACCTCATATATTAAATTTTTGCACATGCATACTAGTTTTGTGAGAAGAGCTTGAGCCCTTTAGTGTCATTTAGAGTGCCTGAAACTCCAGATCAGGTGGAGGATCTGTAACCAATGGAGTCCAAAAATCAGTCTTCTTTGACTGCTTATTAATGGATTTTAATCATGCAATTAAGATATTTTTGTGCAATGAAATTATATCCTGGATCTCTCAAGAGTCTAATCTGTGATGCGTCAGTGAGGCCTAATTTCGCATACTAATTTCTGTTAGCCACATGACCATCTTTTTACCTTGTCTGCTCTTTGTAAGGCTGTAGCTGTAGTTAAGATTAAATAAATGGCACTTTTGGAATAAATTAAAGTAGCAATAGGTGATAAAGTAGTGGAGTTTTTACTTGCTTTTGCTTGGATATTTCCTTTTTGTAATCTTGAAGTGATGAATCAGAATTTGCCAAGTTCATCTCTGCTATCTTAGCTGCCTCTGTTGAATTATTTTTTTCTATAGCCTGCTTAGGAGTTGTCTGGAGAAAGAGGAAATGTACCATCATAAATTAATTATTCCTGATCATCATGTGTCATCTCTCATGGACTGGCTTTGTCTATGATGCAAGAATTTCTTTGCTAGGATAGGATCACAATTAGATGTTACTTTCATAATTCACTCAAAGAAGTCGTTAAGTTTGTTGTCCATTCCAAGTAAAAGATTGCTGAATTGCTCTGCATTCTAACATAGTTCATAGCCATAATTAGTGGAGCACCGAGTTTTGTAGTGACTCACTGGCTTATTGGTTGCTCATGGATGTACATACCAATATTGGTCTTCTGGTTCGGGTATCACTTTTGTCTCAAAAGATCCAAACTATTAACACATTGGGCAGAGATCTGACCCCATAAATATACTTTGTTCCTGCACACTCGCAGAATCTGATAGCTCCCTTGGCCTGGAAACCAACTTCCAAAAGCCATTTCAAAATCTTGATCGCATGATCTTGTTATCTAAGGTGAAAATTTGGATGTGTAAAAGTAGGTTCGAAGAGGATACTACTGGAGAAAGAAAATCCAAATGAGTAGTAGACCAAATGTTGTGTCCGAACCTATAGGCTGATCTTAATGTTGCTTGCATCTTTATTCGAGCTCTCAAGCTAAATTCTGGGAAGCAATCTTTTCTTAATGATAGGATGGTAAGGCTGATTACGGATTGTCTGACCTGGACCCATGTGTTTATTGAAATACTTTAAGCACTAGTTGAACTTTTTTTAGTGGACCAAATTTTTACAGGACTATTGCTTGGGTGCCGACTAGTTGTCTAATGCTTGTTAGTACCATCAATTACATGATATGGAAGCAGATCAAATATTATGAGGTTATTCCTTTTGTCTTCTCTACCTTGTCCAAAGCTACACTTTGGAACCCACCTCTTGAAGCCTTTTTCTTTCATTCCTAGAGACACATACAAACAAAGGTTATCGATATGAAATTAAAGCTTACATGGCCTGCATTTTATAGCTCCATTCTAGTAACTCGACAAAGAATAAATATAGTTTTATACTCTTTTGAAAGCATTATTTTATACTCAAACTTTGAAAAGCTTTTACTTGTTTGATGATTGTTTGACTACTGATCTCTCCATACATTTCTCTTATGTGTTCTTTTCCTACCTTACACAGAGAATAAGTGGACCACATGGAATGACAATGGACTGGCAAGGAGCATCAGCAAGTCCTAGTTCATACACCATGAAGAGGATCTTGCGCTTGGAAATTCCAGTCGATACGTATCCCAATGTAAGTTATCTATGAGAAGAAACAACTTTATGAAAAGAATTTTGGAATCTGAGTTCTATTGTGTCTTAATGATCTATTTCTCTACGGATTCAGTTCAATTTTGTTGGGCGCCTTCTAGGCCCAAGAGGCAATTCTTTAAAACGGGTTGAAGCAACTACCGGCTGCCGTGTATATATTAGGGGAAAAGGGTCAATTAAGGACCCAGACAAGGTATCACTACCATGTTTTTTATTAGTTTCTTCACGATATGCATTGCTTTTGGTTGATGCACTTTTTTAATAGAGTTGCCATGATTTGTATTCTTAAGGAAGAAAAGTTACGGGGAAGACCTGGATATGAGCACCTGAATGAGCCTCTGCACATCTTGATTGAGGCTGATTTACCTGCTAATATTGTTGATATCAAGCTCAGACAAGCACAGGAGATCATAGAGGAATTGCTTAAACCTGTGGTATGTGATCTAAACCATGGTTTTCTTATCCCTGTAGTGGAAAACTCATTGAACTTCATTTCTGTTCATTTATTTTGTTTGGCAAAATGGTTGTCTGGGGAATCAAATTACAATTGATAAAATTACAACCGACAACTATATTTCCTATTGTTACTCCATTTAGGTTTGGGGTGCCTTTTGGGAGCCTTTCTTATCAAACTTATTTCTTCATTGCCTAACACCATTCCATTTGTTTCATGAAATTCTAGTTGAAGAATCTTTAAAAAATTATTTAATGGATAAGGTCTTTATGATGATTGAGGTCATAAATTTGGTGATAGAAGACTATGGATCAAGTAGTAACAGTGGTATGCGTCGGGAGAATAACTTCTGTTCCTGCATGCTACAAGTCGTAAATCAACAGTCGGTAGATCTGACTATAAGTTGGAAAATGTCATTGATTCAAGTACTGTTGAGTTCATATGATTTCTACTGACTTTGTTCAAGGTACCTTTCGAGGAAGTTGAAACCATGCTTGGTTGTTTGGAAAACATAATGGGTATTCGCACCCTTGCTGTTCCTCTCTTCATTTTCTTCCTTTTTTCCATTTTCTTTGACTTTTAAGTGCTTCGAGAGTAAGGAATTTATTTTGTGCCCTTCCATCTGTACGTCCTGGTTCGTCCTAATGCTTTTAGATTTATTTGCCTGGAAAGCAAATGTGTGAAAAAAAAAGGACTGTCATACCTTTGTTAATGTGCTTCTTGTTTTCTTTTTAGATGATTCCTTAATTAGGGTGTTGGATATGCAGGATGAGTCTCAGGACTTTTACAAGAGGCAGCAGTTGCGTGAACTAGCCATGCTAAATTCAAATTTCAGAGAAGAGAGCCCTGGGCCAAGTGGCAGCGTGTCTCCTTTTAATACTAGCGGGATGAAACGAGCCAAAACCGGGCGCTGAGTGTTTTATGTTCTTGAGCAAAAATGGTCTCTGCCCATGCTCCAAAATTCATGCCCAGGGATACTGTTGAATACACGTCGGTTAAGCATAGCTACAAAAGAATAGGGCTAACAGTTGTTGCTGGTGAGCTTTCTGGTGGACGATTTCTCTCTTCCCATATTGTTTGTCTTTTTTATTTCTTCAACAATAGAAAGCAAAAAGAAAAAAAGTTTGGAAAAAAAAAAGAAAGAAAAAAGAATCTGAAAAGATCATTTATAGTTTGGCCTCGGGCCTAAGTTGAAATTTGAAGTTTGTTTGTTGTTTTGAGTCTAGTTCTATTGGTTTTATTTTATTTTATTTTTTTGGGATATAGTTGGCTCGTAAAGGTTAGGGTTGTTAATGTTAGTTGTTGGTGTAAAACTCCATATATTCATTGGATTTATTCTTGTGTCAGTATTGTTGGGAGAATATTGAAATATTTGGTGCAGGATTTGGGGGCATAGTTAAAATGAGTGACTTTTTAATGTTTACTGGTTCTATGATTCCAAATCCTGGGTTATATGTCATGGAAGTTGCAATGATGTGGATGTTTGTGATGTTAGCAAAGGCTTGGGACTGGATTTAGTTTAATTGAACTCCATGGATTGAAGCATGTAGTACACACCTTTTTTTTTAATTCTTTTATATCTTGGTACAACGGTTGAGTTGCTCTTTTGGTGACCGTTATAAGTTTGAGGCGTGAAAACAGACTCTTTGCAGAAAATGCAAGGGGAGACTATATACATATATACCCATCCTCTCCCTATCCCGCACTAAGCCAGGGAGCACCACTGGTTGAGCCCTTTTATATCTTGGTTTTGTGCATTTTGTTGTGTAACTTATTTAAGGTTCACAATTATATGAAGCCAAAGGCAGAAACTACTTGGGTTTTGGTGCATTATCTATGGAGGTTTTGTTTTGTTTTGTTTGGGTTTTTTTTTTTGGGGGGTGGGGGGGTTACCAAATCTGAGGGGGGTTTGTAGGAGCAAAAGAAAACAGTATTTTATTACTCGTCTGAGCTTATGAAATGTACTTTTGCTGGATGTCTGTATGTATCCTTCACAGATCACGAAAGGGCTTTCGAGGGCGATGCTCCTTTTTCAGTGGCATGATTAATTTAATTGAGTTTATCTCTGTTGATTGGATTCAATTCCATGCAAATCAGGCTAATAGTGCAACAGAAGACACCCTAAAAGCTCCGTTTGCAAATCAGGCCTCGTGCAGCTGGTCCATAGTGTGAGGAGAAACCCACTAATTCTCCAGTGTAGTTTTCCAAATAGAGTAATGGTTTTTTTAATAATTATATAAAATCTTCCCAAAAGTCTTTTTTTTTTTTTTTTTTTTTTACAGAAATAAGATATTAAATTTGAAGGGGGTATTTTGTCTTCTAAGAATTTATCATGAGTTTCAAGTGACAGTCTAATGGTTATAATTTTTTTTGTGAATTGGGTTTTAATCTCACGTAATCAAAGAGAAAAAAATGAAAAAGTTTGCTTTATTAATAATAGTGACAACGCAAGAGACTTGGGTTTGAATTGTTGTCTTTTTGAAATGCCCAAGCCGAAGGTTTGTTAAATAGAAATATTTGTAATCAATAAATACACAATTAGAAAAGTTATTAATATAATATTCAAAAATTTTGATTTTTATTTGCAAAACATATGTTTTTTTTTTTAATTAAAAAAATATCAGAAGTAAAATAAAACAAAATATTTCTAAAAAAAAGCCATGTAACATCATATGTTTGGAAATTTTAAAATATAATATCCGTAATGGATGGGATGGAATGGAATATTCCTGAAATAAGAAAAAAGAGAAAACCCGGAAGTGAGAACCGGAGAGTAACTGGAGATGCGACTCATATTACGTGAGACGGGCACAGCACGGGCCTACTCCAACACCAAGGCCTCACGTTGGCGTTGAGAGAGCAAGGGAAGACGAGCACAGGAGAGAGTGCGTAAGTCGAGAGAGAGAGAGTGATGGGGAAGACGCCGGTGAGGATGAAGGCAGTGGTGTACGGGCTTTCCCCCTTCCGGCAGAAGGTGATGCCTGGTCTCTGGAAGGATATCCCTGGCAAGATTTCTCACAAGGTCTCTGAAAATTGGATCAGTGCCCTTCTCCTCCTCGGTCCTGTTGTCGGCACCTACACGTATCTCTCTCTCTCTCTCCAGCTTTTGCTTTTCCCCCCTTTCAATTTCATCGTCTTATTTTACCCAAGTTCTTGCTTACTCTCATCAATTAGGGTTTCCCATTTCCAAAAATTAAGATTTTGCTTGTGGGTGTCCCAGATTCATTTTCTTTCTGATCCCTAAATTTATATATATCTGGATTTGCCTGTTTTCCTATGTATTATATATGTGTGCGTGTGCTGCCCGAGACATGTACGGATCTAACCCTAAAAATAAATATTTAAAACAACCTCCGACGAAAAATAATTCCGTTGTATGTCGGGGGTTGAACTCGCGACAGGCTATGTCGCGAGTTGAACCCGTGGCATGGCCCAGCGGCTCCCGCGGCACCGCGGGAGGGAGGGAGAGGGCTCCCGCGGCAGTGGGCGCCAGTGGGGGAGGGAGGAAAAGGGAGGCTCCCGCGCCTATCGGGGGGAGGGAGGGAGAGGGCTTCCGTGGCAGTGGGGGAGCGAGGAGTGCCGCGGGGGGAGGAAGGGAGAGAGAGAGAGAGCAGCGGGGGGAGGGAGAGAGAGAGAGCCGCGGGCGGTGGAGGGAGGGTCTGCGGGCAGCCGTGGGGGCGGGGTGAGGGAGGGAGAGAGGAGCAGAGCCGCGGGCGGGGGAGGGAGGGAGGCAGGAGCGTCGCTGGTGGAGGGGGGAGGGAGAGAGAGAGCCATGGGCGGGGGAGGGAGGGAGGGAGGGAGGGAGGGAGAGAGGAGCGTCGTTGGCGGCGGAGGGAGGGGCTGCAGGCGGTGGTGAGAGGCGGATTGTTGCGTCTTCAAGACGCGACACGTGGCCTTCGCCCAATCGGGTGCTGCCACGTGGTGTCGCGGGTCGAACTCGCGATAAAATGGAGTTATTTTCTGAATTTTTTTTGTCCTGAGTTTGTTTTTATTATTTTTTTTTAGGTTTAATTTTGTGCATGACCCTGTGCTGCCCTGTTTTATTAGGGGGAAGAGTGTGTCTAATCATTCATCATAAGGGCATCCTTAGAACGCTGTCCTTCTTGCATTAGTCTCATCACCAATTCCTTGGTACTCCTCCGAACAGCTTTCCATCATCTGACGGTCCTGATTCTACTACTTCCCCACGATCCTCCAAACATTCATTTCTAGGGGCTTTTTCTTCGTTTGCTTACTCTGTATTTATGCAAATGCAAAAAACCTCGTGTTTTTTGTAGTCACTCTATGTGTTTGAACTGCAGTGTGTATCTGGAAATTTTCTTGAATCTGTGTTGTTTGAGTATTTCATTTGGGTTAATATAAACTGAAGATCAAATTGAATTTGAATTTCATTTCTGGTTTTTTTGGGGGCGGGTAGTGTTGGAGTATCTGTTCTGTCACTGTGACGAGTAATTTGATGACACTTTTTGTTGATGGCCCCCCTTCTCTCTCTCTCTCTCTCTCTTTCCTTCCTCCCCTTTGGTATTAATGTTTTGACTGGTAGAATACTGCTTCCTGCAATCTGTAGTTTTTGTGTGTTTCTTTTACAGGGCAGTTTTTTAAGTTATCCAAAATTAGGGTTTGTATTGATTTTGACCTTTTTAATGTGCAAAAATGTGTAATATATATTATATCATATAAGAGAAATGAGAACACAATATATTGGATACACATGTTATATTTGTAGAGCTAAAATATTGGTTCCTAACAAACCGTTTTCGTAGATGGTAAATAAGATGGAATGCTTCTAAAATCATTGATTAGTTTTGCCCTTGAGCGTCAAATCACTACATTACAGTTTACATCGAATTTTATATGATTTGATGGTTTCATTTGGACTTTTAAATAAATAAAATATGTTAATTCCTAGCTAGTATATCAAATTTGTGCGAGTTGAAGTTTCTACTTGTTCAAAATGAACATTCCTTTATGCGTAGCTGTAATTTAAACATTTATTTGCATTCAATATTTTTCTCATGTGATTTTTATCATAATACTATCTAACACCTTGCAGTTCTTATAATTTATCTGTAGTCTAATTCACCTACACTTCTTTACTTCTTTTTGGGTAGCTGTTGGTGCTTTCTTTCATTTTCTGGTTGCAACACCTTGAAACATCATGAAGATTTCGCTTCCACCCATATACATTTTGTGTGTGGTTTCCATATTATGATAAGATGATGCACTTTGACATTTGTGTTTTATAGACACACATTAGTTTGTGTTTACATTGAGCAACTTATAACGGGGAGTTTAAGCCACCTAGTTCTTTTTCCTTGTTTTCTACAAACTTAGGCTGCATGGTTGATCCTAAAACTTTATGGATTGTAAATAGAGAGAATTGACATTAGTACACTTTTAGCTTTGGTTTGTCTTACAGAAGAAAGCTTTAGTGAGAGTGAACTTGATAGCTTAATATGTGATTATAGCCTCAATTTTATTCCCAAGTTTTTGGGAGACAATTCTTGTCTGATGAGGAGATGATATTTTATCTTGAGATTTTGGACAACTTTTGCATATAGACATTTAAAGTTTTGTGTTGTGCCTTTTTTTTTGTTTTTTTTTTTTTAATTTTTTGGCCCTCACAATAGTTTTTGTTCAGCATGGTATTACTTGTATTGTGGTTATGTATGTCTAACCATTTTTTCCCCTGCTTCTGGATACAGGTATGCGCAGAACTACAGGGAGAAGGAGAAATTGGCTCATAGATACTGAATCCTAGTTAATAATTTGTTTGTGAGCAGCTTGGTGTTTTATTGCGCTTGATTGCTTATGGTTTCTTAAAATGAATCAAATTTGTACCTTTGAGGAGACATGAGTTCCTAATGAGTCAAGAATAATGTAGAAACTTCAAGTTTTTTATGTTGTTTTCATTACACTGTGATGGTTCCTCTGAAGGGACCTGTAAAAGGTGTAGACTTGGTCCCGGTTTACATAATCTTTCTCTGCAAGTATTGGTGGTTGAGCCATCAAGTGTGCATGGGTTGGTTTTCAATGTCTAGAGGTTGAATCTGCATCGCACGGTTTCATGGATGTAAGGAAACAAAATCCGCATGCATTGTGATGCTTCAGTCTCGACGCCCTCCCATGTGGCATTTGCTGTTCTTCTGTCTTTCTGGAGTTAATCAATTGTCATTGCAGGTCTTAGATCTAGCGATTAGCATGTAGGTAAACCTGTGCTTGAGCATGAGTCGGCTGGGCTTGTTCCACTGGCCCAACCTGCCCTTTTATTAAGGGCCGATGGCGTTTTTTACCCATATCCCTAATTAAGCTCAGCCCTTTGAGGTCTGGCCTTTTAGTGCAGTGTGTTTGCCTAAATACTTAGACTGACTAATTAATTTTACGGCCTTCACAATGTCATAGGCCCTGTGGGCCAAGATGATTTAGCATGGAATTCAAAAGCTTCCAAGTACGTGCCTATTTTTATTTTTATATTTTTTGGGAGACCACGTGCCTCTTTCTATTCTATTCAAGCAGAGGCAAAAGAAATAAGGTACAAAAAATGTGGAATGAATTACAACCCTCGATTTTAAAATTCCAGTCTGATGAGACTAGCCTTTTGGTCTCATGAGCAGCAAAAATTTTCTCTTATTTATTAATAAACTAACTTGGACGACTGGACATATCTCTTGAAGAGAACGGGTCAACGGAATTAAGAAGCTTCTCAGCCTGCGCTGAGGCGAAATATACATTAACATAATTTTCCAGATAGCATTCACAAATCGAACCAACTTGAAGCTCATCTGACTGCTTCTGGAGCAGAATTACAGTATGGTGTGTGCAAGCAAACAAACTTGGTGCATGTTAGACACACAGTAGCAAACACAATACCCATCATAAGCCCAGAAGCTCCCTTTCGCATATGCAATTTCAATGCACGCTTTACCACTCTCCAGAAACTTGGAAGTAGACCCCCACAAGCGAACACCATCAAGTGGTCTAGACCACTGTAATCAATTCCAGCAAGAATGGCTCCTATTGCGGATGTTGGGCCCACAAAACCAATCAGGGCAGCAGCAGCAAGAGATGCATGCCAACTATCAGTTGCGCCGAAGATACAGCTTGCCACAGCTGCGCCGCGAGGTAGTCCATGTAGGGAGACAGGTAGGACCATGTGCCGACCAAGACCATATGCTTTTGGGGCTGCAACCCCCAATGCAAGTCCCTCGGCCAGAGCATGAAAGGCCACAGTTCCACATGCTAAGAAAGACTGAAGGGTGAGAGTACTCACTGGAAAGCCAGTTACAGTTGACAAATTATTTGCTGAAGTTCTCTTGTGACCGGCAAGCTTCAAAAAACTTGACATTAAAATATTAACAAATATACATCCTGCTGCGAACAATAACATCAGGGGCAGTAATCCCATCTTGGATGAGAGCAACAGCTGCAAAGGCCGCCAGGCACCAAGAACAAATGCTATGCCTGAGGCTACTCCTGTAAGGAGAGCATGTTGAAGATTAAAGGAAAGACCAAATGAGATCAGTACAATCCCTCCAAGCAATGGCCCCAGACCAAAAAGCAGTGAGACAAAAAATCCAGAAGCATCTTCAGAACTGCAGAAAAAGGAACCAAATTAAGTTAAAAGAAGAGGGAGATGCCACATGGGTATGTTACAACAAAAAAGTACACAACCAAGATGACAGGGCTTTAGGATGAACTAAACAACCCAATCCACATTTTATGGGCAGGCCCTATGGAATGATAGTTCCAGTGGAGAGAGCAGATTTACTTTCCCAAAACCGTCAGATGAGTACCGAGAAACACTATCGTTGTGCTAGGCACATATCAGCTCAGATCCTTTTAACAAATTTTTACACCCATATAACTGCAGTCATTTGTTATATTTTGTTTATAGGCAAAAGGTATCCATACTCCGTAGAAATGCTACAGATCACGATCTAGGACGGATACAGTGTGACAATTGGGAAGAATCAGTAGTTGCAGCTGTTAGTATGAAGAGATCAAAGGAGAGAAAAAGAATTGAGGGCAGCTAAAAAGAATAAGGCTCTGATAGATTTAAAAACAGTCGGTCCAAATTCCATGGAAGGAGGAAAATAGATCGGTGTTCAACCATGTAGTATGGCATGTTCTTAGCCATGTAGAAGGCAAAATGGACATGATGTAAGCCAAGTCACAAGTACTATATAATTCATTGAATAACTAGCAATAATTGTCATGCTGAACCTGCATTCGTTCTCAACATGAATTTCCAAACGTACTTACTCATACACATGGGTAAAATTCTGAAATGCAGTGCTCAGAGCTTCCATAAATGCTACCGAAAGTGTTGCTGCTGATGCAACATGGGATGGAGATGCTTCCTGTAAACAAATTTCGAAAGTAGTAGTATTACTAATTCTGAATGATTCCGAAGCCAGGGAAAATTCATTACAGGACAAGAACCATCTGGC
Source organism: Dillenia suffruticosa (assembly GCA_033439265.1). Lineage (NCBI taxonomy): Eukaryota > Viridiplantae > Streptophyta > Magnoliopsida > Dilleniales > Dilleniaceae > Dillenia > Dillenia suffruticosa. The sequence goes on along the minus strand of JAVTVX010000013.1, from coordinate 25,182,695 downwards.
TTTGAATAGATGCTGGGGCTAAAAGATGCAGCAACTATATCATTATCATCTTAATCAATTTAATTATCCAAGTCACAGCACTGGCATAATTATGTTCCATTCTAATAATAAGGGCATCACAATTTTTTCATTCTTTCCTCTTGTTCGCTCTTCCTCCCAAGGGGGAACTGCCTATCAGAAACCACATTTTGAAATCAATTGACAGCACTGAGGGTAAGGCCCCATGGAATATGTATGTATGTTGGCACATTGGTCATGGATAGATGGCCTTGAGTTTACTAGGAATGTCCAAATAAAGGCTATGGCTTAAGCTAATACTCACATCTTAAAAAGAGAAAAAAATGTCTCAGCAAATTACACCAAAAAATAACAAGTATTTACTGATAAAAAGAGCCTGATTTAAACCTCACAGCCTTGATTAAAAAAAAAACAAACAATTATCATAAGTTCATGTCCATGTGAAAAGAGGTGGTTTTGTAGAGAAAATCATTTTCAGTTTCCAGGTTAAGAGGCAGATTAGGCAACAGTTATAGTTACCCCAGTTACCTAACTTTTCCAATTCACAAAACAAACATATTTAGTGATATGAACCATCAAATTTGTCTTTTTCCATATATCATCCAAAAAACCAGGGCTCTGAATTCTAGAACGGACTTTATTCAGGTCCCAGATATCTTAAGAAGAAGGGATTGCCTTGAATGCATCGGGAAGGACTTCCGCAACAACCATCCAGATCATACATCCAGCAGCAAAGCCCGTACAGAAAGGTAGGAACTTGCTAAATGCATCAGCGCATATAAATGAGGGAACTGCTACAATGGGCTGCAAGGAAATGAACAGTTGCTAAGTCAGAGTCCACAATAAGTATCAGCAAAACCTTTTCTCTTCAATACTTTTGTTAATTTCACAATCTTATACTCAAAGATCACAAAACCATCCATCGACTTTTAGATGCACATTTGTATTGGTTTCTATTTCAGTTTTATCCAGTGTTTAGAACCACAGTTTATACCACAGCAGCCATGAAGTTTTCTTGTAAATCATAAATGCAATGCCCTTGAGGGCGAACCTTGGTGCAACGGTTGAGTTGCTCATTTGGTGACCTCGAGGTCACGGGTTCGAGATATGGAAACAGTCTCTTTGCAAAAATACAAGGGGAAGGCTGCGTACATATACGCTCACCCTCCCCCTACCCCCGCACTAAGCCGAGGAGCACTTTGTACACGGGGTGAGCTATAAATGCAATGCCCTTAGTATTAGAAATGCATTAGCTGAAGTACAGTTGTATGCTAAAGCACATTCACGGAATATGCAATTCCCTCGATCATCTATACAAAGTGGAATGGTCTACTCTCTACAAAGAAGGCTTGAATGAAAATCCATTTCACAGAATATGCTTACATTGCTCCCTTGAACCTATAAATGGGGCCTAAATGGAAGCCAGGAAAACAAAGAAGTGCGAAAATCTACCCATCATGAAATAAAAGGGAGCTATATTTCAATTTCTAACACAAAGTATCTCCCACCATTTAGCTAAGAGGTAAGAAAGAAACAATTTCAAGAATGAGAATCAATTTCATATCGCAAAACATTACCTGGGGTAGTGAAGTAATCACACTCCACAACATTGCATTTTGTGGGGAGACCCCTCTTGATGCAAGTAGCATGCTTACAGCTAATCCCTCTGGGATGTTATGTACAGCTATAGCCAGAGTCACTAAAAGGCCCTGAGTGAATCCTTTTGAACCAGCGAAGGACACACCAACGCCCGAGCCTTCACCAAAGGAATGAAGAGTCATAATTCCAACAACAAGGACAACTTTAGTCGCATCTGCACCTTTTATGTCCAACAAACTGACATCCCCATATTGCTCAAGGAACTGGAAACAAGAAACTATTATGAGAAATTATAACATATTGACACATTGGAACACCTGTACCAAGATACCACTTGCTAATCCAAGCATATACAAACACAAACACCACAACCAATTGCTTGGGCAAGATATTAATAGAAAAAGAATTTACCCATCTGAACATTAAGAGAATTAATATATCCAGCTCTCATTATGATAACAGAATATCTAATCATGAAGCAAATGTGGAAACAGTCCTAAAAAACTGAGGCAATATTGTATCAATTTCCATAATCAAAAAAGAATCAAGTAATTTATGCATATCATATTAGTGTTTACTCAATAAGAAATTGAACAGACTTCTAATGAGTTTTTCTTTATGCTGTTTCACGATCATCAACTTCAAGTAATGATGCACAAGAAGATGTAAATCTTAATCAACCTACATCTGAAACTTTCACTACTTCTCCCAATTCTTATCAATGCCATAATTTGAGGATACCTGGAGAATCAGTTTCTAAAGGATGTAATTTTTGTTCTCTCTCCTATCTCTATGAAGGAGGAGAGGGGCAAAATTGACTTGGATAACACATTGCATGTCTGATTGAGAAAACTGCAGAATGGAACAGAAGCAACATCATTCTGCACCACAGTCTAAAGCTTGGTCGATTGTAGTTACCTATTAGGTAGTAGTTCATGCAAAGCAATGGGCCTACTCTTATAGCTGAATCCTCCATCATGAAAAGCCTTAATAGGAGCATTCTCTTCTAAGTAAGATATCAAAATAAATGGCAAAGTCCACATGACATGCCTTTCTGGCACTTTTCAAGCAACATTTGAATTATATAGACCATTGTTTTAAAATTATTCGTGAGGGAGGAGAATACAAATGGTGCAAGTAACTCTAGTGAAATGCTACAAGCTAATGATGGACACAGGCAGGGATAAGAACTCCGAGCCATCACCTTTTTACAAAGCCAAATGAAAATGCCACCAGATAAAATCCCAAGCACAACCCAGTTACCACTACCATGGTCTTGGCCTTCCTGCACGAGGTCAAAGCTTGCAGCCAACATCACTCCAGCAGCCATTCCGTTGCATATTCCAGCCCAGTGTGGATCAAGCTCTACAAAGAAGAAGGGCACTGCACCTAAGCCAGTTGCTGCAGCCATGGCAAGGGTAAACAAGGCAACAGTAGAGACTGAAACTCTACTCTTCCCAGGCAACCCACTCCTTGTAGCATCAGAAATAAAAGAATTCTCTGCACCAGTGCCATCTATGACAGTTCTACCAATGTCCTTGTGAGGAGCAGTTCTTACACTTTCTACAGTTAGTTTCTCATGCTCTGCCAGAGCATTATTCAAGACTATAAAAACCAGTAAAAGGGTCCGGACATATTTGAAACTACAGTGCATTGTTGCTCAGAAATTTATATATATCAACAGCCAAATATGATGATGCTTCAACCTTACAATCCCCTTTTTTTTTCTTGCTTTTTTAACAGGAGCACCACAAACATATAGCACTGCAGGCTCTTCACTCGAAAAGTATGCACTATGAACACTTTGATCAAAGAAGCGGCGAAAAGTACAATGATTTTGAAAGAATCAAGAAAGTTGAAATCGAGCAAACAAGCAGCTACGAGTTCCTGCGGAAGTCAAAAGGTGTTAAAGAGATTATACGCAAGAAATGTTAAAATATAAACATCAAAAGTGGATGATCAGAAAATATAAGAAAAAACATCAATCTGTTCTTGAAATTCCTGTTTTATTTGTATCATCAAATCAAATCAATGTTTAACGGGAGGCAGTAATCACCATATGCTTTCTTGAAACCCTAGTAAGAGATTATGAAAATCAACACAAAGCAAATATTTCAATCTGGAAATCCGTTCCTAACATCAAAAAAGCAAAACAATTTGTAACTGCAATCACACAAATTCTCCATTCCAACTCACAGCAACACGGGAGAGGCTCAAGAAGAGACTAAGGAAGGAGCCCAGTTTCCAGATCCATGGAAAAAAGAAAACCTACAAGGGCATGGGGCAAAAGGAGTAGCAAATATGAAACCAAGAAAAAGCAATCAATTTCGAAATCAAAACAGCCTAAATAACAACATAAAAGAAAGCACGTTACCCACAATGACAACCAAAATCACGACTATCGAATTACAATTTCAAGAAGACAGCGAAACGAAAATAGATTCCAGGAATAAACCCTAAATCATTGGGGGGGGGGGAGGGGGAGAAAGAGAGGGAGAGAGAGAGAGAGAGAGAGAACAAAAAGGAACAGAAAGAGAAGGGGGATAATAGCAGGGAAGAGGGACAGCACCTAGTTTTTGTGATTGGGATTGGTCAAAAACCGGCAAACTCAAATACTCCTTTCTGGTTTATGCTTTGGATAACCGCAACGGCCCGCCAAATTCCCCCTTTCTCCTTTTTCTTCCAACCAGCCGTTTCTAAATCTTTCCCTCTCTGTCACGCCATTCCCAATCGTGCTTCAGTTTCCATTTTCAACTGGTTGATTTTGTATTCTTTTGGAGGAAAATGTAGGAAGGGAAAGGGGGAGAGAAATGTAATTGAAAATTGAAAAGAATAAGGCGTGCGGTCTGACTTGGGCGTTGACAAGGAAACCGCTCCTCTTAACCCTAAACCTAACCCTAACCCTAACCCTAAACTCACTCACCCACACCCACGGCGTTTTATTATTATTTTCAAGAAAGGAAAAACAAATTTTAATTTATCATGTTAATAATTGAGCTAATATGGAGCCTTTTCTTATAGGTAAGCGTAACGGGTGGTTTCACGTGTAATTTTAAGATTGTCTCATATAATATAATATAAAATCAAATCAAATCATTTTCCTTCATTAAATCATTATCTATTTCCTAACAAATTATGTTTTTATTTAAGAAACCCGTGTCCATTTCTGACCAAATAATACTAATACTAATACTAATTATAATAAAAGATTATTATTGCTATTATTTCCCTTCACCGAAATAGTCCGACAGCAACATTCTCTCTTACTTTAGTTGTCTCACGTCGATAAGAGTGCATTTGTTTCTTGTCCGGCTCTCACGAAACTGCTACGAAACTTGCCTTGCTGCTCGAGACCAAAGAAAGAACGAGACACGGCCATAACCAACCAATAACTCTTTTTATATTTACAAATCAAAATCTATGGGTAATCAACATCCAGACTACCGCTTTTATCATTGGTATAAATTAACAATAAACGCACAATCAACCCTAGAAAACCGGAATCATCTCTCATGGAGTCATCGAGGTGTGATGGTGGGTATGACACCGCTGCTTAGGTCACTTCCAGTTAAACTCGCTGACACCGACACGTTTGGGTCCCTAGATACATATGCCGGCCAGAATGACGATGCTGATTTACCAGAGCTCGATGTTGTTTCTGAGAATGTCACTTCCGGTTCTGGCAGTAACCTCAGTATGTTCTCCAGTTCTCTAACCACATTCAACATGGATGGCCGCTCCTCTGGCTTGTCCTCGCAGCAACTCAGAGCCAACGCAACGAATCTCTCTACACAATCAGACGGATAAGACCCCATTTTGCTGTCGATCATCGAGAACATAATGCCCGACTGGTGTGCCCAATTCACCTGAAAACCAATCGCACCACCTAATTCCCGAAACAAAAAATCTCAGCAGTTTAAATGCAAGACATGCTCTTTCTGAAATTTATCCATATTTCGATTGGATCCTACGTGCCACAGAAAGTCTCCCTGGCTGATTTAAGTAACAAAAGAAACAAGATGCAATGTAACAACCATCAAGTACCTCTCGGACAATGTTTTTGCCGTGTGATATCGGCCGCATACCCGTCAGCAGCTCCAGAAATACTACCCCTAGGCTATAGACATCACTCTTGTCTGTCAATTTGCGTGTCAAGAAGTACTCGGGATCAAGGTATCCCTGCATATAAACTTTAGATTATAAACAAGTTTCAGCTGGGACAATTTTAAAGGCAACACGTACATCTTATCCTAAGAAAAGTAAAATATAATATGAACCAAGTGACTACCATATTCGCAAGTCAATTCTCTATCACTTCAACATCAATCTAAACTTTTACTCCACAATCCATACACACAAATTTGGCAAAAGACAAGGATGAACCAAGCACCAGTTCTGAATGTCGGCCAAGCATTATGAACCAAGGCCTCTGCCCCTAAGACTGCCACTTTTGTATGTTCTGCGAATAGCTTCTTTTGCCAAAGTCCCTACAGAAAATGTCCTACATTAGAGGAGGTATACTTACTGGTGTCCCCTTCACAATGGTGGACACATGGTTGGGCACAGTCCCTTCATCCTCAAGGACTGGGGCAAGCCTCGAGAGTCCGAAATCAGCAACTTTAGCTGTGAACTTGGAGTCCAATAGTATGTTGCTTGCTTTTATGTCACGGTGGAATATAGGAGGATTGGCTTCAGTGTGGAGGTAAAGGATACCTTTAGCTGAACCCAGTGCAATCCTTAGTCTCATTCCAAAGTTCAAGCTTTCATTGGATTTAGCTGTCATATCACAGGAATCATCTATTTAGGGGCAAGAAGAAGAAGCTGAAAGTGAACAAGATCCAGACAAATGATGGCAATGATTGAAAATATGACACGCTGATACCGCAATAAGCAAATATTTAGATAATAGAATATATAAAAATTGAAAAGAAAACCAAGAAAGATCAGCACCTTATAAATTCCCATTAAACTTCGAACCTACTTCTACAATCAAGCTCTTACTACTGGTGAGGATCATTATGCTAGTTTGTGAGGATCCAGAATAAATGTAAAAAAGATTGATCAGATCAATGTTCACAAATTCACATCTCTGACACAGCATCTTCAGAGAGGAAGAAGTTTGCTTCAGTTCAATGAAGGGTGTCATTATGCTAGTTCGTGCCCATTTCAAATATCATAACAAAGAGGATAGATCACATTCATCTTGTGGGACTAAAGTAACCATATGACCCCATCAAAAGGAACAATAACATGCAAAGGAAAATTTAAACAATAATCCTGAAACTTATTGTATACCTGATAGCCAGTTCCGCAAGGTGCCATTAGGCATGAATTCATAAACAAGCATCTGGAGGCCAACAGGAAGGTAATCAAAAGTAAGTTTTGTGGATTTGGTCCTTGTGACCAAAGGTAAATCAGATGAAACAGTTTGTTATGTTTAATGAATGCAGAAAAAAATTATGAATCTCCTGTACATCTAACAAACCTGTGACAGAATAACAATTTACATGGTTCACACATGTAAGTTATATGAAGAATTGCTACATGCGAGTATGCTCCTTCATTTGTTCTTTCTTGGCACGTCATGAATATCTCAGGAAAGGAGCATGAAGTTGGAACTGGAAGAAAATCTGGAAAATAATCATATTGTGCAAAGTTGGTTCCTCACAAAAATGTATCTATGAATCCAATTTTAGAGACACCGAACCATGCAGCTAATAACATGAGACAGTAAATTAGCCTACTTATATCTAGGATCCAGGCATAGCCTCAAGCTAGAGATGGGGCATTTAATGGTTAGATAATGCATCTCATATACCTGTTCCCCTTCTTCATCACAGTATCCAAGCAACGATACCAGGTTTCTGTGATGTAATCTTGACAATAATTCTATTTCTGTCAAAAATTCCTTCTGACCCTGCAAGGATCCTTCTTCAGCACGCTTTATAGCCACAAGTGTGCTGTCAGGTAAGGTGCCTTTGTAGACCTTCCCATATCCTCCTCGGCCAACTTGAGTAGAGCTATTGAAATTATCTGTAGCCAGTGCCAATTCCTTCAATGTGAAGCTCTTCACGCCATCAATTTTTATAGATATCTTTGAGGCTGCAAACAGTTCACACTACTTGTCAAGAGTAATTTCTTACCAAGGGAACTTTAGTCTTTGTATTTGTGAGTTCATTAATATTAATTCAGGAGGCTACTACAACATAGTTAGCTCTCAACACTTCTCTCTGATAACACTGCTTTCTAAAGAAGTATGACACAATATCAAAGTAGAGATATTATCCAACTTTCAAAGAAGAAAGGCTTACACAAATGTTTCTTTGACAACTTAAGGTGCCGTCTAGCACATCTTCTTGCAATCAGCATTGCAACTACCGCAGTAATTGTCACAGCACATGCCACAGCCCCTAGGACAATGGCAGCTAAAACTCCTTTTGCTATACCTTTCTCAGGAGGTGGAATATCAACTGTAGCATAGTTGAACATATAAAGTCAATTCAATGCACTTAACGGATTATTACAATTAGATATTATGAAGTTGGAATATCAAAACAGGAAAGGAATATGCAGTTTATTTCATCACTAAAAATGTGGGGAAAAAATGTAAAAACTAAGAATCACATCACAACTTGATTCTCAAGAGTTGGACAGCTTACAATAATGAACCATAATAATAATAAAAAAAAAGCAACCAATTTTTACCTCCCAAAAAGCAAAAGGATCTATGGAGACTGTTTAACAAGTTTCTGATGCACATTTATCTTGAAATGGTGTTAACCACTTAGTAATTTGCACCAGTAGCTAAAGCTTAGTCTTAAGCATGAAGAAGAAACCAGAAGGTCGAGCTTTCAGCAAAGATGCAAAAATGAATAAAGAAGTAAACGAATTAAGCCCTTGAGAAGTTGAAAATGACCCGTGAATACTTACTGTTTGCATAAGGTCCCTGCAGAGTGAAATTAAGAAGCTCATACGGTCCAAAAAAGTCATTGGGAGTAAAGTTCCATGATGTAAATATTCCCCTTGTTCGCAGAATCTCACTTGAGTTAAATTTGCTCCCTCCAGCAGGGTTGTACGCGGGATAAAGCTTTAGATACATTCTTAGTCGAGGACCTTCTTCCCAGATATAGGAATCAATTGCGAGCTGATAAACATCCATCTGGAGACAAGTGGTAACATACAACCTAAAAGCATACATATGTGGAGGAAAGTAGGAAAAACTGGGACTCTTTAATCGATATCCGATTCTTATCGGCGCAGCACAATCACATGGCACAGGTGATTCAGGGACATATTCATAAGATTCATCTGTAGGACATGCCGCAATAGGACATGTGTTGGTTGAATTGGGCAAAATGTCAGGCGTCGCCCCACTAGGTTCAGGTCCACAGAATTTATCTATATTTTTAATATTTGCATTCTTACAGACTGGATTGCCTTGAAGCCTGAGCAAAAAAGATAAAAAGAATAGAAGTTAAAAGTCATTCCTGAAGAAAGAAAAAACATACTTTTGTGTTACATTGAGGATCATAGTCTCACCACTTAGAACCAAAATAATGTCTGATTCCATGATAGTTAATACCATATTGAAGATGGCAATTGATATACCGCACATGGACTTATCATTGCTTTATGGGGCTATTTTTTTTTTTTTTTCCCTTTGTGGAGTTTAACCCACATTATTCTAAGACGGAGAAACAACAAGAATTTTGGGCTTCCAATGGACGGGAAACATGGAAAACCTTAGGCCAATAAAGTATATGTGTACAGAGCACAGTGGAGGCATCTCAAATTGTTTCACCTTAACTCCAAAAAGCACGTGTCATATATTAGCAACAAATTCCAAAGCTTGAAGGGGAAGAATTTGCAAGAGCAAAGGTTATCTTGGGTTCATCCTAGATGTAAATTTAGCTCAAATTAGGCCAGGCCCGGGGAGTTGACATTTAATGGAAGACGGAAGGGAAAGAAACAAGTTTTCAACTTCATAAACATATAGTAATTGCCCATAAATTATGCAAACATTACAATTTAGTAGCTTATTCTGCTTTCTTACTCTATTTCCACACTGGACATAATATCTTCTCAACAACATCCATGGAGTAGGCTAATCATTTTACTTGTACGACAGCATTTTTGTCATAGATTTTCTTAGAAGTCAAGCTATGTGCCTCAATTTTACAATTTATGACAAATTTAAACCAATAGCAAGGATCTCACTGCTAATTTCTTTCAACATAAAAAAGATGCACTTTTATTTGCAGTTGCAGGAATAGTAAAGTTATACAAGACTAAAGTAATGTGAATGCATGGACTTTCATAACTCTAAAAGGGTAAGGGTTCCAAAGCTGCACAAGGAATGCTATTTTGACATGTGCATTTTGAAGTAGAGTTTCTTGTAGGGCCCCCTAGTTACCCTTCTTTTGTTTTTTACTTGTGTCATTTGTTATTGCTTTCTTCTTGAGTAGAATGTCATTCTCCTCCATGGATTTCATCTCTTCCCTCTCATTTTTTACCCACTTCCTCCTTTTCTTGTTGTTATGTTTTGGTTCAACCAAACACGTAAATTTAGAAAGTATATTTTTTTTTGGCAGAAAAATTATAGAAAAGAAAAGAAAAGAAAATAGCAAGCAGAGAAAGGGAATACTTATGTGACAGAATTTTGGAAAAATTCCGTGTTATATCCAAGTTTGTTACTCTTACAAATAGAGGATATCATGTTATGGTTAGAGGGTGATTCATTGGAGTTCACCAAGGAAAGTGTAACTCAGTACAGAGCTTAAAAGAAGAGGATGAGGGTTGGCAGAGTTAAGAGTGTTATCAAAAGGTGCCATTTATGTGGTATGATTGTGGGGTTAGCATTTAATTTGAGTGATGGAATAATTGGGTAAAAAGTTCGGTTACGTTGAGTAATTGTAAGGATAATTAAGGAGATTAATTAATTGTAATAGTTGATTGATGGAATGAATCATAACAAGGGATGATCATGGGCACAGTCAAGTTGGCCAAACCACATAAAATATAGTGTTTGATTTATTTCCTCTAGGTGTGCATGTTATTTACAATAGAAGAAATTTTTTTTCCTAACAAACTTGTATGAGAGCTCTATGGTTTGGCCCGGGGTATAAGGAGTTGCTCACATGGTGAAGTTCATTGTAGCCACGCATGGACCATGAGTAGAATTTTAGAATTCAGTGGAGTGTTTCATGACATACAAGGTTTTGATGATTTAATCAAGCCATAAATTTTCACACTGAAGATGTATTTGACAAATTGCTATTTTTGGTCTAACCCAAATAAGTAAAAATATAGAATAGTTTTTTTGTAGAAAAAGAATTATGGAAAAGATAGGAAATAAGAAGTAATAAAAGAAACATTTTATTTGTAAAAATTTTGAACAAATATTCGTATGAAGTCTAAATTTTTTACTTCTATAAACATAGGTGATGGTATAAATGAAAAAGGATTTAATTATGGAGAATGATTGTGAATATAATTGAAGAGTTTCATTAATTGTAATGGATGATTGAATTAATAAATTTTAATAGATGACAATCCTGCTTTGAGATGTTGGTTGAACTACGTGAAATATTGTGCACATAATTGTTTGACTTAATTTTACTGTGTGTACCTGTTATCTAATGTAGAAGCAATTCTTTCCAAACACTGCCCTTTATTATTCTTCTCTCTTTAATTGGATATGCATTAAAAATTTCATGGGCCCATTTGCATCAATAGTCCTCTTTCAGCCTGGTTCAAGCATGCTTATTGCGCCAGGCCTAGCAATTCACTAGTTAAGTTTCTTTTAGCTAGAAATATATAGCTACTATATATCACAAGCAGAAATATTTGCAACTAATCGAAATCCAGGATTAGTGGTATTGGCAACAATTGTGGAGTGCTTTGCTCTTCATCTTGGGGTTGCCTCATCCCTAAAAGCTTTTCAATAGCAGTAGGTGTTGGAGACAAGTATCAATGGCCACGGTTTGTCAGATTGAGGTAAGTACTCCATGACACAGCAAAGAGGAGGGAAGAAAAGCATTAAGGCAGTTGTATCATCTTCTAAATAATAGAGAAGCCTACCTTAGGAAGACATTTGCTGGAACGACAAGATCAGCTGTAATATTTGAAAGCGAATTGTTTTGCAGATCACTGCAGTTTAAGGAGCACAGAGGAAAAATTAGTCCACCAGAAAAATAACTTACACTGAGCACAGATGCTCGACAAACACAAATACCAGCCTAAAAAGGGATTCAACCGTGGGCCAGTAGACATTCAGGGGTTTGGCTCCACATATTTCCAAGGTAAAAGAATCAAATACATTAATGCAATAGATTGGGGGAAAAAAAGGAAACAGCAGTTACGGGTTCCTAACACAAAAATCTAAAGTAATAAATGCTGCAGGAAGTAAATAACAGTTTATGGTGATGTAAATCTTCAAAATGCAATGTTTTTCTTACATTTCAAGTCTGCCAGTTGCATTGAACGACATATTCTGCCAAATGCTAGCAGGGATGGAACCAGTCAAGGAATTATTCTCAAGGGACCTGTAATACATGGTCATACAAACCATATCATCAATAATTGATAGAATTCCACTATTTGAAGCGTCAATACCAAAGACTTTGGCTGAAGTCAACATCTTGAATGCTCTACAGGCATTGCATTGTGTGCTCTAGAGATACCATTGAGTGCCCATAAGTCTGTAAAGGTAAATGTTTGATAACAAAATGCTGATGGGTTCTTACAGTGTCTGGAGACGAGGAAGGCCAGAGATGCTGCTGGGTATAGATCCATTAAGATGATTATCTGACAGATCACTGCACATTTAATTTGATATAACAGGGTTAATTTCTTTACAAGAAATCATTTTCTATTCTTCATCACATCTCAATATGGTCAAGAAAAAAAAATGATTTTCTTGGCTGTGAAGTTTTGATAAGATTATAGTTCATGAGGCAAAACATTAACTAATTAGCAAGGAGAGTTGAGATTACATAGTTGTCATGCTGTCAGCAAGCTTTTTGGATGGTATGGAGCCAGTGAGCTGATTCAAACTAAGATCTCTGAAACAAGCATCCCAAAAAAGGTCATGTTCATTAGTTGGTCACTAAGGATATTAAATGGAAATCCATTGCAGAGGAGGAAACATGCTGGAAAGTCGAATATTTGGAACTGATCTTACACATAGCTAAGATTAGGAATCATGCTTAAATCAGGGATAGCTCCTTGCAAGCGGCAATTTCTAAGACTTCTGCCAAGTCGAATGAAAAGATCGCATAAGAAACTTCATTAACCAACTTTTAGTAACATGCAGAATGTGAATTTGATCAGCAATGCTTTCTTAAGGCAATGACAAATTAGTTTTATCTTGAGATGAATATGCTAGTTATAGGGTTATTCTTGTCTTGCTTGGTAGTTGCTCACAAGAAGATCCATATATTTATCCATAGCCAAAGCTTTTTGTATCACTTACAATTTCACTAATTTGGAAAGGCTTCCATAAGAAGCTGGGATTTTGGCCCGTTCAAAGTTGTTATTGTCAAGCTGGCTGCAAGGGGTGAGACACAAGTAAGGAACAAAGGTTTATCAGATATTAGCCCTGAAATGACTACATCGCAAAGCTTTCATGTAATAACCCCAGAAGAGAGTATATCAGGCAACTTTCAAGAAAAAGATGACTATTTGTTATTTTATCACTTCTTCTAAATAGGTAATCACCAAGTAATGTAGATTTCAAACAGATTTAAGAAGGAGAAACATACAGAATGCGTAACTCAGGCAAATTTGAGATTTCTGCTGGAAGTTCCCCAGATAATTTGTTGTTATCCAATAGCCTACAAGCATCCATATCATCAATTGCCCACCAAATAGACAGCCACAACAAGAAAAGAGTGTGAATTAGATAGCAAAAAAGGTCAGCATAAAAATTATAAAAACAATCAACTTACAAGTGACGAAGTGTAGATAAATTGGAAAGCTCCACGGGAATTTGACCACTAAATGAGTTATTATTCATGTGGCTGCAAGAGAATTGAGATCCAGGTGACATTTGTAAGCAAGAAATATCAAGTTTTTGCCAATGTGAGGTGGATCTTTAGCCTGAAGGCCTACTCACAGATGTTTAACACTTCTCAGATTTGCGAATGATTGTGGCACCGATCCTGAAATAAAATTTTCATCCACTTGCAGTCTGTTCAAGTTTGGAAGATATCCAAGCTCTTCTGGTAAGGACCCGGTCAACATGTTCCCATTTAAAAGCCTGTTCACACGAACCTACAGAGAGTGAGACTAACTTTCAATACAACTTTTCAAGAGACGGCTGTTACCATTAACAATGGTAACATGGCTCTAATTTCCAACTAAATCTTTTTTTTTTATCATGGCTACAGTTAGCATCATGTTTGATCAATAGGTATTTTACCACAAAACAGTCCAAGAGAATGCATAAGTATGACAACATTAATAAGGCTTTGCTTGCAATTTATTTCTCTAATTGAGGAAATTGTTTCTTATTGTTAAGATATAAAAACAATTAATTAGACCTCCCTCCACATACTTGAACTTTTGGCATACAATGATCATTTCACAAAATTTAAGACTTATCGTAGATGCACCTGAAAACAAGCTACCTTTGGAATTAACTATCATAGCGGTTGCTTCAGAAGCATTTGAAAGATCCCAAAGCAACTGGATTGCAACTCTAGCTAACTTCTTCCCCACACTCATAAACAGGTATGTAGTTCATAAAAGCAGGGGAAATATAATTTCCAATGCCATTTTTAGAGCGTAAGAGGCAGAAGTAATCAATATTTGGATGACCTTTCCCCTATTCCAAATTCAGTACCTAACAGACATTAAGATGATAAAATTTTTCCACACCTCTATATAGTGTATGCAATTGAATAAAAGATGGTGTTTAGATAATACACTTGATCCATTCCAGGTGATTTATGAGATAGTATAACAGAAAACATCCAGACTTTTAACATCAACAAGTTACAGAACCTAGATATCCTAAATTGATCTTACAGGAGCTGCAATGACGTGATATTTCCTATCTCCTTTGGTATGCTGCCAGTCAAATTATTCCACATGAAATCTCTGCAAAATGTGATAAACAAATAAGAATTAACACCATGGATTTGAATCATGGTCATTCTTTTCATGAATGCAGCATCTAGAGGCATATCTTACAGGATCCAAAGCTGAGAAAGTTGACTGATTTCAGGAGCCAAAGTTCCAGAGAGATTCATATTGAGCAGCTGGCTGCCCAAAGACAAGACAAAGATAAACATTGAAGCTGAAGTAGAGGTGGAAAAGAATAGATGAAAAGGACCTAAGGAAAAGAGGGACAGCGGGGGAGAATGGAGAGAATAAAATAAAATTAGCGAGATGCTCTTTTAGTAACATCCAAAAGTATCAATAATTTTCAGAATAACAGACATAGAAGAATAACATTCATTTCGACCTCCGTGATGATGAAACGTTTCCAAGGTTGTACACCGGACCTGGCCTAGAATCCAGTAAATGTAGACTAAACAAGACCCAACTAAGTGCATATCACAAAGAAAGGGAACACATAAAAGAGGTAAAGGAAAGAAGATTACATCTCGCGGACATGCAGATAACCATCACTTAAGGTGGTAGCAAAGCAAAGGACTCCCCTCCAGTTTGATGTACAAGGATCACCCTCGTTCCAATTTTTTAGTTGCTTCATGGGATCATTTAAACGGCGATTGATGGCTCGCAATGCAGAGACTGCAAGTGAATACAAATACAGTAGTAGTTTTAAATGGATGTTGACAAATTGTGGTAGCCGAATGAATGAGAATGAAATATATATATTTAAAAAAAAAAAAAAAAAGGAAGAAAAGTGTGTACCTTCAGAAGGATGAGTGATGTGAGCAACCGCGAGGAGGAGACAGAAACAAAAGGAAAGGGCAAAGAGATAGAAATGAAGTCCGGAGGAGGCTCCAAATGTCATCGACATCCTCATTTGGTGATTCCCCAAACCAATTAACTATAATTCCAACATATTATTCATTACTCAAATTACATTTGAATCAACAACATATAGTCGAAACAAGTGGTTGCAACTAATGGAGAGAGAGAGAGAGAGAGAGAGAGAGAGAAAGTCAAACCACCTTTCTTTTGAAAGAAAAATAATCGCGTTCAGACGAGCTCTGGTCTAGGCTAGTCTCGTGAAGAGGAGGAGGAGGAGGAGGAGGAGGAGGAGAAACAAAAAAGAAAGAGGTGGTCAACTGGTGGTGGCGTTAGTCGTCATTCTAATCGCATAAATTGAGTTGAGAATGGGAAGAAACGAGACCCAATCGTCATCGTGAGAGAGAGAGAGAGAGGGAGATACAATTGTAAGAGACGTATTCCAAACTAATCCAAAATAAAAAAAATTTAAAATAACCCTAATCCAAAAAATTTTTTCTAAATAACCCCAATTTATCGACACACTGTGTCACGTTTCCAAGACGCAACAACCCAAAGTCCAGAGAGAGAGAGCGGGGGAGGGAGGGAGGGAGGGAGGGAGGGAGGGAGAGGAGTCCGCGGATGGGGGAGGGAGGAGCGCGGCGGGGGGAAGGAGAGAGAGGGGAGGACCGCGGCGGGGTGCGGAGGGGGGAGGGAGGGAGAGAGAGGGGAGAGGGCCGCAGAGGGGGAGGGAGGGAGAGAGAGAGGGAGGGCCGCGGGGGCAGAGGGGGAGGAGAGAGACAGCGGAGGGGGGAGGGAGAGAGAGAGGGAGGGCCGCGGGTGGGCGGAGGGCGGCCCTCCCTCCCTCTCTCCCTCCCCCTCCGCGGCCCTCTCCCCTCTCCCTCTCCCTCCCTCCCCCTCTGCACCCCGCCGCGTTCCTCCCCTCTCTCCTTACCCCCGCCGCCTCCCGCAGCGCTCCTCCCTCCCTCGCTGCTCTCCTCCCCTCTCTCCCTCCCCCCGCAGATTCTTCTCTCTCCCTCTCTCTGGAATTTGGGTTGTCGCATCTTAGAGACGCGACACACTGTGTTGCGTCTTCAAGACACAATAAATTGGGGTTATTTGGAGAAATATTTTTGGATTTGGGTTGTTTTAAAATTTTTTTTTTATTGGGACATTTTGGAACATGTCTCCAATTGTAATTCTAATTCCTCGCAAGCTAGTTTTAGTTTATTTTAAGCGGGGGAGGTGTCTGTGTCTGTCCTGTTCTGTCTGCGTCTAAAAGAGAAAAAAATCTCAATTTGTTTTGCGGATACATAGCACAGAGCGCAAGCCACAACAGGTGTGTGGTGAAGCGTTAACAATCACATAGAAGATTTTATTATTAATGAAGAGAATTGATGATGTTGGGCTTTTTTTTATCTCTTATTTCCATTATTCAATATATAATTAAAGGGTGACGCTCCCATTACGTTACGTTGCGGTTACATTTCAAAATTGATAGAATGAACCCGAGGAAAGGTTAAGGTTTATATTAATGCAAGAGGTCGGCCGTCAACCACTTCCCTCCCGCTTTCAGGCCAGACCCACATCTAACCAAAACACGGGGCTTCCCACTTTCTGTCTTCATCTCCTCCCTGACCTGACGTCACACATTTTGGTTTTGCCTCCATCCTTATCTTCATCATTCGTTTCATTCCGCTATAACATATTTAATTTTAAAAATATTTGATTTTTCTTATTTTATATTATATTTTCATATTTATTACAATAAATATTTTATATAAATTCAATTTATTATAATAATTAATTAAAATAATAAAATATTATATTTTATATTATTATATTATTTTTCATCTTTTTAATATGATATTAAAATCATGTTCTTATATTTTTTTAATATGTTATCAGAATTCCTTTTATAAAAAGAATTATTCATGTGTTTACATTACCATAAAATCAAGAGTCACAACAACCAGAGATAGAACCAGAGACGGTCCATTCGAGAAAAAAAAAAAACTACTCTAAAAACAAATCTAAAATTTTAGATCCTCTGTCTAAGTTTTTAGATCTTATATGTAGATTATCTTTCAAACCCAATGTCTCTCGGGAATAGCTCAAGCAGTAGAATCTCCCCACTTCCATCTTTCCTTCCCCGATTCGAATCCGTTTAGTTACATTTAATTATACAATAAAAAAAAAATCTTTCAAACCCAATTTATTGTTATAATTTAGTGAAATAATATAGTATTAAATTCATATTATTACATTGCTCTTCATCTCTAATATCATGTTCTTATATATTTTAATATCAAAACCATATCTATATATTTTTTAATGTATTTTAAAAACTTTAACTTATTTCAATTTATCTCAAAAAAAAATAAAATAAGGTAGGATGTTAACTTAATTTAAATTTTGTTAATGGGCCATCAGGGCTCTTCATAAAAGTCCAACTTACTAGATGCGACACCAAGGGACGTATGGTTTCTAGTCTTCCACACGCGCTTTTGAAACTTAAAACCCTATCAAAAGAAAAGAAAAAAAAAAAAAAAAAAAAAAAGAAAAACCATCATTTCCCATCGATCTCTTTCCAATGTGAATACCAAGTCCGCTTTCCAAACAATTCAAGTTCATGTGGGTAGAAAAAACGCATTCTCAACATATCATATCGCTTTCCTAATTAATAGGATTTTGATGTATTTCATAAATGTCTGATAGTTTACTTGGGTTGAGAATTGATGTCTCTTAATCATAGTTGAGAGTTCGATCTCTCATAAAAACTGAAAATCAACATTGGAAGATTTATCCCTTTAATTGGACCCTGCAAGCGATTGAGTCAGATTAGTCAGACAAAACTTTGAATACTGGATCGATAGCATAGTAAAAAAAAAAAAAGGATTTTGACATATTCCGATAAAAATGTTATGCTTCTATGCTTGATGAAAATGAATGCACGAAGGCTTAAAGGGAGAAAAAATAATAATAAAATAAATCGGACGCCAAGTATATTATCATACAGCATCCAAGGATAACGGTAAAACAAACACAAACATGCAAGTTACAGCAGTTCCCCCCCCCCCCCCCCCAAAAAAAAAGTCATGGGATTCACTAAAGATGTTCAATAAACTAAAATCATTCAAATTATGCTTTCCTGAAAGCCACCGTGGCACTGCGTCTACACTAACCACACGACCTAAAGAACAACCCACACGGTGGCAGCATCACTCCTACTTGACAGCCATTATAATACTACAATCACTACTAAGTTGAATGTAGAAACCAAACTAAAGTTTCCTCCATGTAAATGCAACAGAACAACTTCAAAGGAAAACCTTGTAATGAGCAGCATCGTGGTCTGATGGCTAGGATTACACCACTGACAAGTTCACCACTATTGAAGTCCACTACTTTCTCATGCTTCTTTTCGTCCTAAGCCAAAATTGGGGTTTTTTTTTTGGGGGGGGGGGGGGGGGGTGGGGGGGGAATATTCCCTTACCCTGGAGAATTATCCTTCCCCTTTCTCTGAAACCTTTCTCTATTCTCCCTCGTAACTTTCACATTACAAATTTCAAAACCTATAAGCTCTAACCATGTTTATCTCTCGTCATGTAACTATTAATATCATAAAGGTGACATCTTATTAAATAGTAAGGGTAAACTCTTAAATTGTTGGATCTTGTGCATTCCCTTATTTTCGATAAGAGGCAATTGTTCTCACTTCTTTTCATAATAATTGTCTCAGATCGATTTTCGTAGCCCGCACGGGCCCCATCTAGGCCCAACTTTCAGAAAGAACCTGAGCTTCTCTCTCATTTTCTTCAAATGCGCATTCAATTGTAAACCTCGTTTTTGTGTTAGATCAGACTTGAGGGTAGAGCAAACCCAAACCCTCTCAAGCCCCTCGAATGATCAGGTCACTCTCATCTGATTGAATTGCCATGCCGGTAGAACCATAAAAATATGACACAAATCGAGTTCAATTGGATGAGGATACTCGAAGGCGACCGTTGGTTGATACATGCCAACCAAATCCTACAAATTGCACTACACTTGTTCCAGATTGAGTATTAGATCCGGTTTGGGCTTTTTTCTGATCAACAATGGATATTTCTTGGAAGTTGGAAATGGAGAAAGTGATGTCCATGACCCAATAGCCACGGCCGAAAGTGATGTTTGATTGTATCAGCATGCAAGTCCATGACCCAATAGCCACGGCCAAAAGTGATGTTTGCTCGTACCAGCGTGAAAAGCATAAAAGTTATAGATAGCCTAGTGGTCACAGTCTCCTTCTCTTAATCTTGAGATCCAATTCGAATTCTTGTATAACCAAAAAAAAATTAAAGTCCATAACCCAATAGCCATGGCCAAAATCACCAAGAAGAGAAGACTAGGTCTAATGTTCTTTATATATATATTTTTTTTTATTATACAAATATTTGAATATGAAATATAAAGTTCAATGATTTAATTAATTAGAAGTGAGAAATATGTTAATATTTAAAAGTGACGGTACGCGGTATACACATGACATGGGCAATGGGCCGGCTGGCTATGGAGGCACATCCCCACCTACCCCACCCCCAAAAAATGGGGATTTTTCTCTTTCTAAAAGACCTTTTAAATTATACTTTCCTCTTTAGAAGTTTCTTCATTTGTGGCAACTACTTGCAATACTACTGTTATCACTTCGCAAAGAAACCAAATCAATACAAACTTTGACCTTAGTTTTTGGTCTCTAAGGAGGCTACTAATTCTTTTTTCACCCCAACCAAACCGTTTAGCAACCTAAATATGTCTTTTTCCACTTTGTTCTAATTACAGCCACAGCAGCTATATTACATACTACTATACCTAAATGCCTAGTAGATAAGTTTTAGTAAAGTGCCCTCTGGATGTTGAGGATGTCATCCTTCAAAAGTTCCACCATGATCTCCATTTATTGAGATATATTTTTAGGATAAAACCCCTTTTTGCAATGATACCCAAAAAAAAAAAAAATTAAAAAATCTAGAGTGAAAAATAAGATAAGTAAATTAAGCTTATAAACAAGCCCTTGATAGAAGCACTTCTATACAATTTCTTAAAATTAAATATGGTTCATATAACATCAAACAAAGAGATATACAGACTCATGCTCAATGCTATTCTTTCTCCTTTTTTTTATTCACTTTTCCTTCTCTTTTCCTCTATTGTGGGGTGGGCATGTGAACACATGCCCACAACTTCAACCTAAATCATGTGACTGTAGAAGCTATTGCAAATCTTTTCCCCTTGTAAGCAAGAACTAATATTTTGGATACCAGAACATACCTTTAATTCCCTCCGGATCAGGTTCAAATCCTAAATTCCAATAAAACTCTACAACTGCAAGGGCAACAAAACATAAGAAGATCAAACTCAAATGCTTCAATCTACTAGTGTCATTTACATGTAGAGTCATCATCAACAGTTACATCTTGCATTAATTGCGCATCACATACTTAGCACGAAAACGTCAATGATAGCCACCTAATTGATCAGAAGCATAACCCAAAACATGGAATTCCAGGGGGCATACCTTGACCATCTGCAAGGTGTGTAATGTTGCCAATATCCCCTGTAAAAGAGCTCTTATAAGCTTCTCAATGAAAGCCTTTCCAAGGCCTTGTCCCAGAACAATGAGTATGCCGTTAGATTGCTACACAGAAGCTTGAAAATCAAGGGTATCAGATACGTTGAACAGATTCATGTGCAAGAACAATTGCATTTCCCACAAGTTTTAACCACTCACCCATCTAGATCTTGAACCACACCCGGATTAATTCATTCTGAACATGCTAATCTGTTTTGTAACATTAGATTCTGTGGCTAATGTAGGTTGTTTTAAAGAAATTCATATGAGGAGTGGTCCGCAAATATATTCTTCAAAGTGGTAAAGAGAAGTGGAAAAGTCAATAACTTGAATTTGTAGACGAGTAACCTCTGCCAAAACATGAACAGCGAATGGCATAAATCTGGGTCTCAACTGCATGAGAAATAAGATCTTGCAGAGAAAAATAAAAAATAGATAAATAAACATGGGCCTTTCAAAACACACTTATTTCCTCATAAGACTTTCTCAACCCCTTAACAAGAAGAGTTGCCAAACAACCTGAAATTTGAAGAAACCGGTTCATCATACATGCTAAAAAGTTTGGGCATGCCCACAGATTTCTGTCCATAAATATGGGTTCTGAGATGCTGTTTTTTTTTTATTATTATTTTTATAATGTATATATAGAATTAGCCGATATCAGTTAAATCACTCCAACCGATTCCCATGTTCAGTCGATTATCTTCGAAGGACTCTGTTTCTTGTATAGGTTTTACCATGTGCCGCCCACTTAAAAAGTGTGTAGTGGTAAATTGCAAACCCACTGAGGGAAAGAACACTAAATGATGAAGCATATCACATTCACAAACATTTAGTTTCAAAAATTGCAGAGGCGAAAAGACTGGCTTCCTTCTCAACTCTATTAACTTTGGGAGATGATCATCTAGAATAGCAAATAAAAACTTGAATCTTCCATTTTAGAGATGGAACCTTTAGATATTAGGTCGCTAAATAAATATGTGGCAAGGATTCTCCATAGCAGTCATGGTATATGCTTACCATGATGGATATATAGATCACAAGGACCATTATGACTCAATTTCGTTAAATATTGAATAAGGACCTCATAGGCCATGTATATATATATTTCAACACAGGGAACATCACTGTTGTGGCAAATTGGAATCCTAATACAAGATTGACCCAATTTCACACACTATATTCCCATGGAATCAACCTTTCCTCAATCATGCATGTAACCAAAACAGGCGGTACCTGATAAGCAGGATCAACCAGAACATCCCAAATTGTGGCATTGAATGCATGATCTGATGTGAAATGGGCGATGTGAAATGGGCCACCAATAAGCCTCTTTTCTTCCCTTCCTTCTGTCAGAGATGTTCCTGTTTAAATCACGAGTACACATTTTATAACAACAACAACAATAACAACAATCTGAATCTTAATTCCAACAATTAGGGTCCGCATTTGAGATACCAATATGGAGATGATTAAAAAATAATAATAATAATAAATAAATATAAATATAAATATATATATATATATAATATGTTAATTTAATTTGTGTAAATTTTTCTATATCACTTATTCCTATCCAACGTTATCTTCTCGTCTAAACCCTTAATTATCATATCTTTACGGATAACTTGTATCCAAGTTTTCAAGGTCTACGTTTACGTTTTACTAAATCTTCTATATTTAAGTTCTCGATTCTCGTAACCGATGCGTCTCTGAATCTTCTTTACACATACTCAAACCACATTAGATGACACTCTCGCATCTTATCAATAATTGAACTAACTCTCAATTTGTTACGAATCTTTTCATTTCTAATTCTATCTCTTCTAATTTTGTCATACATCCACCTAAATATTCTCATTTCTGTTACAACCATTTTTTGTTTTTGTTGTTGTTTAATAGATAAAAATGACACAATATTAGACCAACAATACTAGAATCATATCATGCTCACCAATTACCTGTTTTAGTTGGCTTCCTCACCAAATGCAATGCAGCTACCATGTAGCTGTTTTTCAAAGCTGCAGCTAGTTTTGACGGTGGCCTTCGAGGCCAACCAACCTATCAAAATAGTGTAAATTACCTGACGTATCATAACAAGCCCATAATTTATAAACGTATACCTATTATTTCTTTGTGGTGGTGAGCTGTGTATTCTCCCCCTGCCTCCAAACCCTCTTCTGGAACAAGATGACAAAGACAGGAATGAAGTAGATGGCAAGGACTATTTGTCCTACCCTGGTGAATTGGAAAGTAAGAGAGTGTGTGTAGTGTGTGTGTGTGCGTGAATACAGAGAAGAAGGGATATCGACGGAAGGAGAATAGCATTGAATCTTCAAATCATATGGTACATCTGCAAAAATCCTGATGAAAAACAAACACCTTATCACATAGGGCCTGCAGATCATAGACATCAACTTCCCCACCAAAAGAAAATATGATCTGCACAAGCACCCCATCAGGTTCAGTCTTTTCAACAAGAACAAACTTGTCAGGCAACAGTTCTTCCTCTCCTGGTGAGGTAGAAGCTGTTTCAATTACTTGAGTCGTATTTTTCTTTTAAAATCTGCAAGAGAGCAAGTCATTGCTCTTTAGTGTTCATATAATGGATAAGCATAAAATTCAGGGAGGAAACAAAGCAACATAGAATCTACAACACAGCATTACAGGTGAAGCTAGGCCAAAAAAAATTGTAGTTAATTCAGATACTCAACCAGTATCAAGAAATAACAAAAATGAGCATCCAAACTCACCCAGATCTGATGGACTCCCAAAAGCTAGTTCTTAATCTACAAACCTTGACCTTTCTCCTTTCTGCAATTAAGCAAACTAAAGAATGAAGAAAGTAAGCAAACTTTACGATGCTGATTGAAACTTGTTTCCAACTGCTAGACTAGAGGCATGATAACTAAAAGTATGTAAAAGACATAGAAATTGTTGTCCCAAATCACAACAAAGCTAAACCATCAAAATATTACGTCTCCATTTAATTTCTAGAAAATGTTGGATTAACTACCATCATATGAATTGCTAGATACTAAACAACAACAACAACAACAACAATAACAACAAACTAAGCCTTAATCCCAACACTTGGGATTGATTATTTGAGAGACAAATATGAAAAATATAGAAAAAAGAAAAGTGAAATAAAACAAAAAAAAGAAAAAAAAAAGAAAAATATATATATAAATATACATGAAATAACATAAAATAAAACTAAAAAGAAAAAGAAAAAGAAAAAGAAAGTTAAATGAATAAATCAATAGATAAATACATAAAATATATTGGTTTAATTTGTACGAATTTTTCTACGCCATCCATTCCAATCCAAAACTATTTTTTCTTCTAAACCCTTAACTTCCATACTTTGCACATAACTTGTATTCAAGTTTTTAGAAATCTATCTCTGCGTTTTATTAGATCGCCTATATTTAAGTT
This sequence comes from Dillenia suffruticosa, assembly GCA_033439265.1. Classification (NCBI taxonomy): domain Eukaryota; kingdom Viridiplantae; phylum Streptophyta; class Magnoliopsida; order Dilleniales; family Dilleniaceae; genus Dillenia; species Dillenia suffruticosa. The sequence goes on along the minus strand of JAVTVX010000013.1, from coordinate 25,158,106 downwards.
TTCGGTTCTCCTAAGCGATGCATTTTTGGGTTTTATTTGCATATGAGAAAAATCCAGGAACTTCCAGTGGTGTAAACCTTTTCTTTTTTATAACTTTGAGGTGTCATTCTGTCTATGCGTGGTGTCAAAATATTGTGAGCACTAGCATCAGTGGTCAACGAAACTAGCATTTGATGAAGTACAGAGCAATGGTCAAAAAATATGAATGTTACTTGCATTGTTAATGGTAAGTCTATTATGTTTCTAATTGATTATATTGAAATTTATACAATAAGATTGTGTATAAAGTAAAAGGTACTCCTGTGAGGGAAAAATGAAGTATGACAAGACTTGAAACACCAAAACTTGAGTTGTCCAGAGACTCTGCCGGAGTCTGTTTAGTTTGTTCAAGTTGAATTACAACATGAGGAAGTTGGATATGATGAAAGAAATCCAGACGACAGAGGCAAGATTCATGGATGGAATAGAATATCAGTATTTTGCAGACAAAAGTACTTAGTTATCGGGGAAAAATCACTATATTTGTAACGTTGAATCAGGATGAACTGGGACAGAAGTAAAAGCATCGGGTCGAACTCTTCTCTAGCGTCAGGTATCCTAGCCACAGAGATTCTTTACATATTAGATTTATTTTCTACCATACTTGCATTGTTAATGCCTTTAAAATTCATGAAAGTATGATCAACGGTCTCAGAATCACACGGTGTCATTTTTAATCATGGTGAAAACGAAGGCATGAGCAGTAGAATGAGGAGAAAAACAGGAATAATGAATAACGGAAAATTACGGGGAGCAAGCGCAACCCCATGGTTGAGATTGTTGGGAAACGATAAATGATCCAAAACCTGGAAATGACAATCAAAAGAAACAATGCGACACCTGCAACCATGGTACAAACAAAGGGGAAAGACGTTAAACTTCACACAAATGACAAAACCCTAAATCCAGAACCAGAAAGAAAATGAAGTGAGAAGAAAGAAGGAAAAACCCAGAAACCCTAGTTCGTGAAATTAACAAATAAAAATAGAGATAACAAGCAGATTCAACGGAAAGCCAACAACATGGGGAAGTCAGTCAATGGGAAAAAGATAGGAAAGAAATTGGTACAGACTACAAACATTCTTCTCTCTCCCTCCCCCTCTCTCTTCGAGGCAAGAGACACCTTTCCGGACCAACCGGACCCTCAAGTGAATAAATAGAAATTTCTGGGGCGAAGAAGAAAACGGTCAGAAATATTTGAGGTTTCCGCGGACGGGGCTGCGACTGGGAGTGGGAGGGCTCTTCTTCCTCTTTGGATCATTGGAATGGGATTACAGACTTTACGAAATTACCACCTTCTGGCTTTGTATAGAGACCGACATGAGATCCATGGTAAGGTGGCATTTGAAGGTCTTTTCTATTTTAATTTTATTTATAATATTTTTAATTAAAATAATAATTTTAATAAAAATATTTAATTTCCATTACCAGAAATTAATAATTATTTTATTATTACTAGATTAACAGTTTTGATATAAAAAGGATAAATAAATAATAGGGTTTATCGGTCTATATACAAGCACGTCTAAACCTCTCAACAAATTAGAAGTATAAAAAGGAAAATTTTTTGGTTTTAATAATATAAAGCAATTAATAATTATTTAATGTAAGTAAAATTATAAATCATATATTAAAATTTGAAGAAGATGTTATTAAAAACAGCAAAGTAAATAATTTTTCACACTGCTCATTATAACTCAGTGTTTGTGATCTAAGTCTAACTAAAATTACCATCTTGTAATTTATTTCTATTTTTTGAGAATAGTGTAGGACTTGATTTAACATGTTGTTTACATTCTCTACAGGCTTAAAATGGACTTATCTTAGCTGCTGTTCTAAATTTAATGCTTATGTTTGGAGTTAATTTGTATGAACGAGGAGCCATCATTTATAGAACACAAAATCAAATATGTGTGTGTGTGTCTTTCATACAAAAATCAAATCTTCTTCATAGTTTATACTTGGGTACCTTCACACAGACCGATTCAACTCCCCCACCCCCCGGGGGAGGAAAAGGACAAACTTGAGTATGATTCCAAATCAATAACCCTTGGGACCCGTCTCACAGTTGGATTCAAAGCGGAAGATGATATGATATTAACGGCGACTATTGCTGGATATGCCACATGAATTACAAAACCATATCCTGTGTTCCTCAAGATGAACATATTTTGACCAATGTTTAATTACATATTTGTTTAAGTTAGTCAAAGATAATTTAATTAACAGATACTTTAATATGAATTATTATATAGAATTCGATCCATAATTCATTTGCTATTATCGTTTGACACCACATTTTTGCCTTTACCAATATGTGTATGAGTCATCTTTGTTTGAAATTAAAGAATAGCCGGTGTCGTGTGACCTCTCCCGTCACTATTAATCATCTATTTGGAAAAAGCAGTTAATCCGTATTTGTTTAGTTGCCCATTAACATTGCATAATCCATACCAAGGTGTCCATTATTTGGTCTTTTTTGATTAAGGAATAAAATCACTGATTAAGTATTTAGTTGACAATTTTGATTGCATGAATTTGTATCAATGACTAAATGGATTCTTTTCAATGCATTACTGTTTGCTTCTCTTCCTCTTCATGCCAATGGATCACTTTGATGCACCGTTTCAAACTTGTTCCTGATGCTGCTCGTTCTCCAAAAACAGAATTGCTGGCACTTTTATAGGAAAAATGACAATAGGGAACAAATATATGGAGTGTCACAGATTTATTTGCTGAATTTTTTTCCCCTACTGCTGTGATGATACAAGAATTTTAAGAGATTTACGGATTGCCATCTTGACACAATCCATTATGCAGTATTTTTACAGATGTTGCTGAAGACGTGACTATGGCTGTGGATGGAGGGGCATTTCTTTAACATAAAGAAAGTTCCTCTCTGGGAACATGTCCGTTGATGGTCAACTGTGTTACCAGACAATTAATGTTTACAGCATGCCAGAGTCATCTTCCCAAGTCTTTATTTGATACAGCCAACGCAGTCTCTGTTGGCTGAATCCTTACCTGTCTCTCTGGTATAACTGCAGTTTGTGCTTTTGCTATATATCCACCCTAGGTCGTTGGAATGGTATAGAGATTCAATAGGAGCCTTTCTGTCTGACCAAGCTTGTGCAGGTCCTCTGAGTTCTAAGATTGCTTTAGTCCCATTTCATTTCATTTTGTTTGCATTTGCTTTGAAACAGATTTTAGTAGTTTCGTTCTGTTATAAAATCTACTGTCTTTGTTCCCTGCTCATAATTTATTGACATGCACAAATGACCATGAACCATTTCTCCTGCGATACGACTGGTAAGTTTCTTAAGTACTTATTAACACTTGCAAATGGCATTTACATCCTTTTCTTTTGCTGGCCAGGCCCATCCCTTGCTAACGGAGCATGAATGTAAGAAGCTCTGCAAATTCATTGACTGCCAAAAGCTATCCCAAGAAACCAGCAATCATGCTGCTCAGAATGATAGGCTCCCTCTTCAGATGACAGTGCGGGTCCTCTACTTTGAGCAACTACTGTTAAAGAATGCCTTGTCTGGAAGTTCTGGGGATGGATTTTTCTCACAGAGAATTGGCAGTGGCATTCCAAGCGCAGCCGTGTGCCCTCGAGATAATTATGCTTCTTTGAGGAGAGAGAATCGTAACTGAAGCTTGAGATTTCAAGAATGAGAATGAGAATGAGGCTCGGTGACTTGGAGAGGGAGCAGGTCGGAAATCAGGACAAGGAAAAACTATCCTTACATCACTTTTCTGGGGGGTTTGGGAGGATTGGAATTTTTGGTGGTTCAACCGCAGGAAAAAGGCAGAAATCTGGGAGGAAGTCACGGGGCTCAGAAGGGAAAACTGGTAGGAGTAGGAGGTATTCTGTTTCCTAAATGAACAGATTAAGCATTGGAAAGAAATTTAGAGTATTGAGATTTGAGTGTAAATAAAGGAAATATATGAGATAAGTGGAGGCAGGCAGCTATCTCTCTGCATTCCTTTTATCTTTTCTTAGCTTTGTATCTTCAAATTTTAAACTTTAAATAGCCATTCTCAAATGAAGATTTTTTTTTGGTACCATAGTTAGGCCACAAACCCAGTATTTGAAATTTCACCCCGACTAATTTGGATCGACCGCTTATAGGATCCGATTGAGAGATAGATCTCTCAGCGCTGATTTTTCTGTTCCCATGGGAATCAAACTCCCGACTATGGTTAAAGAACGTCAGTTCCCAAACCAACTGAGCCATCAAACGTTGATATTCTCAAGTGAAGATTTCAATGTTCTAAATACACGTCTGGGATTGCATCCAGTTCACTTTGATCAAAGCCTAGCATCTCCCTCCTACAATAGTTGATTTTGAAATTCATGGTAGATTTGACCTTTCTCTGAAAAGTTCGAAGATTATTTTGGTGTTTGGCATTATGTAGTCGGTATAAGAAGAATTTAGGCCCGTAGGCCTCCCTTCATTAGCAGGTTTTGTGCTCAATGGTTTCTAGCAGAGGGATAGACAGAATGAACAGAGAAATTCTCATCAAACTAAAAACGCCAAGGCCATGTATACACTTTCCAAGTTAAAGGCTGGACAAGAATATGAACTTTTTTCCTTACATAAGTCAAAGCGTCAAGAAATCCACTTTTTTATTAGAAAAAATCAACTCAAAATGCTCTGGTAACACAGTTGACCATAACAATATTTACCAATCTCAGTCCAGACCCTCCAACATTAAATGTCTGGCATGCTGTAAATATTTTCGAGGAACACCAACCAGATTGGTTGTCTAATCCAGTTTGATCATGCACCTGGATTTCCAAGAAGATGCTTCCGAATCTGCATTGAGAACAAAATTACAAATCCAGGAAAATCAAAAGAAGGTGAATGATGCAAGCTAAGATAAATGAAGATGTAACAACTATTAAATGGTAGAAGCCCCTAAATCTTTATTCAACAATGGTTTGGGCATGTATCTCCTTCCACACTTCCACACTTCCATACGTTTTTCTTTTCCATTCATGTTTTTCTTTGAAGGGTAAACGACCTATCTATATTCTTCCATAAATTCCTCAAAAGACAAATTCACAATTTAAACATTATAACAACAACAACAACAACAACAAAAGAAAACAATGAAAACTACTCCCACCAAGTCATTACATACCTCAGGTAGCTTCTGGCGGAAAACAACATCCAGTCTTGCATCCAATGTATTCTCACAAACTATCTTTCCATCTTGTGAAGCCAATACAACCCCTCCGGAGCTTTCAATAATTAAAAATGAGAAAAATGAGTGGAATGCTATAACACCAAGGCACAAACAAAACAAGGAGTTTTTTTTCCTGGCTATGATATTAATCAAGATAGAGGACAATTAACAAATTTGGTTGGCACTATGTGCCACCCAGCCCCCGCAGAGAAATATTTATACTGTACCAGTAGAATGGATCAGCCCTTCAAGGAATAATTACAGAGATATGTAAACTAGATGGCACGAATTCATCCTCCACAACTAGTACGCACTTAAGAATAAATGCTAAATTCATAAAATAATAGTGAGAGAAAGCAAAGTAGATCACCAAAATGACTCCATGGAAAGCTCTTTCTTTATATGCTTTGCAGGACTAAATCAAGTACTATTTTTTTTTTAATCTAAATCTTTTGGAGGAGTGATAAAGGAATTCAATTTCTGATTCCAAAGAACCAAAAGAACAAAATCTCATTAGGCAAAAGAGAATACCAAAAGGCTTCATCGAGATCTGCACCCTTAGGAGGTGGTGGAAGATACACGCGTGTGTCAATGGTAACTGTAGGAGCATGAACTTGAGATTTCTCTGCATATTCTTGTTTTGCTTCGTCCAAAACAGATTCAACAAGCCCAACATCAACCTCCCTGCACCTTAATAGAACTGATGGCTCCTTCAGCCGCAACAAACTCTGGAAGTTGCAACGAATATGTTGAACATTGATCAGTCTTGGTGATCCATACATCATAAAGAGCAATCGCAAAGAAAAAAGAAAAAGAGCGCTTATGATTATTTGTCTCAAAATACAAAATAAATTACACAAATTCATAATGTCAAAACAACATAAAATGGGCAAGTTTTTCTGAAGGCAACAATTTACTCATAACAATAGCATCTCCGGCATAATACATTATAAATAAGTCAAGAGAAATCCATTCTAGTACCTGAACAATCAGACCTTTAAGAAGCTTTTTATATGCCTTTTTGTCACTAGAAACACGTAGAAGCTCCTTGCTAGCAGAATCTTTCATAGCATTCACTATATCATCTTGTGCTTGAAGAACTTTAATGCGAGAAGCATTCAGCTGCATTGAATACTCACTGCATTCCAACATTTTGAAGAAAAACAGTCATGATGTAAGGTTTACAAACCAAATTATTTGAATTTTTCTCTGATTGGTTTCCTTTGAAAGCAAAAATTCATGTCTACGCTATATTTGTCTGTGGCATCACTCTTTGCTTTCTTGTAAGCAAAAAAGGCATCTCAATCACAAAACAACCAAGGGGAAGGGTGTTTGCATGAGAAAAATGTAGCATTTCAGCAAAAAAATTCCATGTGCCAAGCCAAAAAGAGGCAATCTGGATGTTGCCATGGAATATTCATCAAAATTTCAAGCCCAAATTATAAAAAATATTGTATAGAGAACAACTGAAAGTAAATTCTAACAGCCATCATAATTTGTATTGCTTGCACATGTCCTCGATAGACATAAAATTAAGGACATGACTTGATGCAAAAATACTCTCAATGGAATTATTGCATGGTATGAGTAAAAGACAGAACCACAAATCCTAACACTAGAATATCCGATTTAAACATGTCTAAAAGTTGATCAAGAAGATCAGAGATGGCTGGACATGGTGAAACTAACACTTGGACTGGTATGATGACACTCTATATGACATCCCTGGTCACAAAAACAGAATCAAAGACAAATTCTTATAATAGCAAGGGACTGAAAGAAGGAGGGTTAGGGGGCGGAGCAAGAAATTTACATGGAACTCACATTTTCCGACGAATTTCGACTTGCTTGGCCTTGCGCTCATACTCCTGTCTAATTTTCTTTTTCTCAGCTTCCACTATTTGCAGCTTCTCAATGTTGAATTCCTACCAGCAAACGAGGATAGAGAAAATAACACAGCTTCAGAACACATCCATAGCTTATCAACGATACAATCATTCAAGTGAACAAGAACAATAGGCATGCTAACCCTAATCAACACCATCCTCTAATTCAACCCATTGACTGGTCCACTAATCGTGCCTTAAAGATCAGATTTTTATTTTATTTTATTTTTTTTTGGGAAAAAAATGACAATAATAACAGCAAATGGTACGGAAAAGAGAAGGCGAATATTCACAAAGAGAAACATGAGAATGTTTGAAATTACAAGGATAGGCAATCGAATTTCATTATTAATGAAGAAAACTAGAAGAAAACAAACCTCTTCGGCAGAGACGGAGATCTCGTTAGCTTTCTCCTCGGCCTCTTGCCGGATGAATCTGACCATCTGCTGGATCTGCTTCGATACATCTGCGTCGTTCATCTTTTCCCTCCCCAAAGATTGTCCTTATGTCTTTAAAGTAACCCGAGGGTTTCAAATTCACCCGAAACGCTACACGAAGACGAAGGTGAGAATTGTGAGATGGATGGATAAATCCGATCCCGATCAGACCAGATTTGGGAAAGGAAACGGTCGATATACAGACGAATTATCAACATTAGATCGATCATCTCCGATTGGGCCTCCCTCCCTTCACTCCCGCCGAAGCATTTGGGCCATTTGTTTGGGCCGCCACTCGAAATGCACCGTTTTTCCTTTGCAACCGTTCGGAGACAAAATAATAGCCTATCGGGAAACAAATCTTTTTTTTTTTTTTTTTTTTTTTTAAATCTCCATAAAAAAAAAAAAGAAAAAAAAAAGAAAAACAAGATGAAGATTATTGTTCTAATGTATAGTTGTTTTTTTAAATTTAGTTAATACTTACTTTTAATTTTAGCAACATTAAAATTTATAAAATTTGACTATGAAGTTGGTGTTTGAGTTATAATATATTTATTTAAAAAAAAAAAAAAAATTTCCCCGCCATAGGCAATTGAGCAAAACAATAAAACCAGATGATATTCAAAATCACGTTTTGAGTGATGGAGATTTTGGTTACATGTGAGGTGTTGAGGTATACAGAGTAGAAAAATTTTCTTTTTCTTTTTTGGTATTGTATGCCCTTGAATTCAAATTTGTAATAATGTTACTTTTGCTTTGTTTTTTTTTGGTTAAGTATGAACATAATGCATGGGAGAAAAACATAAGAATTTTATTTACAAAGTGGATTTTTAGCGTTCTCTTTTTATTTTTTGAGTATGTTTTTTAGCCAATCTATATGAACTTTGTGGGTGTTAAATTATTATTACCTTCTTTGGAATTCGATTGCATTAGAAAACTATACAGACTTACAGAGTACAAAAACATCAAATTTGCTTTGGAGTATCAATTGCACGAATATTATGGATGTGCAAGATCGTTATGTTAAATTACAAAATAATAATAATAATAAAAATAATAATAATAATCCTCTTTACTCATTCATTTTTTTTTTTTTTTAAATAGTTGTTATACAATATATAATATGGTATCAGCAAAATATATCATACTACTTTCCACTCTATTTAAAAGAAAATTCCTTGAGCGTTTAGATACAAAAATTAGTAACATCACCCTTCTTTAGTTTTTTTTTGTTTTTTCTTTGAAAAAATGATAATTATACAAAATAAGAGAGAGAAAACAGAGTCGTGCACAAGAATTACTCGCCTGTTAGACGAAGTAAGAAATAGCTAAAGCTGTAGTTAGTTTGAGCGAAGGGAAATTGCTTTGGGTTTGGTTGGGGTGATTTAAAATTTAAAAATGGTGTCCTGGGTGCCCAAAATTTTCATTTTAAGTGCTTCGATTTGTTCACAATTGTGTTGTCCAGTCCATCCTCATCGAACGCCTGTTGTTTTGCGCAAAACATAGTAATAACGGGAAGAGCGCCATGACAAATTATTAGAGACAAAGAAGGTGTTCATTTAGTTGTGAGTGGAGAATGGAAGATGACTTTTCGCCATTTCTTTTACATTCATTAAGGGACAAAATACATAGGATTGGGAATTTTAAATGTGCGATTGCCGACGAAATCGCCCTGAAGATCGCTCCACTGGTCTCCCACATTGCCCCATATTCTGTATCCTTGTCCCACCAGCAGCTTCCTGATTTCCGACTTGTATACCACCGCACTTAGTCCCTTGTATGATGCTGTCCTGTTTTTTCAAATGATTAAAAATGCCATTTTTAAGTGGTGGGTTGCGGTGGTTTGGTGACATTGCGCATTGCCTGATGATCCGGGTGAGGTGGGGGATAATGTAGAAAAAAAAAAAAAAAATACAATGTAGAATTCAGTCATTCATACGGATTCTTATTTTATGACTCATTTGGGCGTTGAGTGACCCTGCATACCTAATGTTTCATGACCTCTTGTGTGTTGGTTGGTTTTTCAGTGACCTCTGTGGATCTATTTCTATATTGGATGATGACGAAATCGAAAAGGAAAAAAGAAATTAATAGAAGCATCAGAGAGCTGACCTCATAATCAAACGCTCATACCCAACAAATCCCTGTTGTTCCAAGTTATTGATGGTGACTTGGCCCAGTGTCTCTGCATCTCTACCGGTGACCAAAAACACCTTAAATCCACCTGCTAGTAATTTGTTGAACAGTCTCAAAACTGCAGGTATTGCCGGGCAATTCCCCTTCATCGCCCATGACTTGAACCCTGCTGCATCAAATGGGTCACACCTATACCAATGGAGTTTGTTATGCCCAAAAAACAAAAAACGGAGATTTCATAAGAAGAAGAAAAAGAAAAGAAGAGGCACTGGTCTTAGTTGCTAATTGACAGTTACTTCGCAATGCAGAGAGAGCTGACTAATCATAACCAGTCACCTCCAACCATAAAAAGTGGAGCTTGTTTTGGTTATGTAAGACATTAACCTCGAACCAAATTTTATATTAGAGTTCGAGTCGGCATATGTTGATCGACTCTTAATCGTTTTTCATGTATTGAATCAAATATTTAACTAATAACTTCTCAAAATATAATATTGTGAATTATCACATAAAATCTACCTGCATTTCTAGATGAAAAATGGCAGGTCTCTCTTATGTTTATATGGTTTATGAAGGTTGAGTAGAGTACGTACATATATAGACATATCTAGCAACAGACACTTGACATGATGGGAATGACGTTAGATCTTTTAATCAACACTCGGGTTCAAATCTTGACAAAAATACCTTGGGAGAGTTTTCCCTATAGAGGATCCAACCATAACTCGAGTTAGATCAATCGAAACATAATTTTGAATGTCAGTCGGTCAAATACAAAAAAAAAGATATATATATATATATATATATATATATATATATATAGGCATACCCAAAATGCTTTCCTCTGTAGTAGAAGAGGTTGGAGATGCAAGTGTCATCAACGTCAAGGATCCAAGCATCAAGGCCATCGTAGCTGAGATTTAAGCCGTCAATGTAGACAAAGATTTGGTCCATGAGAAAATTGAGGTCCTGATTGTACTGACCGCAGACCATGTAAGCCTCGATGAAAGGCAAACATTCTGTTGGGACAGTGCGCCAATTGCGGAGGTTGTTGGACTCGACTGCCAGCCTCCAACTCAAGCAATAAGCGAATGATTCTCCTGCTGGGTCTATCGTAGTGGTAGTAGTAGTAGTGAGCCTCCAGCACGGCCTCGTGCTTGTTACCAGCTTGGACAGAATGGCTAAGACGAAGAACATCACAGCCTCTCGTACTCTACTCATGGTACTCGAAATCATATGTTCGAAATCTTTAAAACAAAATTAAGAAAAAAAGGTGAGGAATCAAACATCACAAATGGTTAGAGAAACTATGCAAATCGATGTAAGATGATACGAACTTTCTTAATTAGCACTAAACTGGGGTATAAAATCACAGCACCACATTTTTGCTTCTGTTCTTACCTGGTTTTCCTTAGCTACAAAAAAAGTGAGTGAGAGAGAGATAGGGGGGGATGGGGAGTAATTTAGCAGCACGCATTGTAAGAGAAGAAGGAAGGGAGAGTTATTATAGGCATGACTCTGAGTAGAGAAGAGTGGAGCTTCGCGGTGGTGTAGTTTTTCGTAGCGTGAGCTTCGCGGAAGGAATTGCGTAACCTCCGGGACGAGCCATAAGGCAATAGCCGAAACCAAATTGATGTTTTGATTTGAGGTTGACAACCTCCTAAATATACATACATGTTGCCCTTCCCAGTCGCTTTCTTTCTGCCTGATATTTTCTCCAATACACCTCGTGACAGCAAAATACAAAATAGCCCCCGATCCTCCCTCTTTCTTTTTTCGTTTTTATTGGAATTAAGGGGAAAAAAAAGAACTAAAATTTTATCCCGTAAATTTTTTTTTTTCATTTATCCCAAGAAATTCAAACGACAATTTATCCCTCTAATAATTTAAATAAGTAAAATTGTATCGAACTTAAAAACTTAATTAATTCTTATTTTTAAGTAAATTTCAAATTATTTATCATAGAAATCAATAAATTTTAGGCGTTGATCAAGTACATATTACCACGTGGAGATGTTTCAATAGCTCATTCCGTATATGTATTTTTTTTTTTTTCTTTTTTTTTCTTTTTTTGGCCTGTGCGACGACACCCATGAGTCTCATCGAAAAATGGTTGGACAATGCTTTCTTTTTGTCGTCCTGGTTGTCTATGTATAAAAGCCAACCGGATTGACCAAGCCAGATGCATTCCTTTCTCATTGCAATATAATATGATATTAATCTTTTGAGAATTCTACAGAAGCCGAAGCGTATAAAAAAAAGACCAGAAAAGTTGGTCCGAGAGGGGAAGCCAAGTCTAAGTGCAATGGTTGAGAACTGTTTTGTTCTGTTCTCGGTTGTTCTAGTTTGGGGTTTGGTGCTTTGTCGTGTCCAATCCAACGATAATGATCCAAGAGCAAGAAAAGAGAGTGTATGACTCGGTCCGAGGCAGCAGAAAGAGCGAATGTTCCTGGAAGAATCGAAGGAGAGGACGGTTTCTAATTTTTGTCTACACATGTTCCATAAATCTTATAAAATATAATAAAAAACATAATGCAATTTAGGAACATTTTTCTTTATAAATAAAACAGATAAACCAAATAAATCACCGAATAAAGTTTTGTTTGAATCTAATTAAATTAATTAATTTAGGTTCATTGGTTGTGGCATTATATTCCACGGTGTGGTTGGACTTGGACCTAATCTACTCTAATATGCGCCAAATGGAATACAACTCCATAAATCATTTCACAATTAAACCTTACCTTTGAACAGGTCAACCTGCAACGCACTCACCACATTTCTCCTGCACTCACCACATTTATTTTTTATATGTGTACCCTATGAGTAGAGATCCATTTTGTATGCTCACTGTTCATCAATTAAATAGAAAAAAAAAATTATTAATATATATACGAAGTTGATAGTCATTAAATTATCATTCATTCTATTATTTTATATCACGAAAAATATTGATCATTGTTAAATAATAATTTAATAGATAGTTAATATCTATAATATAAAAAAGAGGATTGTTAGAATTACAAAAAAAAAAAAAAAAAAAAAAAAAGAACCAAGGGGCCCGCCACCACTTCGCCATTAGTCATGACGGGCACGGACCTAGAAAATGGAATCACCGCCCAAGCTATGAGCTGGAATCGGAGGAAAAATGTGGCAAAAGTGGAAATAGAGTCAGAGGGCATAAAGTTGACACAAGTGGAAAACTAAACAAAACCCATGAAAAATATACAAGAATGAGTAAAACTCAAACAATAAAAATCAAAAATGGCATCAGCGGAGAGAGAGCAGACATTCTCAATGGCAATCGAGTATATGACACCTCAGCATATTACCCAACACCTTTTAAACACAGCCGCATCCTGGGTGCAACTATACCCATCCAAATCCAAAACAGAGGTAGGTCTGTTCCTTTCTTTTTCTCCCAAACAACCGCTTTTAAGTTTTAATTAGAAAGAAAGTGCTCTCCAAAATAAGAAATGGTCCTTTGGATTTGGAACCAGAAAGGGTGGAAAGGCAACCAATAACATGAAGTCAATTTCCCATTACTCAGAGTCCAACATGGGTGGGTTCTGGAATGTGATGGACAATGGCCAATGGGAGAACAAATGAAATTAAAATTTGAAAAGTCAAAAAGTTGCATATGCAGCTGAATCGGATTATAAAAAGAAAAAGGGAATTTGATGGAGGATGATTTATCCCGCACAAAAACATAAAATTATACAATTATATTATTTAAGCCGTCCAAAGCCACTCTGAGATTTTTCAACTACAAGGACAGCAAGGCTTCACCTCCAACACCAAAACATCATCAAACTCCTAACTTAGGTTTGACTTAACATCACTTTTAATGGTTAATAAAAATTTATGCTCACATTTTCTCCTGAAGCACGTTTTTTGCGGGACGGGAATCAAGAGATACATACAATACAAGGGAAGGGACCCTCACCCAAAAAAATAAAATAAAATACAAGGGAAGGGACTCTCTTCAGTATTCATGTTCATCATCATCAACCTTCCCCCCCCCCCTCCAAAAAAAAAATTGGCCAGCGTCTTGACTTTTCTTTTTTCTTCAATCCCAATCCCAATCCCAATCCCAATCCCTTTTATATAATACCATCACATTTGCATCACAAACCTGAACTTCAGCCTTAATTATGTCGAGTCAATAAATAAATAAATAAAATTACACAATATCAAATAATAAATAGATAAATAAATAAAAGAAAAAAAGGGAGTTTGTCTTCACAAAATAAAAGGCAGTTAGGTACTCAATTGGACAATCTAGTGATCATGATATCTCTTTCTAATCCTGTAATTTGGAGTAAAAAAATCGTGTGCAAAAAAAAAAAGAAAAAAAAAAAGGACAGTCGAGCCCAAAAATGCCAAACCTGGGCCCAGCGAATATCAATTGAGCCCACTACAAAAAGCTGCAGAGTTACAGCTCACCACAGCATATGCTTTCCTTCCGGGGCCCAGATTGGCCCAGCTGAGTTTCAAAACCACTGGAGGGAAAAACGTTTGGGCCTAGCACTCACAGGCCCTTTGGCATCGCATCATGAAAATGGAATGGAAAAACTTTTGGCGAAATTAAAGATCTGGATGAAAAGAAAATCAAAATTAAGGTTGGCTTCCCACGTTACCTCACCATGGTTAAGGAATATTCTTATTAAAATTCTTTCGTGCTTTTATCCCCCTCTCCCACTGTCAACCCCGTTTGTTGTACCCTCCTCTCATCCAGAAGCCTCCTAAGCTCCCACCTCTTGGCTCTCTCCGCACGTTCTCTTCTCTCTCTCTTCGCTTTCGATACAAATAAAAGAACCGTCTAGATTTGATGTGGCAACAGCCGAAGGTGATAGTGCAGAAGTCTCTCTCTCTCTCTCTCTCTCTCTCTCTCTCTTTCTCAAGATGCCTGGTTTGCATATCTCCACTGGCATTATGAACAGCGCCGTTTCTCTTCTAAGCTGAGTCATTTGAAGCTCGACTGAAAAAACCCAATTCGATTTCTTGGGGGTTCTTCGTTTCCCAAACTCAAAATCCCCACTAATTTAATCACATCCCTTCTCTTCCACTCAATAACAAGGTACCCATCATCACCCCCTTTTCATACGCAATGGAGAAAAGAACCTATTGGAGAAAAACAACACAACCAAACACTACAAAACCCACGAGAGAGAGAGAGAGAGAGAATACGTAATGGGTTGTTGTAAGGTGAGAAGAAAGGAGATTTCTGGAGAAAATAAAATCTCGCATAAGCTTTCTGCTACCCATCTTGTGAATTGGAGAAAAGTTTGATGACCAACAAACAAAATATTCAACCCTTACGAAATTTAAAATGATTTTTTTTTTTTTTTTTTTTTACAAGAGAGAGAGAGAAAAATTAGGGGTGGAGCTCATGGTGGTCGATGGTCGCCCCTCCGATGAGGAGATGGGTGGGATCTTTTCCTCAGGAGTATGGAGGTCAATTCAACCAAAAAACCTGAATTTTAATAATGAAATTGAAGGCTTTTTTTTTTTTAATTCTAATCATAGAGAATAAATACACCTTTCGAGTATCTCAAACCGTAAATAGTATTTTTTTTTTCATTTCATCCATTTTATTAGTTGTGTCAAAAATTTTCAGGAGATCCATGGGTCTAACCTCTTGTAAGGTAGAAATGTGTGGAACTGAAAAAAGTGTACCATTAGTTCAATGCATCGAGTACCAGTTTAATTATAATATAACACATGTAGATCTACTAACCGCAGCAGCAAAATAGGCATAATCTTTAATTCCCGATTTAATCCTTTGGATCCATTTTGACCATAGGACGGAGCACGTGAAGTCTTGGGGGAGGCTTTCATAATGAATATGATTTGTATTTTGCATCTCTCTGGTCTCTCTCTCTCTCTCTCTCTCTCTCTCTCTCTCTCTCTCTCTCTCTCCCCCTCTCTCTTACATATGACTTCTGATTGTCCCTTTTCTAAAAATGGTGTAGCTTTGCTTCAAAGGCATTTGTATGGTGTGGTGGTTCCCTACTGTAATTCTCGTTTTCAAGTGGGTTCCCACCCAAATTCCCGCATGATTTTTTATGTCCAACAAGCCTAACCCACATCCACAAAACAATTTACCACTACATAAAATACACTAATCCCTTAGGTTAGGACAGCCTGGTTTGTGTGTACCACAATAGCGATACTTACAAAATTCCATTTTTTGTTTACCCTTCACTCTTAGAGAGAAAGCTGTCCCTTCACTTTAGCTCTATGTCAAATTGCATTACTCAAGCTCAACCCATTTGCTGCATCTACCATCTCTACACAAAGCTGATATCTAGAGGCAAAAAAATATATATATATTGACTAATGAAATATAATATGAAAAGAATAAAAAGAGAAATTAAAATCTTTTTTAAAAAAAAAATAAATAACATTCTATAGAATTTAATTAATTTTTATGCAATTGTTGGATCATTTAAAACAAATAATAAATTTTAAGTAATTTTAATAGATAAAATGGATTGTTGTATGGAATGTGTCATGGCCACACCACCCGACACCATCAAGAAAATTTTTAAACCTTAATTCATTACTTAATGGTCAAAATCAAAAGGGTTCCTTTATTCGCAACTCCCCCACCCACCATCCCTTTTTTCATTCAAAGGCTGACATTTATTACTCGTATCGCAAAGGGGCCTAACTTTCTTTTCCGGCCGAAAAAGTCTATTATTCTGATTAGAAACACAGTCCTTCATGCCATTATACAAATTTTAATATATCATACAACTTTGTGTTTTCCGGCCTAAACCTCCTCGGACAATGTTTTACTTCGCTACTACTATCTCCCGGCCCCCGGGCGGATCCTTTTCCATTCTTATTTCTGTATTCACGTCACATCTCTTAAATTTTAATTTTGACTCTATCCTTCTTTTAATACAAATTAACCTAACTTAACTAGAAAACAAATCTTACAACATTATCGGAATATAATTGAACACAGCTTATTATAATTCAATGGGGGTATTGATAAAATAGGAAATAACTAATTATTAAGCCTAAAAACAAAAACAACAAAGAAAATTACCAGCAATCTGATTAAAATTAATTTTTCTAAGCCAATAAAATATAGAGTTTTTATATGAAAATGTAATTGTACCATTATTCTTTTTGAGAAATATTAATCGATATTTTAGTTCTTCACGTTTCATTTCCCATGCCATTACCCCAACCCCGGGGGGCCGCGGGGGCAAGTGCGAATGCGATTTTGTTGATCGATTGTGCTGATCTCCGGGTCACATGGAAGCCAGCCAGCCAGCCAGCCAAGCTTGACATTGACTTACTCTGAGTGAGCGAGTGAGACGGAACACAATAAATTAAATAAATTGTACGATCTGTATGAATGAGATTGTGGTTGGACTTTGGCAAACCAGGAGAAGCTCCAGCCTCCGGCAATGCCACCCCCAACAAAATAAAGAAACAGAAAAAAAAATTTCCTTTGGGATTTCTATCAAATATATCGTATCAATAATTATAATAAAAAAAAAATAAGTAGCAAAATGGTTAACCTTGATTGAGATTCCAAACTCATAATTAAAAATTGGCGCCGCGAGTTGGGTTGGGGTTTGGGTTCTTTTGGTGAAGACAGATAAAGTCCTTTCCGGATACAGTTCCCCGAGAGGGAAGGGGGGGGGGGGGACCAATTCATTGTAGATGATTATAGTCCGAGCCGGTGTCACGTCTCTTTTCCCTCACCTCCCGCACCTAGACCTATCCAAATATAAATCCGAAGCGGACGCCTAAAACTATCCTTCCATCATTAATTAATTTGTAGGCGGAGTTCTGCTCTCTTCTATCTCTGACACAAAATTACCCCTTGAATTTTTATTTTATTTTTTGTACATTTACTACGAAATTAGTTGCTAATGTTTCTCAATTACACGAAAATGTTCATTATATAGATAATATTAATTTTTTTAAAAAAATGTGTACTTTAAATTTTAATAGATACCGCATCATCATCATATATACAACACCCACTTTAAATAGTGACTCCCAAACTAATCAAATTAACCAAAAGAGTGGACACATGCAAATGTCGAGACCCAAGGAAGAAGCAGGGCCAAAGGGAGAAACTAGGCGGGGATCATAAGGGTGGCTGGGAAAATTTTAATAGAAAAATTAATTTTATACTTGTAATCTTAAAAATTTGTATTGATATTTTCAATTCTACTCTCAATTATAATTCTGTTTTAGTTGAAACCAGTCATTTTAATTTAATTTTTTCTATTCGGTTTTATTAGAATATAATAGTTAAAGTTAATGGGAACCATATTATATATATATATATATATATATATATATATATATATATATATTTTGATTCTTCAAAATTAGCAATTTTGCTTCTAACTCTGTAAGTTACTCCTCAGATCCATCCGCGATTCAAAGGTACCGTTCGTATGAATGATGCTTTAAGAAAAGGTAATTATGTTTTTTCCCTTAAAAATAAGACATTTCCTAGGAGGCGCACACAAAAAGAGTTGGATAAAATAATGATAGATCGTTGGGCAAGCTTGCTTCTAGGATGCTAACTTGGCGATACATCCATCTCTCATGTGAACACGTCGTGGTACGCACATGCATAAGGGCATTTATTGGTCCTTCTCCTCCAAGCTGAGGTACCCTGGGAGAAGACCTTAGCCAGAAAGATTTTTAATAGCTTCTGTCCCCACCAAACACAAGCCATGGGGATAAAGGACACATCAAAGTCAAGGGTATCAGCCCGATTGATACGGGGTTGTGGGGGCACACTCTATATTTATATGTTGACTGAATTAAAGTATTTTCTTCAGATCTTGATTAGAGATAGGTTTCTTTCATATATATGATGCACGCAATCTATAGGGGGAAAAAAATAATTCATGGTTTTGATTTTAAATAAAGAAGATAATGACTTTTGTAACTAACTAAAAAAGGTATTAGTGGAACCCTTGTGTTGTGAGTACTTGTGATCCATGTAACCCCATGATTCAATTTTCATTGCTTTGCTTAAAATAACAAAGCCTCGGACGGATGGTTCATGATTGTCATCTTTATATTATAAAGGGCTCGTGTGCTTGACAGAATCAATATTAAGATTAATTGATTCAAATCAATATCAAACATAGCTTTTTTTTTTATAAGAAATACTTATTACTTGAGAAAGTTTCTAAATTCTATCATAAAAAAATAATAAAGAATAAGTTCAGGCAATAAAATGTGGGTCTCAATAACTTCCCCTAAGCCTAGTTAAAATTGAAAGGAGGGACATAGCATAAGTTCATCTCAGAATGTTCGATGAATAAAAAGAAAGAAAAGAAAAAGAATATAGTTGTCTGGCAGATGGACAATAATTGGGGTTTATTATATGTAGTTCAAGTTAAGCAATGAGCGTCGATGATTCCGTCCTTCATTTTGCTCACCGGGAAAATTAAGGGTGATGCAGTTGCAGGGTCACACAATCTGCACCTTAAAATTAAAAACAAAAAAAATAAATAAATAAAATAAAGGTTAGTAATAGAAAAGATTAAGGTGACTCGAACCTTTCTCTCATCAAATTACGTCTCCACCAACATCACTTCACAACCAAATCTAAAGCAATTAAATAAGCAATACCACCCTATTTCTTCCATTTCATCTTAACTTGCACCGGAGGAAAAAGGCCGCCCTCACTTAATGCTCTCCCTCACGTTGAATATAATACCGAAAGCTTAATGATTTTTATTACTTTAAATTTATGAAATCGTGTTCCTTGAGGGCAACCAAACATACCAAATGCTAAACTACTTTTTTTCGTTTGTTTGTTTTGGTCTCTATTTCTTTGGAGAAGGTATTCCATTTTTTTATGGGTTTTCCATTTTACCCCGTCTCTTAGGCAGAGTTTAAGGGCTAACCAACCAACGTTTGTCTTTGGCAAGAAACAGATGAAAGTGAAGAATAGCCGATTTAGTCAATTCAAGGTTTTATCATCTTAATTATTAATTTTGGTGGGCGGGGGTTCAGAATACGTTAGCTACATGATGAACTAGCATGGATAACTACCGTGTAGTGGTTTGCACCGGCAATAGCATTTGTAGCGCTGCTCCTCTCCAGCAATGGCATGTGGGTCATGCTGCGTTGTTATAAGATGTGAAAAATTGCATAACTATTTAGATGTAATATAAACTATTAATACAAACCAACTATTTATTAATTAAGGAAACCCCTTTGCACCCCCTCCATATAAGGTTTATATATATATATATATATATATCTGTATATTTTAGTAGAACCGTAAAGATCCACAAATTCTCTCTATATTTCGTATAACATAATAAGGTTACAGTGAAAAATATATTCCTTTTTTTAAGAAAAAGGAAAAAACTATGGTCCGTCGTCCTTTTTTATTTGTTATTTGTTTTTTTGTTTTGCCAATGCCATTGCCATTGCATTTGCCATTGCCATTGCCATATACTATGGTTTGCTAAAAAAATTGTTTATTAGTAAATTCTGCGTCAATGACGTAAAGGTAAAACTCCAATTGAGTCGGTCAGGACGGAAGGAAAAGAAGCAGCTCGCACAGCGCACCAGATCTACAACTCAACACAGCCAAAACTTGACTCCTCTCTCTCTCTCTCTCTCTTTCTCTATTTACATGACGTAATAACACGGTTATAGCTCGCTTCGCATCTACTGTACTTCCCTTCGCATTAGCTCTCTCTCTCTCTCTCTCTCTCTCTCTCTCTCTCTTTCCCTCTCTCTCACTCACTTGCATTCTGGTGAGAAGTTTCACGTTAGTTATGTCGTAGTTGCAGTTATTTGTGGGCTGTAGCCATGACGAGCCGGAACTGCAAGGATTCTCCGATCTCCGGTCGAAACTTTCCGGTGACTTCTCAGCACCGACGCGGTCGTAGTCTTTCCGGAATTTCCAAAGACTCCACCACCGACGAGAATTTGGAGCTTTTCTCTCGCAATCGCCGGAGCCTCTCCGTTGCTTCCTCCGACGAATCCGACGGTTAGAATTTAATTTAGTGGCCAAAGATTTAGAATTTTTGGGTTTTCCAGAAACAACCACATTCACATTTCAGATTTCTCTGCCGACTGATATCCAGTCGCTATCGTCTCTTTAACTTGAAAACCGACGTCGTTTTCGCTCCTCACACACCCACTCCACACTATCATAATTCACTTTACATCTACTAGGAAATACACTTCAGATTCTAAATTTGATTTACCAATAATAATTCATGCTTTTTTGAATTTTGAAACTTTTGCGGGTTGTAAATTGGTTGTAGCGTCGCTAAAATTGGGGAGAATTTCAGTTGGATCAACGAAGTTGAGCAAGAGCGGAATCGATGATTTATTGACTTCGACAGACGGAGGAAAACACGATTATGATTGGTAACATCTCATATATACATTCAACTTTGTCGCCAATTTTGCATCTGATCCGGGGATATTGTTTGATTTAGAATCTACTATAGAATTATCATCTGATCTATTTCCCGAGTGGAATTCTAATCCACATTTGATGCATATGATATGAGCCTGGTTCTAGTATGCCCTCTTGAGTACGATAAAAAGGAAAATCACAATGCTTACAATCTTGGAGACTCCTCTTGAGTACGATGAAAGGAAAATCACAATGCTTACAATCTTGGAGACAACCAGCTCACCTCTTGACTCTGATCAACTTACATTTCCTATGCCTTTCTATACTTATGATTATATTACAATCACAAAGATAAATCCAAGTTCAAAACTAAAGCCCCCATCTTTTGTTCGGACATCATTGGTCCATCAGTGTGCTAGAAATGAGTCAAAATGGTGTAGGTACTTGGTAGTTGCTAGTCCTTTTAGGTAAAACCCAGTATGACCATATTTTAACTTAGTGCTCAGTGAATGTGCGGACCAAAGCGGTGTTTTTTTCTCTCCACAAAGCTGTGGTTATGATTATTACTGTATTATAAGATGATTTTGGTGCAAATTTTATTGAATATGGTAGTATTGTGAGTTTTTGTAGAGGACCGGGTCTTCTGTTAATTACCTTGTTCTTCTAGAGCAATTGAGGATAAAGATAATAAAATCTGCTTAGACTAAAAGAAATTGCCTTTGAATTTAAATAATAAGGAGGTTCCATGCATGTAGAGTTTGTGCCTATTTGAAAAGTGGAAGCTCTCTCTTCGGAGAATGTCCACTTCTTATGTTGACAACAAGGACATTTGTAGTTTTTGTTGAAATTTTCACATTTGTTTCTTGGTAATGAAGATTACCTGAGTCAAACTGTTGATATTTATCTCTTTTCACAGGCTTCTGACTCCTCCCGGAACTCCTCTTTTCCCTCCATCTGATGGAAGTGAGGCTCAATCAACAGTATCAGCTCCAAAGAGCAATTCTTTAGTGAGATCAGTCTCTACAACCAAAGCTTCAAGGGTATGCCTGTTCTCTTTGATTTGTTTAGACTCAGAGAAAGATATTCAAAAATATTGCCAGATAATCTGGTTACTTTCTCTTGTGCATATATTAGATCATCAATGGAAGCACAGTAAATTGAAAATGGCGTTCTCTCTGGCGAGCTTTGGAGATGAGAGATTAGTTTAACAACTATTTAACCCAGTGGTTATGTGAAGGTGTTTTGGTCAGCATATACTTCTCGCAGGCAAAATCATGATGAATGAACTGGTTATTCCACCTAAAGGCTATTTAATAGCACTAGCTTCTTGTGTCTGCAGATAATCCTTGCTTAGTTGCATTTTCTATTATGTTTCCTTCTTTGGTCAAACCATCTCAACTTAGTATATATTTCATTATATAGTGGCATGACTTCGTACAACCTGTCCTCACAAGCACAACAATAACTCTAGATTAGGGGTGTTATGACACTCGGGTCGAGTCGGATAGTGCTGATACCCGAGCTCGGCTCAAGTGTTATTTAGGTGAGCTCGAACTCGTCAAGCTTGCATTTTTCGAGCACGCTCGAGCCTCAAGTGTCGTTGGATAGTGTGGGTAATATATTTAAAAAAGTATACTTATAAACGTAAGTTTACATATAAAAATTGTTTTAAAAATATAATTACATATAAAAAATATTTTTTAAAAATATAATTAATGGATTTTGGGTAGCTCATCGAGCTTTCGAGCTCGACATGGTTGGGCTCGAGCTTGAGCTCGGTTTGACCGAGCTCGAGTCGAGCTTTGACCGGGTAGTGTCACGGTACCCGAGTGTCATAACAGGCCTACTCCAGATCATGTCTTACACTTTGAGTCTCCTGATCACCTCATTCTTTTTTTAACAGAACAACTATTATGGCAATGCCAAAAGAATATATATATATATATATATATATATACACACACACACACGGATTATATAGTCTTGTCTTGGTCTGACCCCTAGTAATTCCACCTCAGTTTTCTTCTTATTGTGCCTATTTTGTCATTTTTCCTCTTTTTGTTGACAACTACTGTTTTGTATTGGTAAACGAATCTCCATTCGGTTCCAAAGTTTTGTAAGAGCAGCAACTCTTAAGTTCTTTTTTCTGCTTCAGCTCTCAGCAACGCAATCAGAGAGCAATCACCCAACAAGACGAACTAGAAGCAGTTCAGTGACGCGTCCTTCTGTCTCTACCACACACTACAGTACATATTCATCAAACAAATCCTCTTCTATCCTCAATACAAGCTCTGCTTCTGTTACATCTTATATCAGACAAGCAACACCTGTTGCCCGCTCTCCATCTGCAGCAAGACCTTCCACCCCATCTACCCGCACTCCTTCACGACCCTCTACTCCTTCTAGAGCCCGTCCTTCCCCTGCAACCTCCTCACTGGAGAAGAGCAGGACCCCACAAACCTCTAGACCATCAACTCCTACCTCTAGGCTGCAGATTCAGCCCACTTTAATTTCCCCTGCAGCTCGGTCTAACTCCCGGCCTTCAACCCCCACTCGTCGAAGCCCAGCACCTTCTCCGTCACAATCAGGAGTTTCTACAACCACAGTTGGACGCGCTTTAGCGAATGGACGTAGTGGAGGACCGGTGTCCCGACCAAGTTCTCCAGGTCCACGAGTCAGGCCCCCACCACAGCCAATTGTTCTTCCTGATTTTCCACTTGAGACACCACCAAACTTGAGAACGACCCTACCTGGTAGGCCAGTTTCAGCTGGTAGGTCCCGGCCTGGAGTTGCTGTCACTGTGAAGGGAAGCATAGAGACTCCCAGCATTGTGAGTGCACCAAGGAGACAGTCATCACCCATTGTCACAAGGGGAAGGCTCACAGAACCCTCAGCAAAGGGCCGTGTTCAGGTCAATGGGCATGCACCAGATAGTCCTGAACCACGTAAAGCTTCACAGATCTCTGAATTGGCATCTCGAAAGCCCACAAAACCTTCAGCAGCAGCAACTGAAAGTACTGGTTTTGGGAGGACTATATCTAGAAAATCTCTTGATGTGGCTATCAGACACATGGTAAGCATATTCTACCTTCCTCTGATGCACGAGTTCTTAAGCATGACTTTGAATATTGCTCTTTTCTGTGGTTGTGTTTATTTACTTGATTCTGTAAATTTATTATTAGCAAATAAGAACATGACTTTTGAGTTAGTCTAGTGTCAAGATTAAGGCAATCCCTCAGCTTATAATATATGTCATAGTCACCCCTTTGCACTGTGGGCTCAATTTGATTGGCAAGACCTTGGTGAGTTGAGTAAAATTTTGCTTTCTTTAATGAACAAAATATCTACTCTAGTCTAAAATGGCCTTTGTTTGGTTGAAAGGCTCTATTATGATTGTCGATTTGGACCACGTGGTTGATGTATAAGCAGGGCCTTAAGCCCTATCTCTTCAAGTCCTTGGTGATAGAAAATGGAAGGCACCAAGTTGGCTGTGGTGATGAAATTGCCTGGTTGCTTGTAGACCTGGCTGGGCATCTGTCAGACCAATACATCAATATGATGCTTTTTGAGCTGAGTGAGTCTATGTCTCACTATACAATGGTGAAAGAGACATCACTGGGTAACCCGGTGCTTCATCATAGTACATCAGAGAGGGACTGGGTGGGAACATTAGTACATCAGAGAGGGACACGGTGGGAACATTCTCATGTTTTGTTTGAAAGAAACCTCAGTCAAAAAAAGAAGCATCGGTTGGACATGGTCTTCTATGTGATAAAAGCTAATTATGCTTCTTTTTTCTTTATAGGACATAAGAAGTAGTATGGGAGGCATCCGTCCACTTCCAGGCACCACTCTCTTTCCTCAAAGCATTCGTTCTGCAGCCCCAAGAACCCAAAGTGTTCGTGCTTTGAGTGCATCGGCATCTGTCAACCTCAACGGAAGCCTGCTTGATAAAGATAATGATGCCATCTTAGAGAACGGAAACCACTTAATCAGGTCTCTGGACAAAGGAATAGAAGAAAATGGTCGGCTTTCAGCAAAACTGAGTGACCGCATCTATGAGAGCTCCCGATATGATGCAATTTTGCTCAAGGAAGATTTAGAAAATACAAACTGGCTACATAGTTTGGATGATAAGTCCGATCAAGGAATCATCTTTGACAATGGATTTGACCATCTACCTGATTCCTTGGCTCTTTTATAGCCTTGAGTAGTTCAGTTTGACTCCCCCCCCCCCATATTATTTGTTGTTTACATTATTTGGTTTTGGTTCAAAGAATGGGGATCTGGCAATTGTTCTTCCTTAAATAGCTAGAAGGGTGTTATTTGTCTTCTTGTTTTCTGTTCAGACCTTAAGTGCTATATTACAACTAGAATGACGGCAGCCTGAAATTTTATACTGAAAGCAGGTGGGACGGTTTTCTCAGATTCTTAAATATTTTTCATTTCGGAGGTTCTCAATTATTTGTATAGTGTTCTCGTTTCGGTGATTACACTCTGACTGCAGCTTCAGACCGTTGACTAGCAATGGGGATGCCATTTTCGGAGCACTAACCTGAATTGTGGGTTCCTTTCTTTAAAAAAAAAATATATATATATATATATATATATATATATATATATATTTTTATTTATATTAGGAATAATTCATCAATAGCAAAAATTATTTTGAGACTTGGGATGCCCAAAAATGTGGGTAATGGATATGAACTTACGTTAGAGGTCAGTGGGGGGACGAGGTAGTAGGTGAACCATCTGTCTCAAGTGTTCCCAGGTAGGGCGTGCACACGGCAGACATCACCGAATAGGCTACCGAGTGTTACATGAACAACCAAACCAATAACCATCCCCCCAGTCCCCAGTGAAAATGCAATTATAACGTAAAATAAATTAATAATACTAATAATGGCAAATCTAACTAATCTCCGGTCCTTACCCGACTGGGGCATACCCTAAAAATCTTCCCATCCCATCCCTGCACTCGAAGACAAGAGTGGACATTACTCAGAAACGAGACTACCCTCCATTTTGGCTCTTCTTTGTTTAGCTTCAGCCAAGAAAAGAGAAGCACAACGAAGTAGGGCTTTGTGGCACTTGCATTCCGTCCGTCTACTGCGATGCTGTGGGCTTAATTTTTTTTATGAAAGTGAAGGCAAATGGGTCAAACGATAGTGGTTACTGGTTCACTTAGAAAGTAGGGTAAGGTTCAATTCATCCCACTTTGTAACGGAAAAAACCCATATGTCCAAAATGAGTAAAGTTTTTTTGAATTTGTCTTTTTTTGAAAGCTGAATTTGTCTTTTTTTTTTTTATATATATATTTTGATAATTTTATATCAATCAACTCGAATAAATACTTACCGTTATGAATAAATTATATATATTTTTGATAAATAAAAATATTCAAACTCGAAATATTGGAAATGCTATAAGTGATCGGCATAAATTATCCATATTGAAATGTGTAAAAATTTATAAATTTTATTATAAGAAAAAGTTCAGCATAATGATGACAAGATGGGGCCTCCTCTAATTTTAAGAACAAACATAATATGAAGCATGTTGATAAACATTGTAAAAGAATATAGAATTGTCATTAACAAATTTTAAAATGTTTTAAATGCTACTTATTCAATGAAAATTATAATTATTGTTGTTTTTCATCTCTTTCTTTAACGCATCTCCTTAAATAAATTTGTAGCTTTGATTTTAATTTTAATTACCATAAAAAATCATCTCTTGTTGTTGTGAATGTTAAAAAAAAAAATAGAGTTAATTTGAAAAAGGATAAAGGAAAAGGAGAAAGGCAAAGAAAGATAAATTTTTTATTTTTGTTTTTAAGGGAACAGTCTGGTGATATAAACTCTCATTTACCAATTAGATAATAATTTTATTTTTAAATCTTTGTAAAAGCAGAAGATTGGTTTTAGTTTATAATCGTGGGCCAAATACCATGTGGCCGCGGTGCACGATTATACACGCCATGCCATGCTTCCCTAGGCATCCTTGGCCTATCTTGTGATGTATCAAATATTTGTAGCCCAGTCATTGGATTTGGTATAATTTGGTAAACGTTCAGCTCCTTGATTAGTGGTAATGGAAGAGAATAATTCTACGTCATGAACCCAGAAAAAGTAGTTTGATACACGTGCGTCGAAAATTCTAGTTCTTGGGGGAGAGGGAGAGGCGTAAAATGTCAAGTGGTGATTAGGAAGAGGATGAATTTAGTTAGATTTGGGTTAGTAAATGAGTGTAGCCTAACTGTACGCAAAGGAATAGGATAGATGTATAAAGAGGGAAGGGAGGCCACCGGGCTACCAACCGCACATATTTAAGACGTTGGAAATGGGGCCACACATTTTAACTTTTGCACCATCTATGACGCTTTTTTGACTTGTGTTGATATCCTTCGGGGGTGAGCTAACCATGGTTAACGCCACCAAAAACCAAAGCTCGGGGGTACGCACCTATTTAACAACAACAATGTGCTACCTATAAATATATATCAGAGAAGGAGAAGTGGATTGACTTTGACAATAGCTATGTGTTGTTGTAATTATACAAGTTTAAGTATGAGAAAAATACATAGAATAAGAAAATGAAAAGTCAAAATCAGTTTATTTTAATTTTAAATTTAAATTTGAATTTAGATGATAAAAGGTGCTTTCTATTACGACCATTGATTAAGAATTTTATGTAATAAAGATAGCAGCGTGTCATGTGGGTCGACAAGTGTTCAACAAATGTTGTGGTCGCGAATCCAGCAGATAAGACCTAAAAAAAAAAAAAAGAATAAATATTATGAGTTAAAAACTTTAAAGACAATTATTAGGTTAATGACCAATTCTGAAAAGGCAAACCCCACCTTACCCACCTCACTCTCCCTCTCACCCTCTCCCCCTCTCCCTCTTCCTCTCCTTTCTCTCTCTACTTTTAAGTTGAATAACAAAAATATTAGTTTCCCTGTGTTAATGAAATTAAAATTTCTGGTGTTGCTAAATAATATATTTTTTTATAAAATTATTAAAATTATAAAAATATATATATTCGTAAAGATTTCTCGAATAAGGCTTGAATATTTTTACAAGAATATATTTTAAGAAAATATTATTATTAATTAAATTATTTTTTGAAAAATTAAGTAAAAATAACGAGAGATAAGAATGGAGTTAAAATAATAATTAATATTTTTTATTTTTTATTTTTTATTTTTTAAAATGGAAAAAAAAAAATTTCCTGGCGTTCTATAAATTACAATTATTTTAAGTTATTAGCATAGAAATTTGTAAATAAATTATGTGATGTTACAAGTGATTGGTGGGAGTGGGGCCGTGAGCTCCAAAAAACGAGTTGGACTTTCAAAGCTTTAATGGCGGAATCCCAAGGACCCCCACCCCCCGGCCGGTCTTTCCTTCCTTCCCGTTGATTATTGAAACCCCAATATTTTATTAGAGAAAGAAAGAGTTGGTAGTCAGACATAAGCGAGTGTCGAGATCTGTGTCCGGGATGGGTTGGGTTGCCTAGCTATGAATCATCTTCATTCTTTTCGGCTTTTCGGCTCTCATTTTTTGCTTTAAAACATTATTCGTCTCATTACCATTAAGCCCTTTGATTAGTCAACCAAATTTTTAGTGATGAATGAGATGTTTCCACCGATCAAAAACACCAACTCCACCGCTCTCTCTCCACTGACAACCTTGTGACTTTCCTTTCCTTGATTTTTCCGGGCTCTCTCTCTCTTCGTGGGTTGGTTTGGTTTGGTTTGGTTTGGTTTATGCGATATCCAGAGACATACATACATACGCGACATTCCCAAACTTTCTGAGATGTTTTTCATTAAACGATTTTTTTTTTCATTTTCTCTTTCTAGCTGAACTAAACTCTCCCCAAGGTTTTCTTTTGCTGCGTGCGTTCTTAATTTTAAGTAAAATGTAGTTAAATCTGACGTCCGTTTCAGGGTTTCGAGCTGGGGAAACTGTAAATTTGTGTAATGTTAGTGCAGGAGTGAAGAAATCTGAGAAGCCCTGGTAAGTAGTGACTCATTACTTCAAAAATGATTACTTCACTTGCTTAATTTAGTAACTCTACTCCCAATTTGGCTGATGTCATCTAAGCATATCTTCCACAATGTCTGCTTCGATTTTTGTTGTTTGGGTATAGTGGGAACCTAGGTTTTTCTTATGTTTGGAATTGAAATCTTGGAACCCAGATTCTCGATTTGCTTCTTCTGGCTAAGTAACTTTGCGATTTGCTGAATTCTAACTCGACAGAACAAGGACAGCATAACACTTTAGCTCTCTTTTCTTTTGTTTTTTATTTAAAACTAGTGTTGACTACTTCTTTTTTGCTTTATTTAGGGGATTTTGCACCGATTTTGTTTTCATTATGTAGCAAAATTGCCTTAAGAAACCGAGTGTTGATTACAATTATTCCACTTGCTACTCCTTTACTCCTCTGCAAGTATTATGTCCTAGATCTTTGACTAAAATTCTTATTTGGGATTAACTGTCTGCACAAGGTTAAGGTGAAAAGTGGCTATGGATTAAAGTTCTGAAAAATGAATTAGAGGACAACAGTACATCATCATAGATCTTGTGCATTTGCTTAGCTAAAGAGGAGAATACAAGGGATGCAGTTAAGTGCATACATAGCACAGTAACTGGCTTGACAGGAAAGGAAACTTACGCCAACACAACGAGGCATTTTGCCCCTTTGCTTTCAGCAAATAAAAAGTTACATCAACTTCTAACACAAGATTTATGGCTCCTCCATAAATCCGTGAAAAGCAAAAGAAAAGAAAATCAAAGGCTTTCTTTTAACAAGGGAGTCTTACGCATCATTACTTCCCCAGCTTAATTTTTATGCTTCTGCTTGCTTTCCTTTCTAGTGGCCCTACATTTTGAATGTGGTTAATAAACTGATGTTGTCATTTGAAAACCTGGGAAACTGTCTTAGGAAGCCAATCAGAATTATGGGCTGGCCCTAAATTTGGATTTCTTTTCTCCAATTTAGACAAAAGTTGCTCTGTCTTTGTAAGTGCTTTACTTCCAGATTTTTTCCATTTTGTAACCATTGGATTTGGGGAGATTGTAGTTTGCTAAAAGTCAGACCATTTGGATCATGCTCTGGAAAAGATTTTGTTCCATTACCATTATGTTATGAAAATGTTCCCAAGGCAACACAATATATATATTTTTTTGTATAAGACCTCGAGTATTATTTTTTGGGGGGGGGGGGGGGGGTTTACTTTTTCTGTGATATCTTGGCAGTAAGAATTATCATGGAAAAGGATTCTGGGGAATCCCTTTTAAATGGAAAGGACTCCGCTTTACCTTTCCTGCCTTGGATTCTCATTGGCATTATATCGGTCCTTTAAAAAACAGGTAAGATCAAAAAGCACATCCACTCTCCATAACAATGCAAACCATCAGAGTATGTTCTACTTTATTAGTACTTTAGACGTGCCCAATTCTTTAATCTAAGTTTAACAATAAAAATTAGGTCCAGAAGATGTATTTGGACTATTTCATGGTGATGGTATATTTATCTGGAATTTACTGTGTCACATGAAGTCCTAGTCTTTGAAACTTGCGTCATAGTGATTCTAATCGACCATTCTAAGATATAGTCTGGAACTATCTATTATTGGGTTTGTATGAAGGCATACAACATATGGAGAGCATATTGTAATGTTGTATACCATCACGCTTACTTCTAGCCCTGCAGTGAGTTTATTATGTTGCCATGGTTCATAAGGAACTGAAAACTGATAAAAGCAACTCTGCGGTCTTTTTTGTTGTTCCAGGTACACCAAACATGCCAGGATCGAACATTGTAAACAGTCACCTCCATCGACCCCACATGAAACAACTATGTATGAAACTGCACTTGCCTATTCTGACATTCTACTTGCTCGTACTCTCCTTTCTCGCTCTTGTGGCAATTGCTGACATCAATTCAGACAAGCAAGCACTCCTCAACTTTGCTGCTGCTGTCCCTCATGGTCGGAAGCTGAAATGGAATTCTTCAACCCCAGTCTGCACATCATGGGTCGGAGTCAATTGCAGTGCCAATGGCAGCAGTGTCTATTCTCTTAGGCTCCCTGGAGTTGGATTGTACGGTCCCATTCCAGCAAACACCATTGGGAAGTTGGAAGGCCTGAGGATCCTCAGCCTTCGTTCAAACCGCCTTAGTGGAAATCTTCCTTCTGATATGCTCTCTCTTCCTACGCTCCAGTATGTCTTTCTGCAACATAACAACTTATCAGGTGATATTCCGTCAACACTTTCCCCACAACTCACATCTCTGGATCTCTCCTTCAACTCCTTCACGGGTGATATTCCTGACGCAATCCAGAACTTGACACATCTCACTGGATTGAGCCTCCAGAACAACTCCCTCTCTGGGACAATCCCCAATATCAACCTTCCAGGCCTTAAGCATTTTAATGTGAGCAATAATGATCTTAATGGTTCCATTCCATTCTTCCTGCAAAGATTTCCAAGTTCCTCATTTGAAGGAAACTCCTTGTTATGTGGACGACCCCTGACACGATGCTATTCAATCGTTCCCTCCCCTTCTCCTTCCCCTAGTTTTTTGCTACCACCACCAAGAATACCCCCAAAACCAAGAGCAAGCTCAAGTAAGAAATTGAGTACTGGCGCTATCATTGCTATTGCAATTGGAGGCTCTGCGGTGCTTTTCCTATTAGTTCTGATCTTGGTAATCTGCTGTTTCAAGAAAAAAGAAAGTAGAGGTAGTGATACACCGAAAGGGAGAGCCCTTGGTGGAGGAAGGAGTGAGAAGCCAAAGGAAGACTTTGGTAGTGGGGTGCAAGAAGCTGAAAAGAACAAGTTAGTTTTCTTTGAAGGCTGTTCCTATAATTTTGACCTTGAGGATTTATTGAGGGCTTCAGCTGAAGTGCTGGGAAAAGGGAGTTATGGGACTGCCTATAAGGCCATCTTGGAAGAGGGCACAACTGTGGTTGTGAAAAGATTGAAAGAAGTGGTGGCAGGGAAACGAGAATTTGAACAACAGATGGAGATCATTGGGAAGGTTGGTCAGCACCCAAATGTCATGCCGCTGCGTGCTTACTATTATTCCAAGGATGAGAAACTCCTGGTTTATGACTATGTTGCAGCTGGCAGTTTTTCCACCCTGTTACACGGTATGATCAATCACTTTGCTTTATTAAAATTTATTTTCTGCAACACTCAGAATTCTAAAATCCAAGAGCACATACCATCATCTGCATGTACAGCTATTTATATTATATTTATGTAAAACTAATCTGCAGAAGTCTTTCCTCATCTTTCCACATTTCTCACTCAGGAAACAAGGAGACTGGGCGGCCCTCTCTAGACTGGGACTCCAGAGTGAAGATATGTCTTGGAACTGCAAGGGGAATTGCCCATATTCATTCTGCCGGTGGTGGGAAATTCACACATGGAAACATCAAGTCCTCCAATGTCCTCCTTACCCAGGAATCTCATGGTTGTGTCTCAGATTTTGGTCTAACTCCTATAATGAACTCACCTGCTGTCCCATCTAGAAGTGTGGGCTACCGAGCTCCTGAAGTGATAGAAACTCGCAAGACCACACAAAAGTCTGATGTGTACAGTTTTGGTGTTCTCCTCCTTGAAATGCTTACAGGCAAAGCACCGGTTCAGTCATCAGGGCACGATGATGTTATCGATCTTCCAAGGTGGGTGCAGTCAGTTGTCCGGGAGGAATGGACGGCTGAGGTTTTTGATGTTGAGCTAATGAAGTATCAAAATATTGAAGAAGAGATGGTGCAGATGCTTCAGATTGCAATGGCTTGTGTTGCAAAGGTGCCTGATGTAAGACCTAAAATGGATGAAGTTGTGAGGATGATTGAAGAAATTCGGCAGACCAACTCTGATAACAGGCCATCATCCGAGGAGAATAAATCCAAAGGATCAAACACTCAGACTCCTTGATTGCTAGGGAATTTATGCCTCCTGAGTTTCACGTTGAGGGTTCGAATCCAAGAAAGCATATTTATGATCCGCAATTTGTGAGATAACCCAATATTCCAGAATTTGTGTTCGCTTTCTTGGTGGTGCGTTTCTGTTCATTCATTAGATTGAGTTAGATTTCTGTTAAAAAAAAAAAAAAAAAAAAATTAAAGTGATTTATTATTGTTGTCTTCTCTTTGCACAACTAATGTAACAAACTCAATTACAACCATGAATTGATTCGACAACATTCTACCAAATTAATTTTTGTTTCCAAAATGGTTGAAGTTTATTTAAAAAAAGAAAAACGGCTCCTGTTTCATGCTTACTCCCCCCGTTTCCTTATATCATGTCCTTTTAGGTAACGAGTTGCATCCTAAAATTAACAACTGAAGAAGCTTCACTTAGTTAATTTTCCTTTTCTCCCTTAATGCTCCAATGACTTCTACAATTTTCTAAAAACCCTCTCAACTCCTCATTAACCAGGAGGGAGTATTAAATAACTTGTTAAACCTAGTGCAAAACCAATACCGAATGACTTAAGGGAACGGAGGGAGTATTTCATTTTTCTTTTAATGAGGAGTATTGCTCGTAAAAGATTGCACAAGTGATTCATCTCCTACATTCACCGTAAAATCTCTACATCTACGTTGAGCATGTAAGGTACACAATTTGTGTAAATTTGCAATTCTCAAGCTAATTTAAGTACCTAACAAAATGTAAGCAAAATTGTGCTGTTAATTGTCTTACACGTTGCACTATGTTGACGCAAGCGAGAGGATTGTGAAGCAACATCAGTGTCCCACGTCTAGAGCATTCTTATTGACCAAATCAGCACCAGAAACATATTTAGCAAGAAAAGAGATTAACCGGAAAGGAGAACCAATCAGTGGGGCGTCTGTGAAGGACGCTTCAGTTTCTTCACTCTTAGTGGTTCGTGAGTCTAGTTCTTGAATTTCATTCTCATCCAGGGGTATTTGTACAATTTCTGCATTCTCCAAGTATTCAGTAGAATTTTGCATTTTTTCCATTGGCAATGGCACCGCTATAGGGGTGGAATCAATGCTTATATTGTTCCCAGATGTCTCATCTTTACAAGGGGCAGTTTTGAGGGCCTGATGATGCACAGACTTCTCTATTGTTTCAGACACAGGCTCCACAGTACTGCTACTCTCAACATTTTCGATCATCACATCAGATTCATCGTTGAAAGAAGATTGAACTTTTACTGATCTTCGCTCAAGTTCCACGTATAACTCATTCACCCGCAAACCAGAGATTATCAGAGGGAGTGCCAAAGATAATAACTAATCTGAAACTGAAATTACTAAGTAACCAAGCCCAATGTCAAGAGGTGATGAAAATTTCAGACATAAATTCCCTTGTGATATAAGAATAAAGTGTTCATGATATAAGAATAAATTCCAGAAATAAATTGCTCAGCCGTAACAGTGGAACTTGTTTAGATCAAAATTCTAGGGCCTAACAACATTGCTTTTAAGAACTACTTGCATCCATATAGTCCCATACTGTTTGTGCATCTATGGCATGGTGACAATGAAGACTAATGCCAAATTACCTTCTCAACAAGGTCTGCATTTTCCGTGACCAATTTTTCAACCAGTGCGCTTGCTGCTTCTATCTGAGAATGCAACCCCTCATTCTTGGCACCCTGCTACATCAACTAAAAATTGTCAGGCATGAGGTTTCATAAGAGATCTCCAGCACCTGTAACTTAAACCATGCAAACACCATAGTCTTGATAGTCCAACCTCATGGCTACATGCACCACCGCACACAGTCATTATCATACAGATGCCAATACATTATGCCTCCAATTTAAAAATAACTCAATACCACAAAGATGTATGCTTGACAAACATGAGCCTGGTACTGGCTCGAAGAAGAAAAGAGGTAGAGGAAAACCTTTTGGGTTTCATTTGATGAGTATACATCATTGGTAGTTTTCTCCAGCTTCTGTTTCTGTGACTGCATCTCTGATATACTAGCCATCAATTTTTTATTTTCTTGAGAGAGATTTTCCTTAACTCTTCCAACTCAGTAACCTGCCATAGTCTATTTTTAATTTCCATATCAGAACAAACAAATAGGCATGCCTTAAACCAGTTTTAGATTCAACTCAACTATGCCTTGAGATTGGTCTTTTCCTCAATTGTGAACTCTGTCTACAGCTGTGCCAAGTCCACAACCAGCATAAAACTTTGATATAAGGTATAAAGCTTGGACAAAAAGGTCGATGCTAGTTGAGATGAAATAGATGTCATGAAATCACTATTCAAATGCAAGCACTGACCTAAGCATGCTAGTTAGCATAGTAGCGTACCTGTCTTTGAAGACTTGTATTATCATTATTCAGGCTTGTAATTGTTTTGTTTCCTAAATTCCGTGGAGGAAGAGATACTTAGATCGGTATTTTGGACAAGTGCTTCAAAATGCCAGCTATGCAAGGAGAATAGAGAAAAGGAAATCCTGCTAATTCAACAGCATTTCAGCTCCTACAAAGTACATGGCCCCAAAAGAAAATGTGAAGTACCTCCTTTGCCGCCCATGTTACCACCTCTGCACCCATGTGCATTATTGTATCCTCTAAGCTCACCTGGATGATGATAATCGCAACAGTAATTTCTTCATTGACTCTGCACCCAATCTCCTTTTTCCCCTTTCTTTTTCTTAAGGGTGAGAAAGATTACCTCCTTTTTGTGACTGATTTTTCCACTCTCTATAATGATTCCTCACAGTTTCCCCTATGTTTGCCTGAGGAACATTGTCTGGACTGATTAAATAAATAATGGAATGGAATTATTCATAGACTCCAGTAGTAAATAAATTACTTAAGAAAATGGATGGACTAGCAATCATTTGAGAGGAAAAGAAACATTACCTCCTTTTGTAACCAACCTTCCCGCTCTCTATGAAGATTCTTCACAGTTTCCTCCATGTTAGCCTGAGGAACATAATGGAATAAATTATTTGTAGACTACAAAAATAATTAAATCATTCAAGCATAAATAAGTATGGTACCAACTCTCATCAAGTGGTGTCTATCTTCAGATTAAACAACATAAATTATGCAAATTAACAGGACATGACAAGGACAAAAAGAATGATAACTCGTTTAAGAGCCACAATTCTCTCTCTCCATCAAATTTTTTGATTCTTCCCTCTAAGGTTGTCTGTTAGGCATGGCACCAAGCACTTAAGTCAAACAAAAGATGTTACACAAACAAAAGAAAAAAACCCAAAACATGCAAATTTATAAATAAAAATTATTTTGACCTAAAACATTGTAAATTACGGGACAGTTACCACTTTTGAACTCAAAGTGGAGTTCTTATTTTGTAATTGACCAATTTTTTCCAGCAAGGCAACCTGCAAATGATGCATCGTGAAAAGCCAACTCATCTTTTAGTTTCTGAGAAATCCTTGACATATATACTTTCAATTTGAAATGAGAAACGTGTTTTGCAGAACTAAGAAAAAAGCAATTAATGAGCAAAATGACCCTTGGCTAAAAAGACAAACTTGCAGTTAGATCCCATCACCCAACTTGTAGTTACCTCTTTTTGAAGCCAGGAGTCATTTCACTCTGCAACCATGCAATTTTCATCTCATGACTACCCTGTAAACATATCAACCATGCAAACCATATCAGCGACAAAACATACAAAAAGCAGGAAGTAATCAAGCACACCAAAACGAGTGGGAATAATGATTTTCTAAGCATTATTACCATTTTCTGATCCTGAGACTCCTTTTTCTCGTTCCAATTGTAGAATTCTCCCCTCTAAATTGGCCTGTACAGAATATGGTCGGTCAGTTTCTATTCTACAATTTGGGAGGATGGAATTTCAGTAAATAGAACACCACAAGTGCATGGAATTACACATTTCATCTTTACATCGGGCTCCAACTCTCAGAGTTTATCCATATCCCACCATGAACACAAATACTAACACACTACAAACCCAACAACAAATAGGAACAAGGCCTTATGCTGGAATGGAATGTAATAATTAAAGTTATTCTCCTTCAAATCCAGAAAACATGCACTTAGGACCAACATGGAGGTTTAGGTAAAGCAGAACCATGAAGCCATAGAATTAGAATTCCTTCTGTTACAGATAAGACTAGCGGACAAAGTATTTCACGTTCAAGCTGCAGTGAACTAGTTTACAAAGATGGAGACCTGAATGTTGTAGCAAATGCTAAGTTGCTATTACTCAAGTATGAACACAGAAGTGCAGGAAACGTAGCCCAAAAAAAGCAATCTAAGACATAACGTTGGATCTTTGTACCGCCCATGAATTGATCAACGAGAGAAATACAAAAGAAAAAACACTATAAGGGCGAGTACCCTTTTCGATTCATATTTCATATACAATATATGTGGTCGCAGAAAATCAAGAATTCAAAATAAAAAAAAAAATAAAAAAAAAAATCAGAAAACTCACGAGTTGGGATTGTGCACCATTAGCGGTGTAATATCTATCGTGTTCTTGTTCCTTATCTACCTCTGATTTGGGTGCCGCAGCAGCACTCTCAAAATCAGAAATCTCGGAAACAGGAAAATCGTTGAGGTGATTGTGACAGACGGAGGAAGCTGTTTCCCCATTCGCAGCAATTGGAATTGGGGAATCTGTATCCGCCTCCTCCTCCGCCTCCGCCCTCCGCCCTCGGTTTCGTATTATTAGTATTATTAACATTACTATTATTCTTGTTCTTCTTTTTCTTGTTTTTCTTCTTTTTTTTATCGTCCTCCATTCCTTCAAAATCAAATTTCTAAAAAAACTCAAACATGCT
This sequence comes from Dillenia suffruticosa, assembly GCA_033439265.1. Classification (NCBI taxonomy): domain Eukaryota; kingdom Viridiplantae; phylum Streptophyta; class Magnoliopsida; order Dilleniales; family Dilleniaceae; genus Dillenia; species Dillenia suffruticosa. The sequence continues at coordinate 25,120,227 of JAVTVX010000013.1, read as the reverse complement.
AGATCCAGTGACAATGCCCAATGAATCTGGAAGCAAGAAAAGCACAATCAGACAATGAAGAATCCAGACACTAACAATATATCGAAAAAAACCCTATTTTTCGAATTTACAAGTAGAACAATCGTAATCGTCCGGAATCAGTGAGAGAGAGAGATCTGGAAACGTAGGAGTGGAAAAAGAGCCAGAGAAGATAGAGGAGATCTGTTTTTTGAGGAAGTAATTTTTGTTTCCTTTTTTGGTGGCAATGCTCAGATATGAAATATCACGAAAGAGAGAGAGGATGGTAACGGCACTCATTCCATGTGCGGTAATTTAATTAAATAATTAGGATTCAGCCCCTCGCCTCAGCCCTCAGCCCTCAGCCCGCGGGGCTTCGTTTTGCTGTTACGCTTCCCCTGCCACTGGGCCGTTGCCTCAGGCCCACCAAATGAATTTATACGTCATGGATGGGCAAAAGTCTTCATTTATTTTTACTATTTTCTTTTCATATGTTTATTGATTTTATTTTTTTCTTTTTTACAATAATGTGAAAATACAGCAGACTTTTTGCATCATATTAGTTTTTATATCTTGCGAGACTCGAAAAATTTATGTTTCTTGTCATTAAAAATTCATTACCAAACTGGACTCGTATATTTCTTATTAACTTTTGAAATTTTTTATCTTAACTTATTTATTTATTAAAAAATAATGAACTAATATAGATCTAATCGTTCGAGATGAGAAGGAGCCCAGATGAGACAATTAAGGTATAACAAAACCAGACAAGAGGCCAAAAACAAGAAGCTCGAAAAAGGATGAATATGGATGGATCTATAAATTTTGAACGAGAACTCACCGGAAATCTAGTTGTTGTCAAAATCTTTCTAAAGAAGAACGCACAAAAATTGACAATGACCCACAACAACGAGGCTCACCATTTCTCGGAGGTACGAGGAAGGTAGAAGGTAGAAAGAGAATGAAAAAGAAAGCTAGCGAGAGAAAGTGGGTAAGAGAAGTTGGAAATAAATTGGGGTTGATTTAAAGTCTGACAATATGTGAGTTTTCGCATAGATGAGTAGAAATAAGTAAAATATAATTATTGATATTTTTAGGATTTGTAAGATAAAGTAATGAAAAAAAATTAAGATAAATTTTGCTGTTAAGATCATAGTTACGAATGGACTATCAATATTAATACGAATCTAATTATTGAAATCAAGTAAATTACATCTAAACATGTCGAGAACCTGGTTCATGTTTTTATGAAATGGAAAGAAACCCTACAAACCCTGGTTAGACATTTTAAGTTTAAAGTTTGAAATTTTAAATTTTTATTAGTGATTAGTGTAGGAAAACAACAATAGACTACTAAATTTTAATTCTAACTTTTGAAATCGATAAAAAAAAATAAATATAAAATAAAATAAAATAAAATAAATATAAAAAAAATTACATGTCCGGTTTTTTAATTTTGTTTAAGTAGATTATAACATATAACATTATACACTATTTTAAAAAAGAAGTTACATATCTGGTTTTTAAATTTTATACTAAAATTTTAATTAAATATTTAAATTTTAAAATGTTAAGATTGAATATTCAAATAACAAAAAAAATGCTAACTTGGAATATGCGGCACGCCCGCAAATTTGAGTAGAATTAATGCCATGTCATTACTGACATGCATATGCCACGTCATTTTATTGGACAACTTGGATCAGAACTTGCAGTCATGAACTAAATTAAACTTCAAAAAAAAAAAAATTTAAACAATTTCAAAATAAAAAAAAATTCTGAAAATAATTTCATTTTATCGCGAGTTAGACTTGCGATACCACGTGACAACACCTGATTGAGTGAAGGCCACATATTGTATCTTCAAGACGCAATATAGCTTGTCGCGTCTTGAAGACACGATAGTCCGCCTCCCCCACCGCCCGCGGTGCTCTCGCGGCCCCTCCCTCCGCCCCCGCGATGCTCCTCTCTCCCTCCTTCCCCCGCTCGCGGCTCTCTCTCTCCTCCCTCCCCCACCCACGGCGCTACTCCTCTCCCCCTCCCTCCTTCCGCAGCTCTCTCTCTCCCTTCCCCCGCGGCTCTCTCTCTCTCCCCCTACCCCCCGCTGCCCGCAACTCTCTCTCTCTCCCTCTGCCCGCCACTCTCTCTCTCCCTCTCCTGTCCGCGGCTCTCTCCCTCTCTCTCGCCACCCGCGACTCTCTCTCTCCCTCCCCTACCACCTGTGGGCCCTCCCTCTGCCGCCCACGGCTCTCTCTCCCTCCCTCCCTTGTCCACAGCTCTCTCCCTCTCCTTGTCGTCCGCGGCTCTATCTCTCTCCCTCTCTTCCTTCGAAGCTCTCTCTCTCCCCTGCCACAACACTCCTCTCTCTCTCTCTCTCTCCCTCCCTCCCCCGCAATACTCCTCTTTCTCTCTCCCCCACGACAGTCCTCCCTCTCCCTCCCTCCTAGCCGAGGGAACCTCCCTTTCCCTCCCTCCCCGTTGTCGTCCACTGCCACGAGAGCCTTCTCCCTGAGCTACTGGGCTATGTCGCATTTTTAAGACGCGACATAATCTTATGTCGCGATTTTAACTCGTGACATAGCCTGTCGTGAATTCAACCCACGATGTAAACGGGTCAAAAAGAAATTATTTTCCGTCAAAAATTGTTTAAAAATTTTTTTTTTGTCTCCGGGACTTGGCCTGCCATGGAGAGACAGAAAGAGAGGGAGGGAGGGAGAACACAGAACGGAGAGCGTGTCTCAGGCTCAGCGCATTCAACCGCCGTTTGAACTCAGCCCTTTCCGGTTTCCACCTCTAGTTGCCGTCTATTTCATCAATTTCACCGCCTCCTTCATTCGATCGCCTTCAGATTTCGCCTCCATTCGCTGGTTCCAGTTTTTAGTTCAAACACCATCGTTTGCCAACATCATCGCCATCATCAGTCTCGATTCCAGAACCACCTCGAAGGCTATTGTGATAAAATTGCTCGAAATCAAAGAGCTTTTCGAGGAGGAAAATTAGGACTTTATCAGAACCCTAATTGCTTCTTCATAAAAAGGAACATGGGCTGTTTGAAATTGGAGATAGGAAGAAACGGTAGTGAAAATTGAAGAAATTAGTATTTCTGAAAGTAGAGGATTAACGGGCTTTTTTTTATGAGAAATTGTGGGATTGTAGTCTGGTTTGATGACGACAACTTTCTGGTTAGTGATGAAGTCGTCAGAGGAAATTCGAAGTTACAAGATAAATTTCAACGCTCAATTTGGTGAAATTCTTCTTTCGCAACTTCAATCGTGAAGCCACCGTCGAGAAAGGTGAAGATTCTGGCGTGTGGACTCTCAAATTGGTGGTTGAAATCAACCTATTTTCACTAATGCACAATTTCCGAACCATCAGAACTTCTTTTCGAGTTGGAAAGCAGAAAGAATTGAAGCTTTTCTGAAAGTCATCAATGGCGGACCAAACCCAGAATTTCAAGGTTTTTGAAACACTCTTCTCTGAAACTCTCTCTCCCCCTCCCCACTCTCTCACCATCCACCGTGTGATTTTTTTTCAAAATGCTAACCTACTATGTGCCACGTCAGTTTTTTGTTGACATGGCACGTTTTTTGTCGTAAAATGCTGACATGGCTCATTTATTAAGCGAATTTGTTAATGTGTTACGTGTTACGTCAATAAAATTGAGCCACGTCTCAAATCACATTAAATATCACGTCACGTTAAATTTGTTAATAAATACATCGACAACCTTAATGACGGGCTTAAATTATTCTTTTTTTTTTTTTTTAAATTTGAATACTTCAAAAATATAATTAAAATTTTGGGATAAAGTTAGACATATAATTTCCTCTGTCTTAAGTGTTACATGTTATGCTCTGTAGATTTTAGTATGAATTGCTGTGTCGAATCACATCTATGTATTTAAAGTAGTATATATTATTAAAGTGCTAAGTTCTTCTCATCAACGCCCGGCCATCTTCCCGTTGGTTATAAAAAGTGAGGGTTTCCTTCTTTCCTTCATCGATTCAATCGTATTTCCGTCTCTCTCCCCCTCGCATTTTCGGCAGCCCCTCCCAAACCCTAGTAGGTGTCTCACCGTCTCCCCTCCCGATTCCTTTTTTATTTTAACCCTCCTTTTCGCTCTCTCTCTCTCTCTCTCTCTCTCTCTCTCGATCTGTAATTCTATTCTCATGGTTCGATTCGAATTTCTTGATTAGGTTGATACTATACTCCGCGCAGTCGACGGGTCATGGCCTCCAAGCGTATTCTGAAGGAACTGAAGGACTTGCAGAAGGATCCTCCTGCTTCCTGCAGTGCTGGTACAATTCTCGCACTGTTCAATAGTTTGTGTCCTGTACTCATCGATTTCATCGTCTCGAAACTCTAGATTTTTCGGACCAACGCGTGTTTTATGTGCTTAGATGTCTAGTGTGAATAAACTTGAGAATTCTATATGCGGTCATGCTGTTGTTTGTTGCTTTCAAAAGAGAAGATTTCAACTTGCAATGCTCGACCATGTGTTTGCTAGGGGTGTTTCTTGATGGAACTCGAATGGTCCAACACTATTTTTTATGTCACTCTGAACAACCTTTTCTTTTTCTTTTTAATGTGATTGTTCTGTGTTGAATTTTGATTGTTCTGTTGGAATTAATGGGAAGTTGCTCTTTTAATCTCGACGTTTCTTTAGGTCCTGTTGCTGAAGACATGTTTCACTGGCAAGCTACTATTATGGGCCCGCCTGATAGCCCATATGCAGGAGGGGTGTTTCTAGTTACTATTCACTTCCCTCCTGATTATCCTTTTAAGCCTCCCAAGGTAAGGTTTGCAGTTGCAGTTATACGCATTTACATACTTTATCTTAATGATGCCAGATTATGCGGAAATGTCTGTACCTAATGTTATATTCTGATATTTATATTTAGTTGGTGTGAGATTTTGGGGCAGGAGGGGAAACATGGGCATCCATATTTGTGTTAGGAGTTGTCTTCTGTTCATATTGATTCCTAAATTTTAACTAATTTTTATATTCCCTGTTGTGTAAAATAATACAAGTGACTGAAAGACCAAGAAAACAATTCTACTTTTGTGTTTCTATTGTTCATTGTTTTTATTTGCATCTTGATGAACCAAATAAATTGTTACTTTTATCGAGTGTGGAAGGGCAATTCAATTGGATTTTGGTTATAGTTCTTTGTAGGAACCCACAAAGCATGAGGGAATTTTGGGGGAAAAAGGTCATTTCACTTAATGCTGATGCATTGAATCCTTTTAGTGGTTGATGAGGCTTAGTGGTTGCATAACTCTGTTTTTGATTTTTTTTTTTTTTTTGGGGGGCAAGCTTTGGAATACAGTCATCAGTCATGCTATATAGTTTTCTTATGAGTTATATGTGGGCAATGGAAGCCCTAAGGCAAGCCAACAGTCAAGGTGCTGTCAAAGTGCTAGCATGTTTTACCATTTTTGGTGGTCATTCTAGATGGTTATGCAGTAGTTCAGTTTGTGCCATTTTAGTTCTTTGGTGTTTACATGATTTAAATCTTGATCAAAAGATGTTAAAAGGATTTTGCTTTAACTTCATTTGATAGCACATCTCACAAGATTTGATTAACCTTTTAGAGTAAATGTTCATATTTTCTTGTGCTTGGGTGTGAAAAGATAATTTTATCTACAAAACTGTTTTTCAAATGACGTGATTTCAAGCATATCTTAGCAAATTGGCTTTTGCATGATTTTCTTCTTTGCTGAATTTTTGTGAATTTAATCTTCTTAGGCATGTGCCTAAAGATGTGGCAGATTAGTCAGTGATTGTTTAAGATGATGGAATTATTTAATGAAAATGCTTGTTCTGATGAATACAGCGTCATCCTTCTAGGTTTACGATTTTGCCATTTATTTTTATTGTTTGGGGGTGGGGATTTCCATTTTAAATGTGGAGATTGAAGGATGTAGTAGCAATTTTTTTTTTTTTTGGTGGTGCTTTGCACTTGGTGGAGTATATTGTGTCTGAATGAATGAAGTCCAAACCCACTCAACGAAGCTTCAGCTTAAGATTTGATTAACCTTTTAGAGTAAATGTTCATATTTTCTTGTGCTTGGGTGTGAAAAGATAATCCATCTACAAAACTGTTTTTCAAATGACGTGATTTCAAGCATATTTTAGCAAATTGGCTTTTGCATGATTTTCTTCTTTGCTGAATTTTTGTGAATTTAATCTTCTTAGGCATTTGCCTAAATAGGTGGCAGATTAGTCAATGTTTGTTTAAGATGATGGAATTATTTAATGAAAATGCTTGTTCTGATGAATACAGCGTCATCCTTCTAGGTTTACGATTTTTCCAGTTATTTTTATTGTTTGGGGTGGGGATTTCCATTTTAAATGTGGAAATTGAAGGATGTAGTAGCAATTTTTTTTTTTTGGTGGTGGTTTGTACTTGGTGGAGTATATTGTGTCTGAATGAATGAAGTCCAAACCCACTCAACTAAGCTTCGGCTTAAGATTTGGTATCCCAGGGGTTAGTTTCATGTTTTGTCCCCTCCTAGCCCAATGGATTTTATGTGATTTTAAAATAAATTAGAACCATTTGCCACATGGTGGCTGCCAATCATATATTGCAGTTGTTTAGTATGTTGCATTTGTACTAGGGCTTATTGACTTAATTATTATTAACAATGTTAATTTTCTGTTTTCAGGTTGCATTCAGGACTAAGGTATTTCATCCAAACATCAATAGCAATGGAAGTATATGCCTTGATATTCTCAAAGAACAATGGAGCCCAGCTCTGACTATTTCTAAGGTTTGACATTCATCCTCTTGAATTTTCTTCCTATCTTAATTTTGTCTTCAGCATTTTTTTTTTTTTTTTTTTTTTTAGTTTTGGGTGGTGGGAGTGTTTTTGAAATTTTGTGTCGTGGAAGTTTTATGTTGTGAAATGAAGTGCTTGAAAAATAAAGGGTGCTATGCTTTAAATAATATAGCCAGGGCTCCAAGCAGCACTTATTTAACTGCAGTTTATATAACTTAGGTTGGAGTGAGCTGATTGTTAATGGATTTATCACGGAGAGAAGTTGAGGGCTGTATTAATAGATTATCTACAATAAAGTCTTATATTGTGTCTTGAGGGAGGGGGTGGGGTTTAGTTTGCTTTTGTTTGGGCAACTAATGATATTTGTTGCATATATCAGGTACTGCTTTCTATCTGCTCTCTTTTGACTGACCCAAATCCAGATGATCCTTTGGTACCAGAAATTGCCCATATGTACAAGTCTGACAGGGCCAAGTATGAGAGCACTGCTCGCAGCTGGACTCAGAAGTATGCGATGGGATGATTGCTTGCATGAATAGTTTGCCTTTAAGTAATTAGTCTCTAAACATTACCTTAAAGAATTGGAATTGTAAAACATTTGGGGTTTTTTGTGCTGCATTGCAACGAATTTGAAACGAAGCATTTGGTTAGGGAGGAAAAACTTTGGTGGTCTTTTATTTATCTCTGCATTATTTTTTTATCGTGGAGTTTAATGTTAGGAATTTATGATGGTAATATAAATCTAATGAGAGGTACAAATAGTCTCTGATAAACAGTAACATTGTTTCTTCTATCGGTCATGAAAATGGCTGACCGAGGGGGATAAACTTGTATGTCATGTTCCTTTTGTTTTGGTTTTGACTAATTGGTATCTTAGTTATATGAGTAATTCAGTTTAAATATTGTAGGGTTTATGTCATGTTCTAATGTTGGAGCACATTAAGACGTGATGTTGATGGATGTTGGTCACGTTTGGGAAAAGTTTAATATGGCTTGATGTGTTTTTTATTGTGTTATTTTACTCGTAGCTAAGATATTAAGTTTTCACAAAATATAGAATTTTGTGGGTAAAATTAGATTTTCCTTCTATATATATATATATAAGAAAGATTATAATAATATTTGAGATCTGCAATTTAGCTGTTTTGGCCACTACTAAAGGTTTTCAAAAGTAGCATATAGACTTTTTGTGGTTCACTTTGTTATCGAAGGTGTCTTTCCAATAGAGTTATTTACAACGAGACTCTATTGATGTCCTTTTTTATTATTATTTTTAATTCACCATAGTAAAACGTTGATTTTTTTTTTATTTTTTATTTTATTTTTAACAAGATTTATCACAATTCTCGGAGAAGGATGTCGTGATATGGGCTTCCAAGCTCTTTGCTTTTGCTAGCTTAAATCCTTTAATAGTAGTAGTATTTGGGCAAATCATCGACATAAAAGCAGCCATTATATTAGACACGCCACACGATTTTGTCAACAAAACATAGTTAAATAAATTATTGAGCACACGAATTATTAAGATTTAAGACAATAATCATCTCAATATCTATATGAAAAATATACGAGATTTAAATTAGATATTTTATTATTAGATTAGATTATCAAAGTTATGTTGAGAGTGATCCCGAAGAAAAACAATGTAAATATTCAAAATAGATTAAATCTTTCTTACAAAAAAAAAAATGGTATTTAGGTAAAATCCAAATCTAAAAAATATAAAAAGCAAATAAATAATATTTAGTGTATCATATATCAGAACCATAATTTTTTTTCCGAAAGTAATAGTTCTTTTTGTTAAAAATGTTTGATAATACCCAAAAAAAATCAATTTAGAAACAGTCAGGTTTCGTTCATATAATTATTAGTTTCCTTTTTTTTTTTATTATAAACTAATCTTTATTTCCATGAGATTTCCTTTTTCTTAATTTCGGCAAGGAATTGGACGGCGGGTTCGAAGCGGTCGTTGGTCGGTCGTTTCACTTGGGGTAAAATTTTAGATTTTCTTTTTATTGAAAAGGTGTGGGGTGTCTGTCAGTCCCAAACATTGGACTTTCCACCGCTAGAAAAAGAAGGAAAAGCAGGCGCATTGCTCTTTTTTCTACCTCACCTTCTATCTCTCTCTTCCGCCAGAGATTCCCTACACTGGACGTCTTTTGATAACTCTAGATTAAGGCTCTAGTTTTTTTCCTCATATCCGATTTGCAATTCTACCGGATCTACGATCCACTCACATAGGACGAGCTCCATTCTCAGGTATCATCTCTTCTTCACCTTCTTTTCTTAATTTCTAATTTTCATCAATCTCTCTCGTATTCTGCAAGAAAAAAAAAAAAACAAAAAACAAAAAACAAAAAACTTGCAGGTCTATTTTCATCCGATTAATACATGAATTACCGAATAGATTTAAAGAAAAAAAAATCAGGGTATGAATTGTTTAATTATATTCCTAGTCTGCAAATATTTGTAACTTTATCTGGCGGAGGTAACACGACTAAATGACTAAATTCAGAATTTATATTTGATCCAGATTTTATTTTTTATTAAATCCGATATTGAATTTTTTTTGATTGGGTGACGAGGATGGTTATGCCATGGTTGACCCTGTGCTCTAGGTTCCAGGTTTCGGGCAGCAAATGTGGAAACTATTCTAGCCCCCCACCGCCGGTATGCTGCTAATTACGTCTTATTCTTGTGGAATTTGGTGACCAGTGTTTCCTTATATAATATCATATCCACCTTATCTCTTTGAGCAAAGTTTACATCATGGGAAATGATCCCAAAAGCTATTCTAGGAAATTGGGATATATGTGAACAACATTAACAAAGCTGATGACATCGTAACAGCAATGACGGACATCCATGCATGTGCATATTGCCCAAAACCAATAGTTTTGCCTTGGCAATCATCTTTCGATGAGAAACCGAACGGAACTTGTATGTATTGGAATTATCAAAGATGACATATCATGGATGTTTGACGTCAGTGGATGACTATATTGAGGTTGTAGTGTTTATGGAGGACAATTGTAAAGATGGCGGTATCACTGATATCGATTTGGACTTGGACATTTAGCAATCATTGTAAAAATTTGCTGTGACCACATACACGTTTCTTTATCTTGTAGCATAGTCTGCTGTACATCTCTAATTTGCCTTAATATGTGGTGAATCCAATCAGCATGAATGAATCTTTTTTCCTTAGTGGCTAAAAAATGTGATTTGCTTGCTCAAATCGGGTTATCAGATTATACAAGATAAACTGGGTTAACTCAATCTTTTCTCCTCCTTTCTCATGATCCTTCTAGTTGACCGATGTTCTTTGTCTTAACTATGGATCAAATTTTCAGGGCGATGCTCTTTTCCTGTTGCAACTGTCTAGGTGCTCGATTCAGTATGGGACTCTGCATTTCTAAGGTTTGTCACTTAAAATAACTATCTTATGAAGAAATTTTTTTCTCAAGAAAAGTGAAGGTAAAATCTAGATAATTTTTTCCCCTAACCTCACTTCACTTTTTCTGGATATTTTATTAGGATGTTTCCTATTCTTACCCAAGTTTCCTTTCCTGTTTTACAATTCTAACTATGTTATGAGTTGGATTGCGATGCTATATTTATATTTTTGGTATCATGAATCAGAAGTTTGCATTTTACCACATTTTTCATACATGAAACACTTCCTAACTTGTTTCGCATGGCATGTCCATCAACCACGCCAGAGTAGTTAAAAACACCGGAAAGGAAGGGGAAGAAGAAAAGAGGAAGTTTAAGCCGGAAGAGTGGAATAACAACTATTGCTTTTTAAGTAGGAAGAAAGAACATATTATCGTCGTCTACTGTTGCCTAGTGAGATGAGATCTTTAGAGGGTGCTTTGCATGTCCTAAATTTGACAGTTTATCTTCAAAGACTCGACTGGCAAGATTCAAATAAGTGGACCATTGACCAAGACCTCGCCATTACTTAAGGTTGGGTATCCTATGGATTTTAAAATCCCTGCTGATGAGGTGTTAGGCCTTGTTTGATTTAAGGATTAGCTTTTAAGACTGGAAAGGTAGTCTAGTGCATGAAACTCTTCATCTTTCAGAGCAATTTGTTCAGTCTATGTGAGATTATAGAGTCCCACAGCAAGGCGGGATCTGTGTAGTCTTAAGACAGTGTAATTTACTCAAAGACTAAGAATTTGAGTATGAAATTGTGAATGAAGTACAATCTTGTCATAGTAAGCTGAAAACAGCAGTATTTTGAGCCATCGGTATGTGAATTTATTACCTTCCTACACTTTATGAGTCAACTCTTCTAATTATTTACAAGTCTTGAGTTCTTTATTTCTCACACTAGTAACATGGCCATCATACTATCAAATACTCTGCCCGAATTAAATCAGCTGTCCTGATAGAGCAATTGCTATTTACATTGTGTCATACATCAGTGGATGCTATCATAGGCAACATGTAGAGAAAGCTTCATTATCTTAAATGGTCCCGTGGAAGTGGGTAAATTGCTGTTTTGGTTTGCCATGTATTACAAAGTGGACAGACCTCGATATTCTTGAAACTTACAACACAGTGTCCTTTAATTTATGACTTGGCCACTTGGTTTGTGTTCTGATATAATTGTATTTTATGAATTCAGTGTGTCAATTGCCTTCAGGGCCCAAACATCTTACTGTTGGCAGTTTCCCCTCTCTTATTCAAAGTGTGCACTGTAACAACCAGCTTCTAATGAACTAATGTAACTAATACTTTAAACGCAGAAAACTAAAACCTTGTGATCCTCGTTATTGATAAACAGGATTGATGATGCATGTATAAAACATTTTGGAGAGCTGTATAACTCAATATTATTTAACCTCTTAAATGAAGAATCTATTTATGTGATTTTTGCAGCATCAAGATGCTAATGATGATTCAGATCACAACGCTGAGTTAGTTGGTGGTAATGTGGCACTCATCACTACAAAAGAAAGTTGGGACGTGAAGTTATCAGAAGCAAACAGGGATGGCAAACTTGTAAGTCGCAGTAATTTTTAATTGTTCTTGGGTGGCAGAAGCAAGGCTTTTCAGCATTTGTCTTAAATGCTACTAGAAAATTCATTATTCTAGGCCTGAGGTTGAGCTGCTCTACTTAGTTGTAACACATTTTACAATGTATTTCTATCAATTACATCACATAGAGGACAAGGAGCTTTTGTAAGAAGGGGTAATTCAGAAAATAAGGAGATTTGCATGTTTTTGGCAATTTTGCTCACCAAGTTTTCCTATCAAAGAATTTATCCAAACTTATCCCAGGAGCAAGGGTAATTTCAGAAAAGAAAAAAGATGTTACATGGGATACGCATAATCATAATTACATTATTAGGTATTATATCATGTCAGTTATTGCTCATCTGCAGCTTTTTTCTAGATAGGATATGTTATATACAAGCTTGACCTTAAGACAACAACAATTTAAGTTTGTTGTTCTGTATGTAAGATAAGATACTAAGTTTGTTCTTTTCAAACTCTGTGATTATCAGGTGATTGCCAACTTTAGTGCATCATGGTGTGGTCCATGTCGAGTGATTGCACCACTCTACATTGAGCTCTCACTGAAATATCCTATGCTTATGTTCTTGACTGTTGATGTCGATGAATTAAGTGTAAGTATTATGACTCGACAATGATTTTTGGGGCCTTGTAAGGCAAAACTGCCACATTACAAAATTACGAAAGCAACACTAAAGATTTAAATTCCCCCCCCCCCCCCCCCGGCCCAAAAAAATAATAGTTAAGAAGGGAAAAAAAAAAGAACAAACTTAACTAAATGGCGATGATCTTGGTGATATTCTGTTTAGTGAGATTTTTTTTTTTTTTTTTTTTTTATGAAGAATTGGTTTTGTATGATACAGGAATTTAGTTCCTCATGGGATATCAAAGCGACCCCAACGTTTTTCTTCCTTAAAGGAGGGAAGCAAATTGATAAACTCGTAGGAGCCAACAAGCCAGAGTTACAGAAGAAGATAATTTCCATTTTAGATTCAGCAAAGTAGTGATCCTGGGGTGTGTCAACTGGGTTCGCTTCTCTGTAATAAAAGGGTTTGCTGGGGTTGCTTCCTTGTAATAGAAGGGTGTACGATCGGGAGAGTGTGTGAGGACTGTAAGGTCATTGTCTCACGTGGAATGTGAATTTTCCAAGTAATTTACTATGATTTTGCACCTATCATTTTGTACCTTTGTGTATACGTTTGTTTTACCTGGTGGTGGCTTGTAAATTTGTCTGATTGTTATCTGATCCTTAATGTGCAAAGGATATGCTGATATATAAGATGAATTTTCACAGCACATCATATTTTAAATTAGGATTGTTTAGACCTTGATCTAATCATTACGTATTCTGGATCTGGTTGGTGCCAACTGGGTAGCCCTCTTCAGTTGACAAGCGACAAGACCCCTCTCTCAACCTATGCACTAATAATAATAATAAGGTGTTTTCCAGAGAAGAAGAAGAAGATGATGATGATGATGATGATGATGATGGCAATAATGCCAGGGAAGGCTCAGAATGAAAATTCATGTAACTGCTTTCTATAAGGTGTTTTCCATCATTGGGCCTCAACCTATGCACTGCTCACTTAATAGATTGTGTGAAAGTTAGAGTTAGACCCACATGGCGGATTTTTTTTTTTTAAATAAAAATCTATTGATATAAATATTATTGAAAACTTACAGTGAAATTCTACCGTCACTTGTAAAATCAAGAGTTACAATAATCTTTTTCTAATGATAGGAGGAGGCGGGATCAACTTGTGTGCCTACTCCCCCCAGACGTGATTATGGGGTAAGCGCACGCTCGCTGTGCGCATATTAAATGGCGTGGGCATGGTTTGTGCGGTGTTCCTTACGCTCAAATCTATATGGGAATGGTCCTGGGGGAATAATTTAGTATTTTTCTTCTTACTCTTGCGATTCGGATTCAAATGTGATGTTAAAAAAAAAAAAAAAAAAAAAAAAAATCTACATGGGAATGGGACCTTCTCGGCCACGCCATGAAAGGGAGCGGAAAATTTTGGGCCACATAGACGTACCATGCCACTCTATTTTACTTTTTGGACGTATCGGTTTTCAATGCTTGATAGGAATTTGAATATCTATCTTTACGAAACAATCTTAATTCATTAGAAATTGCTTTCGGACTAATGACAAATAGCAAGAGTTTATGGCACCAGCCGAAAATTCTACAATGTCCATGGCTATCAATGCCCATGGTCATGTTAGGATTTCGGGTCATAATACTGGACCTCGTTATAATAATTTTGGGCCGTTCCCTACTTGGTATTCAATAATAACTTTAGATTTCTATAGTAATTTTAAATTTTTAAGTGATAATTTAAAACTTCTTTATAGTAAGATATGGGGATTTGATGAGTACCAAATGTGAAAACAACCTTTAAAAAGTTAAAAATTAAATTCAACTTAGATTAGGTGAGTTTTTAATCATATTTTTTATAATTTTTATTTTAATTAAAAATATTATCAATAAAATAGGATAAGAATGAAATATATTGGCCAAATTGACACAAGTTATCCCTTTTGGTCAGGTCGTCATCATTATTTATTTGATTACAATATCTTAGGAGGCTTCTAGGTCTAATCCTTTTCATCAAACTTGGGTAGATGTTAACGTGGCATCCATTTCAGCCCATCTATTATTATATGTCACTGTAACAGAGACAAATGTTTCAAGAGGATAGTTTAGTGGTGACAAACTTTCTCTCCCAACTTGATGATTTTGGATTCGAAGTTTTGTGTAACAAAAAAAAAATGATAGACACAAATGAACTCGCGGACGTAATCAACCATTGCATTATGTTGGACTTCCAGGCATTAATAAGCTAATTTATACTACCTTACCTATATAACACCTGACCCATGACCATGAGAACATGGGTTCCCACTCCTGTCCTTAATGTCAACCGGTCAATATGCCTTTGCCAACTCGTCTAACAAACTTAGAAAACGCCATTCATTATCTATATATATTATATATATTTCATCTTTGTGCCCAACACGAATGCTTTTCACTTTTGGTTTCCCTACAAAATTTGGAAAGAGAGCGTGGGCGGGGGGGGGGGGGGGGGGAGGCACTGATGCCTGACTGCAACTCTAATGTATATTTTGTGGTAATTCTGGAACCTACGCACGTGGGATAAACCGGAAATTGCGGAAACCATTTATATACATCATTCCCGAGTAAAACTATTGAATCATCATCATCTGAAAATTATCATTCCTAGTAGAATGATCCACTATTATCCGAATAACAATCCAACCATTCCAATCGTAAGTATTCATAATCAAGTTAAAACAGATCTAGGCAGAGATACAAGCAGAAGTAGGTGTATTAGGCCATCAAGACAATCAAATATGCTTAACACATTTGGCAACCGGTCATCTTTTCAATGAATTTCAACAAATCCCTCATTCTCAAAGGTAGCAAAAAGAACTAGTACACGATATTATTTTCACACTCAAGTGTAATGTAGATACATATTATAACAGGCGTCATCAAAAGGAGTCACTGAACACAAAAATACGAAGACAGTAAATATACTGAGCAAATGAATATCATTGGGGAAAAAAGGTCCAAATTTGTTCCTATTACTCGGGCAAGATATGCTATGGAAGTGCAATCCTTAACGACCTTTTGGATTCATGATCTGTGAAAACACCGCACTTGGCGTGAGCCCATCTGAATCTTCACTTGCAAGGCTTCGACCACCAATGCTCATGGTCATCCCACTGCTCCTTGAATCTGTAACGTTAACATCAAAACCTGGGGATGCATCAGGGTACTTCTTTCCTCCGCAGGCTGCATCATATGTGCCCCCTTCAATGTCCATCCCGCCAACAGCTGAGCCACTCTCTTCAGCACTCTCCTGCAGTTGCAATGCAAACTCAAGGTTCCACAGAACATCACCCATTGCTGGCCGGTCAATGCCTTGATCGGAGACGCACTTTGTTGCTGTCTCTGCAAACTTCTTGAAGCATTCTGGTGCAATCTTCCCGTTCAAATATGGGTCGATGATCTGATCAAGAATTCCCTTATTCTGGCAATGTAGAGCCCACTCTGCCAAGCTCACTTGCTCCTTTGGAAGGGTTGGGTTCAAGGCTGGCCTCGCACACAAAATCTCAAACAGTACAACACCAAATGAGTATACATCAGATTTCTCCGTCAGCTGCTGCCTCATGAAATATTCAGGATCCAAATATCCAAAACTTCCCTTGACAACCGTACTGACATGGGTATGATCTAGTGTAGGGCCTGTTTTTGACAACCCAAAATCAGAAACCTTGGCCACCCACTTCTCATCCAGGAGAATGTTAGTTGTCTTGACATCACGGTGTATAATAGTATGTTTAGCACCAGTGTGCAGATAATGTAACCCTCGAGCAGCTCCAATACATATCTCAAGCCTCTGCTTCCATGGCAGTGGAGGCTTTTGGGTCTTGTATAAATGCTCACGAAGTGTTCCATGAGCCATGAAATCATAAACAAGGATCATCTCAGTGTTCTCCTCACAGTACCCAATCAGCGAAACAAGATGCCTATGCCGAAGTTTGGAGAGCATCTCGATTTCAGTTTGAAACTCATGCACACCTTGCTCCGAAAGTGGATTCCCACGTTTGATTGCAACTTTTGTAGAACCCCCATCAATTTCTCCCTTGTAAACTTTGCCAAATCCCCCCACTCCCAGCAATAGGGCCTCATCAAAGTTGTTTGTGGCTGCTTTAATTTCAGCAAACGAAAAGTGGCGACAGAGATTTGAGGGGAGTGAAGAGGCATAGCTTCCTGTGGTGTTTGTTTTTGCTGAACCTGCCGAGTGAGAATTTCCATATAGAGAAAGGGGAAGCCACCCTGACGGCCCATCACTTGAACTCGAGGTCTTCCCCCGCCTACGACGGCGAGAAACCACAAAGATGACAAAACCAATAAGCAGTGCTGCAACAACAGCCCCACCAACACCTCCAACAATGACTGCAGAATTTTTCTTTGGATTTCCTGAACTGGGAATCACCCTTGATGGGTCAATGTTATCCTGTATTGGAGCAGGACTTGGATTAGGACCAGCAAGATTCCCACTTGGGTCACTGAGTTTAAATATCTCCAATCCATTCAGGATAGCATCATAGTAATTGGGGAGTGACCCAGCATCTGGATGTAACGCAAGCCATAGAGTCTCTTGGGGGTTTCCTTCTGGAACAAGCACCACGTAATCTTTGTAGATAGCAACTCCATTGTGATGTGTCCAGCCAACAACATCAGCACCATTCTCAGCTGTTTGATTGTTGAGGAAGATATCAAATACCCTCTGGTTAATCTTAGATATATTTTCATAAATCTCACAGAAATGAAGCCTAACCAGGTAATTGAAGCCTGAATCGACTGTAAACATCCATGTAAGATTGTAATTGATGTTAATGTTTTGATTCGGACCCATACTTCTTGCAGTGGCATACATATCAACAGGTCCAACATAAGAGGGGATGCCATAATAATACGTTATTGTCACATTAGGATCAGCAGAATTTGTCACCCCTGTCGCAGCCCCAAAGATGTAACCTGAATCATCATACCAGGACCTAAACATGCCAGTATCATTTGTGGGAGAGATGGCATTCCCGCCCACATTTAATCTATAGAGATTCTCGAGTGCAGTACTGTTGTCAATGGTGTAGGGAGCATTTTGCCCAACAATCATCAAACTTCCATCAGCTGTATTGTAAATGTCGGGCATGGACACAACCTCAATTCCATTCACGAAAGCAAAAGAATCGGTTGCACTGGGAGAAGGGGTGAAAGTTATGTTCAAGACTGCACTCTCAACGTTGATAGAGTACTCCTTAACAATATAGTCATAGTTGAGTGCTTCAGTGTTGAGCAAAACACTGAAATTGTTAAGCAGAGTGAAAGACTGAGAAGTGACAGAGAATATTGCATCAGAAGCATTCAGTCCAGCATAAGTATTAGGGTAGAAGTAAAGCCTCAGAAATTTACGGCCAGAGGCCACAGGGAAAGCATAAGTAAACTCCGAGTAGAAGACTCGGGCAGTCATAAAAGGGACTTCATCGACCGATGCGGCTTGGGTGGTGGCTTTGGACACAGTAGAATTGCCACCAGAAGAAGCAAATTTAGACCCAACATCAGGGGTCCATTGCCTACCATAGGGATCCGTCAGTTCAGAAGAGGCACCGCAGTTTAAGAAAATTTTGTCAGTTGGGACATAGTTGGTGTAATTGGCTGCCTTCACCACCAACAACAATCGACAGAAAAAAACTATACAAAAGATCAAACTAAGGATGTTGGTATACCCCATCGAAGAATTCCCCTACAGGGTTTCTAAAAAACCTCTAAAACGTGTAGACTATATTTGAAGAAAATGAATCAACCAACAGATCATAGCAATATGAAGATCTAAAAGCTAATCCACTAAATCAAGACACACATGAGATTTTTGTTTGAGTCTAAGTTCAAACAAAGTCAAATGAAGATTGAAACCAACTAACTCAGCTCAAACCCACATTTTTTTCTTCCTCCAAACAAGAACCAGCAGAACAAGCTTAACCCACCCCCAAACACAACCTTAAAGCTCAGATCCAGTCAACCCACAATCTCAGAAACCAAAAATTCAAAGCAGGCAAAACCTTAGAAGAATATACTAGAAAAATGTAGCCAGAAAACAAAAGAAACGAACTTGAGCTCTAATAGTGGTTATGAGGAAAAAGAAATGGAAACAGTTCAAGTCATTTGTTAACAAAATTAACTAGAACCGTACCGACTTGGAAAAGGAAATAGAATGAATTAAGAGACAGTTGAACAGAAGAGTTTTACCTTTGAATCTGTGAAGCGAGATAGAGAGAGAGAGAGAGAGAGAGAGAGAGAGAGAGAGAGAGTGCTGGTATTGATGGAAAGAGAGAGATTGGA
This sequence comes from Dillenia suffruticosa, assembly GCA_033439265.1. Taxonomy (NCBI): domain Eukaryota; kingdom Viridiplantae; phylum Streptophyta; class Magnoliopsida; order Dilleniales; family Dilleniaceae; genus Dillenia; species Dillenia suffruticosa. Next base: position 25,101,482 of record JAVTVX010000013.1, on the reverse strand, counting down.
GCCGAGCTATAAAATGAGAGGAAGAAAATGAAAATAAAGGAATAGATAGAAGCAGACCGGAATACGAAATTAAAGCACAAACCTGCACCTTCACTCTTTTTAGCTGTATTTGTTTTGTTTTCGCGTGTTTTCGGCGTATTAAAATGACATTACTGTCCCCATATATCATCATCTGGTTCTAGTTAGAAAAAATTTTAATTAGAAAAGAATAATTTACAGAGAAATTAATTTTATAATTATGAAATTAAAAATGTAATATTTAGTTAAAAGAAATTGTAATGATAAAGTGGATAGTAATTATAATTTAAATCACGTATTGTATTATAGGAATAGGAAAAGGTAAAGGTAATTATTAGTTGATGACCCAAAACTAATACCAATACTACCCATCCTACCCTTCTTTTACTCAAATGATAATAATAATAATAAAGAGATGAATGTGATTCATTTAACTCATCGTCCCTACGGTCCGGACAGCATTGCGTTACTTTGTTGTGGAGATATTAAATTGGATTATGAGGGGTTGAGGTTGAGGTTGAGGGATTGTGAGGTTGAAGACAGGGCATTCACAGATGAAATATGAAGAGGATTGCATGTGCAGACGCGTTCATCCATCGGGACACTTGACTTGTGCCCTTTCTCTACTCTACGCGTTTTCCACCTTTCCTCCCCCACAACACAACCCTCCCTCCTCTTTATTATTTTTATTAATGGCTAAAAATGTCATCTTTTTTTTTTTTTTTTTTTTTTTTTAATGTATAAAATTATTATCATAAATAAATTTAAACTCATAATTTATATTCATACAAAATGTTTAATATTAGGCCACCACCTCTGCCCTGCAAGTTAGTACCCCCATCCCTGCTTGTAAAAATTCTCTACCGTTACTTTTAGATTTCAAATATTTCAAATATTAAATATTCTTCTTTAAAATATTAAAACTCGAAATATTGAGTTTAGATATATTATATCCTACATTGAAATCTGAAATTGTAGAAATTCATATGTTTAAGCTTTACCATATAGTTTTATTATTTTATTTTTAAAAAATAAAATAAAATTGAATATTTTTAGGAAACCTGGTGTTGGTTATTTATGCCCATTGTGAGGCATTTTGATAAGAGGGAGATAATGGGGTAACTCCCGTCGTGAATTATCAATTAACCATCAGATTGATAACTCCCCAATTAACCCTAATGAAGCCCTTTTATTCTTTTGCATAAATGTGAGCAAAATGCTCTCTTTCCTTATGGAGTGGACAGTAGCTACGTGGCAAGAAAAATGTCTTCTTTCTTCCTGCGTGAACAATAACCATGAGAGGAAGAACGCTAACAAATGCACTTCTCTAGAGAGAGAAAACACAGTGAGCGTTAGAGATTTTCGCGTAGGAAAATCTCTCATCGTCAAACGATTCACCGGACATGAGACTTGAGGTGTCGTGGAATTACAGTGGTGGTTCGATTGCGTGATCATCATCCGACCGTGCGACCCATTCGAGGAATATCGCGACACGGTAGATTTTGGAGACCGTTCTATCGAGGTATTTATCCCAAAAATTCAGAATTATTTATTTTTCGCTTCCGTATACGTGATTAAATTCAAACACCGGACATAATAGTGTTGAGGGAAAGTAAGTGAGAGAGGAAAATAGAGAAGTTTGATCACAAAAAAGCACAACCAGAGTATGTCTTCTGACCATAAACTATTTTTATTATTTTAAAAACAACCGTTCATTGTGGATTTTTTAAAGATTAAGCAATCAACATAAGTAGTTGACCTCACCCTCACCCTCCCCTCCCTAAAAAAACAATTATAAAATAACATCTGCAATACAATACAATACAATACGATGATTCTGTAGAAGAACTTTGACACTCTTATCTATTTCCACTCAAATCGTACGAAACAAATTATTTTTAACCATTCTCACTTCACTAACTTAGTCGGCCCTCCACTTATCCAAAATTAATTCAAAATTTTGGAAGCCGACCCGAAACCCGAGAAAACAAACATTATTACTTTGTCATCTCTCATTTCCACGGGTCTCTATATATATACATACAGAATACATCTCGGTTCGGTTCTTGATCGTCTCCGTCTCTCCTTCCCTTCACTCTCTCGAGTAGACGCCTCTCTCTCTCTCTTCCTAGCGTGCAGCAAAAGATCAATCGGCGGTGTAGGTACATCTCTTCTTCCTCTTCCCTTATCATAGTCCACGCATTGTTGATTAGGGTTTCTTGTTAGGGTCTCTGAATTTTTGAATCTTGGGGGAAATACGCCTTGGTTTATCCGATTCATACATTTCCATTGGTTGAAAATTTTGATACTCCTCTCTCTCTCTCTCCTTGTTCCTTGCAGTTGCTTGTTTATACTGTTTTCTGTTCCCTGATTTGTTTGAGGATCGTATCGAATTGTTTCTGTTTATCTAGCTGGAAACTAGGGTTTTCTCCCCGTGGCTCTTGTTTGTACTGTTTATACTGTTTATACTGTTTATCTTGAAATTAGGGTTTCTTTATTCTGTTTATCTTGTTTGAGGATTTTATCAAATTGATTCTCAATTACTTGGGCGTCACTCTTTTGCCCGGCTTAGTACTTGGACATCACTTATTTGCACGGGTCTATATATATCTATATAATAGATCTCGGTTCTTGATCGTGTCTATCTCTCCTTCTGTTCACTCTCTCAAGCAGACGCCTCAGTCTTTTCCTAGCGAGCAGGAAAAGATCAATCGGCAGTGCAGGTACTTTTGTTCTTCCTCTTCCTTCATCATAATCCATGCATTTTTAATTAGGGTTTGTTGTTAGGGTCTCTGAATTATTGAATGTTTGGGGGAAATATGCCTTCGTTTATCTGATTCATTTCGTCCTTCGGTACATTTCCATTGGTTGAAAACTTTGACTCTCCCCTATCACCCTCCTTCTTTGCAGTAGTTGTTTATGCCATGTTGGTGTTCACTGATTTGTTTGAGGATTTTATCAAATTGTTTCTGTTTATCTTGCTTGAAATTAGGGTTTTCTCCCTCTGGCTCTCCTGTTGGATCAAATTGTTCGACATTAATTTTGCGTTGCAGAGTATCTCTTGCCCATACTAGAACGATCCATGACATTTTTGGGAGGGAGTTAAATTATTAACCTAAGCTGATTCACAATTGTCTTTTGTTGTGCAGATTTCAAAATAATCATGGCAGAGGAGGAAACTCAGATGGAGGTGAAGGAGGAGGTCCCTGACGTAAGTTTTGCTTTTTCTTCCCACCATGTCAATATTGCTTTAGAATATTTTCAGTTCATTTTTTTCCTTCTATTTTAAATCCAGTAATATTGAAAGTTTATAGTTTGTATTGAGCCATTGTTTGTAGTATTACTAAAGCCTTTGAAAATTTTTGTGGAATCTTGACCCAGTTCTGCAGTTCTTTTTTTGAAAACATTGAAGTAGAATGCAGATTTATAACTATATGTTTATGTGTGTCAATATTGCATGGTTAGAAATTCATTCACAATGTTGTTTCTTGTTGCTATTTGCTAAACATGTGCCAGACTATGAGTTGCAGAAACGATTTTGGGAATTGTGAGATGCCAAACTGTTTGGCTTTTACTTTAAATTGTTTATTTATTAGATCTTTCTTGCAGCTTGCTCCATTTGACCCGACCAAGAAGAAGAAGAAGAAGAAGCCTGTGGTCCAGGACCCTATTGATGATTCCGTTGATAAGCTAACTGAGAAAACAGAAAATTTATCAGGTAAACTTTTAACTGATTCAACAGAAAGTTAAACTTGCATACATTTTTTCCCACTTCCATTAAGTAGCACGTGTGAGTAAATGTTGTCTGCACCATGCCACTGTTTGGCCAAGCATTTTCTTGCAATACACATAATTGCATTCATATCTTTTATTTTTATGTGTAGTTTCTGAGGGTGTGGAAAATGCTTTTGCTGGTTTGAAAAAGAAGAAGAAGAAGCCAGTAAGTTGAGAACTTTTCAGCTAGAGTAAATGGGAAACTGCATCAATTGCTCATTGTTTCACGTTTTGTATTTGCAGGTGGAAATTGGTCCATTGAATGATGAAAATGTTGATGCTGGCGAGGATGTTGATGGTAGGTTTATTTTGTATAATGGTACTACTGGAGCTCCTCTTGTAGCATAATCATCATAGTTACTGGTGATATATTTGAGGATTTTTTATGCATGTGGAAATGCTTAATATTTTCCTCTTATAGACCTCACCGGTGAAGATGAAGAAGGGGAAGGAATTGTTTTATCACATAATCCATGGGATGGAACCGACCGGGACTATGAGTATGATGAGGTATTTTTTCAACTAAGCGTTTTGTGTCCTGCTCTAAGTTTTAGCTCTCTGGTACTCTATTTCTCTGAACTTCTCTACATGCATTTAATCTTGAGTGTTTTTTGTTCTTCTTGATTCTTGAGCTCTTATATTCAAGTCCCTAATGCTATGTATATGTTGCACTTGCACTTCTAGAAATAAGTTTTGAGTCCTGCATACACATCTTTGAATGGTATACTGTACTGATTCTAACATACAATTGTGTAATTTTTTTTTTTTTTGGGAACAACTTTGTTATCATGCTGTTGTATTGTGTCATGTAACAATGCTGCATCTTTGATGGATCATCAATTCATGCTAACAATGGTTTATCAATATTGTGGAGTGTTTTATTGTTTGCTAGAATTCTTGGTTAACATCCTTATATTCTCTTTGTCATTCTCGCAAGGACAAACCTTAAGGAATTCGGTGGGTGATGTTTTTCAAATTCTTTCATTTTTATGTGCTATTTTCTTTTCTTCTTATGGTAAAGCTTTCAAAGTGCATATTCATTGACTTTCTGATCTGCTTGATGTAACTCTCCCTTTGAAAGTCTCCATATAACCATGTTTAATCTTGTGTATGCAGCTTCTAAGTAGGGTCTTTAACATCCTTCGTGAGAATAATCCAGAGCTTGCTGGAGATCGACGTAGGACAGTGATGAGGCCACCACAAGTTCTTCGAGAAGGCACAAAGAAGACGGTGTTTGTGAATTTTATGGATCTCTGTAAGACGTAAGTTACATGCCTCATTCTCTTCTGTTATTGTAAAATCAGAATCAGATGTTTTTTATGCATAGCACAACTATCAAAAGTAATGGGTTATCTCATATGCTGCAACACCAGACTTCCCTCCTTTTTTTCCCCCCTTTTATATATTTGCTTTAGCAGTAAGAAAGTTTATTGTTGTTGGCTGTTATGTGATCCGAGTCGAGTTCGAGTTCGAGTTCGAGTTACTTGCGAGCCGCTCGGTCAAAGGTTCGACCCGGCTCAACTCGATTTTGACCAAACTCGAATCGAGTTCAAGCGGTTTCATTATACAATCGAGTCGAGTTTGAGTATTAGAATTTTAGACTCGAAAATTTCTCGAATAACTCGATAACATATATTAATATATATTATATATAGTTATTTATTATTATAATATAAAAATAAAATTAAATGAAATATATTAATAAAGTTTTAGAAATTAATAAAATTGAGTTTTCGAGTTTTTGAGTCGATTTCGAATTCATTAAATTATAAACGAGTCAAGTTTTGAGTCATATTATTACTATTTGTCGAGTTTAAGTTTGGGTACCATTAAAAAATTCGAGTCGAGTTTGAGTTCGAGCATTAGGGCACTCGAGATCAACTCGACTCAAATACACCCCTAGTTGGAGGGGTAGCTTGGATTCTCTTCTATGTTTTGGAAAAAACTTTTATCCCCCCACATTAAGTACTTTATTATTGAATTATGTGAAACCACTAATGTCCTCTCACATTCAACAGTCTTTTCCGGAGGACAAAAGAGATTCCAAACTACTCATTAGTTGTGTTGACTATCAGGGCTGAGTTTTAAATTTTTTTAATGCATTGATGGATGATTTTATTATTTATTTATTTATTTATTTATTATTATTTTTTGTAGAAACTTATCAATGTGATGGTGGAAAATGATCTGACTGCAGTTTTTGCTCTTGTTCTCAGGATGCATCGGCAACCTGATCATGTCATGGCTTTCTTGCTGGCTGAGATGGGAACTAGTGGATCTCTTGATGGGCAACAGCGTTTGGTTGTAAAGGGTCGATTTGCTCCTAAAAACTTCGAAGGGATCTTGCGAAGATACGTCAGTAAGTACCTTCTAGTAGTGTTATTATCAGGCTACAAATATTGAGTGGACCAACTTGGAAATCCTAATTTCAGATTGGTAATATTGGTAAGAGGGGAAAGAAAAGATATGTATTGCTATCATATGATATTGGATTAATAGGAATTACTTAACTTAAAAAATATGTTTCTTTCTTATTACGAAAAACTGAGACAAGACTAGATGAGAGGGGTTTATGGTGCTGGTGGTGTTGGGCTCCAGAGTCTTGTTTCCAAGCCTGGATAAAGAACTGGCCTCACTAGGCCTACCATTATTTTGGGAGGTTTTTGTGGTCTGGGTTGACCACAGAGTAAAATCCAAAGCCCAGTCCTAATGGTGGGTGTCAATCCAACCAAAAATAAAAATATCTACTTCACTAAAAATGAGTTTGCAGATGAGTCTGGGGTGAGCAGGGGGAATGGTCGATTTATCTCTTTTAAGAAAAATAAAAATACGGAGGGTTAGAGATTATCTAAGTTTAACAAAAATAAATAAATCAATTAAAATAAAACAATTAAATAATGCAAATTAAAAGAGAGAATGTCAATGTGAGCAAAATCTAACCAAATGAGTTATTTCCACTGTATTTGATTGATCATTGATGCAAAAATTACTCAATATTATGTGAATAAATTGGTTACAGCCGTTAAGTATTACAAAACGATCAATCTCTCCTTACTTTTTTGGTAATCAAGATACCATCGTTAATTACTTTCCTAATCGAAAGACAATCCAAAAGACTCTCGTTGGATTTAGTGTTTTGACAGCATTAAGATCTAGAGAGATCCGATTCTAATAAGTAAATTCCAATATGGATTTATTTAAATTAGATTGTCTAAACTCTTAACATAAGTTCTACTGCTTGCGAGGTCATAAAACTATGTCAATTACCACTCTATTAAAACCATACAAACCTAATTTTTTTTAAATAGTTGTAAATTATTTTAGGGTTATTAAATATAGGTCTCTATTTAATATTCTCAAAAAAAAATCATAAACATTAGGCATAGAGATTAAACAAATACCCACAAACATCATGTCAATAAAATCATTTAGATCTCATAATTTTCATTAATCAAGATTTCAATAATCTTTTGACTAGAAAAATAAATTAAAAATAAAGCATAAAAAGAAAACTCATAAAAAATGATTTATTGCTCCAAAAGAATGTACCACTACAGGAGAAAAATGGCTCCTTCCCGGCTGCTACCTTTCTTCCCAATTATGTGCCTCCAAGTCAAGAATGAAGAAAGTACACCTCTCCCAAACAGCTGGCCTCTGCCCTTTTGGGCTGCACACCACACCTCTCCAAAACAATGTCCTGCCTTTATATAGGGACTAATTTCCTATTTGCAAAAAGGTAAATTTTTCTAACCCTAAATAATTACTAAATAAATAAAAATAAAATAAAAAGTAAACTTCTTAAAAGATAATATTCTAATATATTTACATCTTCAAAAATTCCTTTTCATAAATATTATGAATGAAATAAAAATCTTCAATATCGCCAATTCCATCCCAATTTCCTTTTGATTATGCCATTGGGAAAGGAAATTTTACTGCTGTAAATCTTCGAAATCTTTCATTGCCTCTTGTAATTAATGTGCTCACGTGCTAATAAAAGAATATTGCTGTCCAATTTTTCATACTTTGCAAAATTGGTTCAATTTACTTCATTTTTCTTTTCTTTCCATAATAAGTCTCCCCATCGATCCTAACAAGTCAAATGTTGTAAAACATAAATAGTAGTGTAATATTTATTCAGAAATAATGCAAAATCAATTGTAAATATTACACTCATTTAAGCTCTATCACCTAATATTCTTAGACCACCTTGATAAGGGAGCCCAAGCCCTTTAAGTGGGCTGCCAAGTCCTACAGATTGGATGGCTGAGTTCAGCAAACCTAAAATAAAGAAGTTTTAAACCATATATCTGGACAAGAGGATAGGTTTTTTGGGCCCCTAATATTTTTAAATCTCTCTAAAATAACCAAAGAATTTCAAAGGGTCTTAGACAAAAAGATCTTTCTCTTCCTATTTACACTCTACACTTCTCTTCATGCCTGTTGATTTAGATACAAATCTCTTGTAAGCAACAAATGGATAGAAAGCACCAGTAGAGAAGGGGGGGGGGAACCTCCAACCTTATTACTTGCAAGCATTCCAACCTTAAATCTACTGGTTCTAGATCATCTCCACAAAAAGTGCATCAATTTACTTGGGTGATATTTCCACAGAGACTTGTACCTGATGCTGCTTCCCAAGCAAAGAATGTCACATTAAGATGGAGCTGAGATGTTTGTTTTTTCCTGGCAACATGCAGGGCAGAACAAAGATTCCATAAGTCACCATATTGATCCCCTTTTGAAATGAAATACCCCCAAAATATCTCCTTTTAATGCCATGAAATCCTCGAAAGTCTACGTTTTGGTTGCCATGTTATAATCATATCATTGAGAATTGAGATCTTCTTTTAGATTGCCCTGTAGAGGTTATTTTCTATTGACTACAGTAACAAACAACAACAAATTAAGCTTTAATCCCAATATTTAGGGTCAGTCATTTGAGAGATAAATTTAAAAATGATAGAAAAAAGAAAAATAAAATAAAAGAAAAAGAAAAAAAAGTAAGTAAATAAATCAATAGATAAATATTTGAAATATATTGATTTAATATGTGCGGATTCTTCTACGCCGTTCATTCCTATTCGACAATTTCCTCTTCTAAACCCTTAATTTCCATGTCTTTACGAATAATTTGCATTCAAGTTTTCAACGGTTTACTTCTATATTTTACTATATCTCTTATATTTAAGTTCTCGGTTCTCCTAATCAGGACATCTTTGGGTCTTCTTTGCACATGTTCGAACTATTTCAGACGACACTTTCGCATCTTATCCACAATTGAACTAACTCCCAACTTGTTACGAATCTCTTTGTTTCTAATTCTATCTTTTCTAGTTTTTCTACACATCCACCTAAATATCCTCATTTCTGTTCTAGCCATCTTTTGTTTTTGCTATTGTTTAAAAGCCCAGCACTCAGTTCCATACAATAATATAGGCCTAACCACGATTCTATAAAACTTTTCCTTTAAATGCAATGGCATCGTGCTATTGCAAAAAATTCCGAATGCATTTTTTCATTTCATCCGACCTGCTTGAATCCTATGATTCACATCTTTGTTTATATTGTCATCGCTTTGAATGATGGAACCTAAATATTTAAATCGTTCATTTTTTGATACATTTTGTCTTTCTAATCTAATCGTTTTTCATCATTTCGATAACTTTCGCTAAACCTATATTTCATATATTCGGTTTTCGATTTATTCAATCTAAACCTTCTAAATTCGAGTGTATATCTCCATAGCTCTAGTTGAACACTAACACTCTCCTTAATTTCATCAATTAGCACTATTTCATTTGCGAAAAGCATATACTATAATATTTTATCTTAGATATTTTTTGTTATTTTGTCTATTACTATTGCAAAGAGGAGAGTAATGCCAAACTTTGGTGGAGCCCAATGTTAATGGGGAAACTATCGCTCAGACTCCTGTAAGTTCTGACGCCGGTTATAGCTCTCTTACATATCTCTAATTAGATTGATTTATCTCAAGCATATCCCTTTCTTCATCAGCGCCTATCACAATAAGTCTCTAGGGACCCTATCATATGTTTTTTCTATGTCAATGAATACCATATGTAGGTTTTTCTTCTGTGCTTTATATGTCTCAATAAAATGTTTTAACAGGTGGATTGTTTTCGTGGTCGATCTTCCTGTCATAAATCCAAATTGATTTTGTGATATATTTATCTCCAATCTCAATCTATGTATTATTACTCTCTCTTATAATTTCATGGCATGATTCATAAGTTTAATTTCTCTATAGTTGGACCAATCCTGTATGTATCATTTATTCTTATATAATGATACAATTACATTTTTCCTCCATATTTGGGGCATTGTTTAGTTTGTCAAATTTTATTGAAAATATTCGTTAACATTGTTACACGAAATTTACTTAAATATTTCCACACTTCTATAGGAATGCTATTAGGTCCTATGGCTTTATTATTTTTCATTCTCTTTAAACCCCCATTCACTTCATGAGGGCGAATCTTATGTTTAAAATCTCTATTAATATTTTGTACAGATATCTCGATATTTTCTATATCTATTGTATTATTAACATTAAAAAGATTATCAAAATAATTATACCAATGCTTTTTTATATCCTCATCCTTTATAAGTATATTATTGGTTCGACTCTCAGTGCACCTAACACCATTTAGATCTTTACCCTTTCTTTCTGTTAGTTTGGCAATCCTGTAGATCTCTCTCTTTCCGTTTTTAGTCTCCATTTTTTTGTATAGTTCATTATACATCTTGTTCTTTGACTCTTGGATAATCTTTTTCACCTCTTTTTTTGTATGTATTTGTCATATGCATTGCTACTATTATTATCTTTAAGGTTCCTATAACACTTTCGTTTAGTACGGATAGCCGTTTGAATTTTTTCATTCCATCACCATGATTCTTGCCTATTGGGACCCGACTCTTAGATACACCAAGAACTTCCTTATCTATGCTCATAATATTGGTTGATATCTTTTTTCATATTGTTTCTGAATCATTATTAGTAGATCAATTTACCACTTGCATTAATTTCTCTCTAAAAGTCGTCGTATTTTCTCTTTTCAGATTCCATCACTTAATTTTTGACTCCACAAATGGGCGATATTTCTTTTGCCTTTTAGCCACGTATATCTAAAACTAAAGGTCTATGCTGAGTTACCACATTCTCTCTTGGTATAACCTTGCAACCCTTACAAGTCATTTTACCATATTTTCTAGTGAGAAAGAAATCTATTTGACTAACATTAAACCCACTTCTAGATGTAACTAAATGCGATTCTTTTTTCTTAAAAGATGTGTTTATAAATACCAAATCGAATACTATGACAAACTCTAAAATTGTTCCTCCCACCTCATTCTTACACCCAAATCTAAAGTTACCATGTACGGTTTCGAATCCTTCATTCCTTTCGCCAACATGTCTAGTTAGATCTCCTCTTATAAATAGCTTCTTTGTACTAGGTATGATTTGTATAAATTCATCTAAATCCTCCCAAAATTGTTTTTTACTAATTGCATCTATACGTTTAGAAGATTTGTTGATGTGAAATTTTCTATTGACTGATGTAAAAATTGGATGATGTGAAATTTGTTGATCATACATTCATGTCCTGGTTTTCCCATTAGAAGATTGTAAAATATTCCGTGAACAGGAACAAAATTCCAAGATTTAACCAAGCTTCCAATTTATAAAATTGCATGCAATGAACATGGATATTTGATAGTTTAAGATGAGCCTTCTTGAGGTGCTTGGTGAAGAATTTGCTATATTCTCTTCACGACCACTAGGGTCCATTGAGATTGAACATGCTGCAGCATCTTATTCATAAGGGAAGAGGTGGACCTAATAATATTACAAATGTTGAAACTGAGATTTTAAACACGAGACTGATGAAGGGATATATCCCTTATACCGTTTGTCATTTTGTCTTTGCAGATGAATACGTCATATGCAATGGGTGCAAAAGTCCAGATACCATTCTGACGAAGGAGAATCGTCTCTTCTTTCTCAGATGCGAGCAGGTATGAACTAGGCTATTGTAGACAAATAGAGGTGCTCACATTCTTTTTCAGAAGTAACTCCTCTTTCTTTACCTTTCATGGTTATAAATTACGATGACATGGTTGTACACAATTTTGGGAATAAATTGTTCAAAGATAGAAAATGATTGGGGAAAAAAGAGCAAGGGAGAGTTGTTTTCTCTACTCGGTTTCCAAAAAAGGAGAAATTGAATGGAAGGAAAATGAAAGGAAGAATGTGGAGAATAGTTTTTGTCTAATTTCCTCTGTTTTATGGACCAGTATTGTTTGAGATCAATTTTTCCCATATTCTGTTGCCTCCCGAAAAGATTGTTTAATGCTGCGAATTTAGAATATCCCCAGTTTGCTAATCTATATGTTATCAACAATGATTTCCCTTGGTCTATAATCTGAGACAAAATGCAATGGTAATATGTGGGTGTCGCTTAATAACGTAGTGGAAATAAAAATTATCTTTATCGAATTAACTTCCAAATGTTTTCAATACTTTTTGCAGTGTGGTTCTGGGAGATCTGTGGCCCCCATCAAGGCAGGTTTTGTTGCCCGAGTAGGTCGTCGCAAGGCTGGCACTTGATTTTCAAACTTTCATGCTTCTTTTTGGTCTGGAGTGTTTCAATATTACCTGATTAGAAAGCTACAACTTGATTTGAACTTTTGTATTTCCATGTAGACTTAAATTTTCCGCTGCTGTTTTTGGCTTTTTGAGATAACTGGTTTTCATCCCTGCGATTTTATTACCCTCTCATGTGAAACAAACTGCAGGGTTCTGATAGATAATTTTTATTATTTTGTTTGATGCATAAGTTTAATGGTCAAAGCTCTTTCTATACGGCAGAGATTGCATATATGGCTTTTTGGGGCCATATGTCATTCCAGGTTAGTTCCATCCTTTCTCACTTGGTCATACTAGGTCCAAATCATAAATTGACCTGCTAATTGGCCTTTAGTTTCCTTGGCTCGCTGAAATGTTGTAGATTTCTAGTCGAGGCTTCTCCAACCATGTTGAACCACTTGTATTGTGGAAGTGTAGATGAACTTAACTCGTACTTGACTGGGATGCAAAGATGCATTTTTAATACTGCCAAACATTTGGCCGGGTGGTATTACAGATTGTTGTCCTACCATAGGATGAAGTTTTGAAAGCCCAAATATTTCCCTCCCTGGTGTGTATGTAGGGCCTTTGCCCCTTGCGAACAAAAAAGAAGCTATGCAAAAGCATTTGTAGGGTTTCATGTCCAAGAAAGATTTAGCGTGCTTCAAACTTGGCTCGAAGCTCAAGATGAACTCCAGTGACCGGCAAAAGGTTTAGCTTGAAGGCTCTGGGCTCTTATTGTGGTTCATGGTGTCTAGTTAACTTGTTTTTTATCGTCTTGCTTAATTGTAATGAAGCCCCAATTTAGATGTGGTTCTGGTTCACATCTATTTTGGGATTTAAAAGGGTCACCCCCCCCCCCCAAAGAAAAAGCTCTAAATGAACCCACAAGGCAAAGTAATTCCCTGAACAAGAAGCGGCAAAATGCGGTGAATCTGCATTGCATTGCAGGATGTTTAAACTAAAGAAATTATGTGGTATCGTTATTTGATTAATTCTGGTTGCGAGAAAGGTGTCGTTTGGAACATGATTGTTACAAAACAAACCTTTTTTTATCCATGGATAGTTGGTATAGTGAGATCGGATATTAGATTCTTTAACTAAGTTTTCAAATTCGAATCGTGATTTGGACAAGAAAAAAACTACGTTAGAATGGTAGTCCCCTTAAATGAGCCATTGCATATGTCGAACCGAATTAATCAGAATATGAGGTATCGGTGTTATAATATCAAAAAAAAAAAAAACCAACCCTATTTTGAGAATACATAAATCACAATCAAGTATGGTGTTGCGGTGGAAGTTAACATCCAGATGGTTGCTAATTATATATAAGGTCATGCCTCCGTACTTGATTAAAAGAAATTATGCCTTAATTATCGAGTTAAAGAGAATTTATTTTACTTTTATTAGTATCTTAATATAGTTACAGTAAGGGTTCTCTCAATAACAATAATTATAGCTCTAATTAGGGGAGAGAGAGGGGGGGGGGGGTAAGAAAAAGTGATTCTTGTACCGATGGCCGCTCGGCTACATGTTCTGTCGGGGGAAAAACTGTCAGCGTGGGCCATGAATATGTTGTCAAATGCGTGGGGAAAGTTGCCAATTGCTCTTGTTTTTTGGTGGGGGCTCAAAATCAACGTGGCAAGGGCAGGACAGGGCAAACATTGCGTTTGGTTAAAATGGGAAAGATGTTGCGGGTCAGTCACCTCCTTCCATACTTCACCGACTCCATTTGAGACCATACCAGCGGGTGTTGCCGTCTCCAAAGCCCCCCCGGGGCAAAGTATATCTCCTTCCATTTCTTTTTATGTCAGGCAGGCAATCAATCTATTTAAGTCTTTACTTGTTCTTGTAGTATTTTATATGACAGAAGTTATGCGATTACTGTGCAGGTTTTTTTCTTCTTCTTTTCATATATATATTTTCTCCACGTCCACAGGTCTTTGTATATTTTATGGTATTTTTGTGTGGGGTAGGCGGGAATTAAGGGGCTGTGCTCACGCCTGTTCTTTCATCCAACTATACTTGCCTGCCCTGCTACATTTAGATGTCAATTAAGTTGGACTCCACACTGAAATGAAACCCCGGTCTCATTTTGGGCTAACCAAAAGCGTGAATTTTGCTTACATACGATTCCTTCTATCCTACAGTGGAAGGTACTTGGCATTTCTCTTTACTGCTCTTCTTCTTTGAAGATATTAATGTTGGGTTTAAGGTCCCACACTCCTACGAATGGGAGTCATGATCGAAGGCTCTATACAACAAAAGGGCCAGTGGAATTTAGAGTGTTTTCACCTACTCATACTCTTTGTTTTTAGGAAATTTTATCTTCGCCTCCAAGGTCGAGTGATGAAGGTGATCCCCATTTCACACTCTTCCTGTGTTGTGTCTCACGGTTTTGTCATCAACACTACTAGAATAGAGTCCCATCCTTTCAAGCTCAAACATGTATATATACTACAGAGTTGGTGAGAACTTCAGAATGTGTCTCACTGACTTAACAACATGGATACATTTCAGACAACATTCGAATCTATTTTATCTGCTGTTTGCATTTTTCTTATTGTTTTGAGGGTCAGAGCAAATGTGCCTGTAGAAGAGAGTCAGCTGGCATGTTCCAATAGAAATTATGGGTACTCAATTTATAGAGACTATTATTGTTTCTATTAGTATACATATTTATCATCCAATTCATCTATTAGTTTTTATCGATTGGTTCATTTTCCTTATAGGACTGACGGGTCGAGTGACAAGGAAGAAGATGAAGCATGGACTATGGTGCAAAGGAAAGGGAACCAATTTGTGGTTGACGATCAGCCATTTTATGTCAATGGGTTCAACTCTTACTGGTTGATGGTAGTTGCTGTGGATCAATCAAGCAGAGGAAAGGTTACTGAGGTTTTCCAACATGCAAATTCTGTTGGTCTAACTGTATGTAGGACTTGGGCTTTCAATGATGGCCAATGGCGAGCTCTTCAAAAGTCCCCCTCCGTTTATGATGAAGACGTTTTTCAGGTATAAGATCAAAATCATTCTTGGAAATTCTTTCACATTCTTTAGTTATTTTTTGCGCATCTGAGATTCATTTTCTTTGGGATTTGACCTTCGCAGGCTCTGGACTTTGTGGTGAGTGAAGCAAAGAAGTACAAAATCCGGCTTATTCTGTCATTGGTGAACAATTGGGAAGCATATGGTGGCAAACCACAATATGTTAAATGGGGACAAGCTGCTGGCTTCAATGTGTCTTCCGAGGATGATTTTTTCTCTCATCCCACCCTTAGAAGCTACTACAAGGCCCATGTTAAGGTAAGGTCCCATCCATATAGCTAACCTCCGAAATCGTTGTATTGGGGATATTAGGTTTTCATTCTTGCGGTACTCATTCTTGCGGATATTAGCTTTTCAGTCGCAGTGCCATTTGTGTTTGTAAATTTTAAATACTAGCTTTCTTCCCTCATATGTGTTACCTTGTAGACGGTGCTTAATAGAGTCAACACCATCACAAATGTGACGTATAAGGAAGATCCCACCATTTTTGCTTGGGAGCTGATGAATGAGCCACGATGCCTCTCAGATCCCTCTGGAGATAAATTGCAGGTTAGCTTACTAGTAATTTCAACCGCAAAAGGTTAATAGGCATGAAGATAAGAAGCATGGTTAATATCATAAAGTAATTGGATATCATTTTTTGGTAGTCGTGGATTCAAGAAATGGCCGTCTATGTCAAAAGCATGGATCCAAAGCACTTGGTTGAAATTGGACTAGAAGGATTTTATGGTCCCTCAACACCAAACAGATATCATTTCAACCCAAAATCATATTATCAAACAATTGGTACCGATTTCATCAGGAATCATCAGATTGTCGGCGTTGATTTTGCCTCTGTTCACATGTATACCGAATGGTATGTTAGTACACTGAAGCTCCTTTTTTTTTGGGGGGGGGGGATGAGCACTTACTTTGACCATTTTTAGAGAGATTGTTTCGCTCCAAGTATTGTGAGCACTACTAAAACTGCATCTCACTTGTCACAAAGGCAACAAATATGCAACAATTACATTAAGGCAGTTTATTGTTGCAGCCTCTTTTTCCTTAGTTTTTTCTTTTCTCCTTGTCTTCTTGCTGCCAAATGGGTGCATTGGCGACTAACTAGATTATCAAACTTACGGATGAAGGCTTTCACATACAATCTCCGACGCTCATTTTCAATTCATCAAATCCTGGATGCAAGCCCATATTGATGATGCTGAGAAAGTACTTGGTATGCCAGTTTTATTTGGCGAGTTTGGTCTGTCCACCAAGAATTCTGGCTACAATTCATCGTTACGGGACACAGTATTCAGCACAGTTTACAAGACCATATTGGGCTCAACCAAGAAAGGAGGGAGTGGAGCTGGAAGCCTTTTCTGGCAGCTGTTTCCTGATGGCATGGACGAATGGGATGATGGGATGGCGATTGTTCTCTCAAATTCTCCTTCAATAGCATGCCTCATCTCTCTTCATTCCACAAGGCTCATGCTCTTCAATTCTATGTGTACATGGAATTGTAAGTGGGGTTGCAAGAGGAAACACGACTTGGAGGAATTTCTTTTCCATGATGATCTCTAGATTTGCATATGCAAAGAGAACTTTGAAGTTACACGAGGAAAAAGATAAAAGGAAATAAAGGCGTTTGGCATCAGTTCTGAAAAATAAAAACCGAATGTGCTCATGTATACCCATGCAGGTACATGCTATGCTCAGACCCGAAACTACATGAACGCATTTACAAATATTCTCTATATATGACAGAAGAAAATTCTGATATGGAATCGGTGCTATTAAAGTTCTATCTTTTTGTTCATTTCATAATTGCGCAAACCAGATTTTGATATTTTTTAGCTTAAAAAAATATCATGCCTTTTCTTATGATTAGATAAGCCTCACAATGAGTGAAGAAGAAATCATCATTCAGAACAGAAAGATTTGCGGACAAGGGGAAACCTGTCATTGCCAAATAAGCAGGTTTTCTTGGACTCTAGTAATCTAGAAACAACAAGAGAAGTTGAGGCCACCCAGGAGTAACTTTAGGATGGCAAAAATATGTAAAACATCTAATGAATCTATTCTTGAGCGTTAGTGTAGCTTATCAAGAATTCTATCCCTAACAAGTCGAAATACTCTTTCTAATTAATAAGATTTATTGTTTGCCTCGTGGTTTTGCTTGTTTAATTGCTTTTATATATAATTATTTTGCAATCATACAAAAATACCGCAAAACAATAATATTTTAACGCTACTTGAGTTATCCGATGCTTTTGGATTGCCCTTCTTAGTGCGCATCCACTCATCCAGCTTGTCGAAAAGCTAAGCTCATGATACATATTGCATGCATGCCTTGCACTCACAAATTTGCTCCATAGGGTAAAGGAAGGCACCTCAAATTTCCACACAAGCCATTTTCTTCGCTCAATGAACTCTCAAGTTGTTTTATCAGCTACAAAACTTCCGAGGAACTCGGCACATGTTTCGGGAGCAGCTCTCGACTGCCTGAAGTTGGAACTACTAAAAATCACCACATTACTAAGCTCCTTATACCCCAACCTTCACCTAATGATGTTTCAAAAGCATGTCACAAAAGAGGAGATGGAAGAATAACAATGACAATTATCATCCTCGAGATCATTAACTAACATGACCAACAGGCAGAAGCATAATAAGAAAACAGCTATGACTAAATCAAACAAAAATGATCCTGCACCAAACGCAAGGCCAAAATAAAAGGAAAAAAATGTGAAAACAGCAATCCCATATATCCGAGTCTAACCTCAATTTCAACCACGAGAATCTGAATTGAGACAGTATGGACAACGCAACTTGTTCGTTTTGTATGGCAGATTCACATTCAGTTCCATTGCAAACTTTTCGACTAAGGTCATAGATTTACCTTTTTCAAGATAATCTTGTTCTCATCCTCAACGCTTCCTTTGCTTTGCTCCATCTCGTCTTCTGCATTGATATTCTTGGGAGCAATCAAACCAGAATGAACAACACCAAACCCTCCCCCAATCTATCCACAATCAGAAAGTCTCGTCTTATACCTTCTTCTCCCTATCAAACTATCAAAATCCACCTGCAAAGGGGCCCGTACATGAGCATCTATAGGGCCAATCGGAGCTCCTGGCCAACCAAGCAAAATTCAATAACACCCACTTCTCAGTCTCCGGAAATTCCTCAAAAAATTTCTGAAATTGGAAATACCCAGATTTTAAAATAGGCAGTAAAGATGACGATTGATCTAGATTTGAGACCATTCTCAACTATGTCTTCAGAAGTGTTGATGGACGCATTGCAAGCACAAATTGGGCAAGGTCCCACTCCTCCAAAGGGGGATCATGATCATAGGCTCCTATGGGACAAAAAGGCCAGTGAAATTTGCAACGTTACTGCTACACATGCTCCTTGGTTTTAGGAATTTTATCTTGGCTTCCAAGGTTGAGTGATGATCCCCATTTCACACTCTTCCTGGGTCTCACTGTTTTGTTATCAACACGGCTAGAATAGAGTCCCATCCTTATACGCTTACAGCCAACAGCCAACAGCCAACATCCACGCGAACATGTATATGCGCTAGACTAGAAGAAATTCAAGACTCTGGCTCTCCTGACTTAACAACATGGACTCATTTCAAACAACATTCTTACGACTCGAGTGACATGCAAGAAGATGAAGAATGGTCCGTGGTGCAGAGAAAAGGGAACTAATTTGTGGTTGATGATCAGCCATTTTATGTCAATGGGTTCAAAACTTACTGGTTGATGGTATTTGCTGTGGACCAATCAACCAGAGGAAAGGTCACTGAAGCTTTCCAACAAGCAAACTCTGTTGATCTAACTGTCTGTAGGACTTGGGTTTTCAATAATGGCCAATGGCGAGCTCTTCAAGAGTCCCCACCATTTATGATGAAGATGTTTTTCAGGTAAAAGAATCACTCTTAGGAACCCTCAAATTCAACAATATGCTGATTTTATTATCAATCATTGTTTCATTGGTTTCATTTTCTTTGGTTTTTGCCTTTACAGGCTCAGGACTTTGTGGTGAGTGAAGCAACACCGTACAAAATCAGGCTTATTCTGTCATTGGTGAACAATTGGGAAGCATATGGTGGCAAAGCACAAAATGTTAAATGGGGACAAACTGCTGGCCTTAATGTGTCTACATATGATGATTTTTCCTCTCATCCCCCCCTTAGACGCTACTACAAGGCCCATATTAAGGTAAGGAACCATCCCATGTAGGTTTTCATTCTTGTAGGTAAGCACAGCAGAAGTCATGTTGCGGTTATTAGGTTTTCATTCTTGTACTGCCGTTATATTTGTAAATTTTAAATTTTTGTCTTTTTTCGTTTGTATGTTTCACAATTTCACAACGTAGACGGTGCTTAATAGAGTCAACACCATCACAAATGTAACATATAAAGAAGATCCTACAATTTTTGCTTGGGAATTGATGAATGAGCCACGATGCACCTCAGATCCCTCCGGAGATAAACTGCAGGTTAGCTTCTAATTTCAACCGCAAAATGGTGTTAAGGTTTTGATGTTGTGTGGCATCTCAAGCATCTAACTTTTTGTATATTTCATTTAACCATGTTCATAACGTAAAGTAATTAGATGTCATTATTTTCTAGTCATGGATCCAAGAAATGGCGGTCTATGTCAAAAGCATGGATCCAAAGCACTTGGTTGAAATTGGACTAGAAGGATTTTTTGGTGCCTCAACACCAAACAGATATCAATTCAACCCAAATACATGCTCAGCAAGTGGGTACTGATTTCATCAGGAATCATAAGATTATTGGTGTTGATTTTGCCTCTGTTCACATTTATGGAGATTCCTGGTATGTTTTAGTACATTGAGTCCTTTCTGGGGGGAGGGGCTTGGGACTTGGGACCTTGGTGCGATTAAAGTTCATCTTTTTGTTCATTTCGTTGTAGCTCAACTAAGGTTTTGATATTTTTCAGCTTAAAAGAATTGGCACCTCTGCTTATATGATTAGATGAGCCTCAATGAGGGAGAAGAAATCTTCATTCAGGACAGAAACATTTGCAGGCAATGGGAAAACCTGTTATTGCCAAATAAGCAGCAGCATCGCTTTCATCTTTTGAAGGATCATAAGGAAAACTTCCTTCTGAGACTCTAGTAATCAAGAAACAACAAAAGTTGTGAGGCCTTTCAAGCTTTCTCAAGAGCATACCTCTCTGTTGTGGCTAGTTATTTACCTAATTAGCTTGCAGTGAATGCTGCAAACTCTCGCCATGACAAGCTTACCCACGCTGGTGACTAATGAGCTCCTTTGAACTTCTGTGCACACATCAAAAGACAATGACATTTTGTTTTATTTAATACAACACTTGCAAATGTATGGAAAAATGCTCTCAGATTCCTTTGATGACCATGCTTATGCATTTGTAGCTCCAGAAACAATCCTGCCATCCATCATGAGTTTCTGAACCAAAAGGAAGATAAAAAAAAACTAAGAATAGAAAAGGCTTTACTCACATATGAAGGAACTTGCTACTTGGTCAGGCTTAACTTTGAAAGAACAGTGGCTGCCTGATCACTGCCTAACAGGAAATAAGGATGCCTTAGGGCCGCAGCAGCGGATAAACGTCCTCTCCTGAGGAATCCCCTCTCTGAAATGAGCTTTGTAGCCAGATCCCAACCCCAGCCAGAGCCAAGATCGAGCATGCTTAGGTCTGGCTTTGACCTTGTGCTTTCCCTCCATCTATTCAAGTCATATCCAAACAACTTTATTTCTGAATTGAAGCTCTTCAGGCCTGAAGCAGATCTCAAGCTTGGTATTGCCATTTGCATTAGTACAATCCCCGCAGAATACATATCAAACAGATCAGGACTGTTAAGCTGCGAAAAAAGAGGGAAATTAAAGGTAAGCTTCAAGCTGGATATTAAAATGGGCTAGAAATTGTCTGTGTAACACGAAATCTCTCTTTCCTTCTCATGAAAATATTGTGCATGCGACAGACACATGAAAAAATTGCTGTTTTCAGCCAACATTAATCTAAACATCCACTAATGAAAATGGTGAAATAATTATACCTGCCACAGGATAGGAGAAAGCAAGGCAGCAACTGGCTCCGGTGGAGGATTTGGTGTTTCCTCAGGAAGGACATAAAGTTCAGGGGGGCAGTAATCAGGATCAAGGAGGGCAAATTTTGGTATGTAGTTCTTGCCTATTCGAAGGTCTGCGGCTGCTCCAAAATCTATAAGCTTGATCTGTCCCTTTTTGGTCACAACCAAGTTAGCTGGCTTCACATCCCTGTGGACAATACCAGTATCATGTATTTTCTTGAGTGAAGCAATAATCTGGCGCATTATTTGCTTGATGATTAGTGCATTTCGTTCTATGGAGTCCACTCCTTGTAAGACACGCCCAAACATGACATATTCTAAATTCATGGGGAAGCTCCGACTTTGCATATAAGCAGCAAGGTCTCGATCTCCCTGCGACATCAAATGAAGTTCACTGTAATTAGTCTGTCAGGAAAATGCACATTTTTCAGTTTTATATCATCAATATATGCACTCAACCAAACAACCACATAATGCCACAGGCATGCATATATATTCTAGCACCGCAACTTTGCTACACAAGGTAAAGGTAGGCACCTCAAATTTCCACACAAGCCATTTCCCTCCCTCAGTGAACTCTGAAGTTGTTTTATCAGCTACAAAACTTCCGAGGAACTCGGCACATGTTTCAGGAGCAGCTCTTGACAGCCTGAAGTTGAACCACTCCTCAAAATCACCGCATTCCTTAGCTCCTTTTACCCCAACCTTCACCTAATTAAGTTTCAAAAGCCCGTCACAGCACAAGAGGTAGAAGAATGGCAATGACAATTATCATCCTTCAGATCAGTAACAAACATGACAAACAGGCAGAAACATAATAAGAAAAATAAACAACTAAATCAAACTAAAAAAAAATTATAAAGCAAAAAATGTGGTGAATAGACCGAAAGAATATGAAAACAGAAAATTCCGTTTCCCAATCCCAATTCAATTGTTAGCCATGGGAATCTGAAATGAGACGCAGTATGGATAAACCAACCAGTTTTCTCTGTATGGAGATCCACATTCAGTTCAATATCAAGCTTTCCTACTTAAGGTCCTAGATTTACCTTTTTCAAAATGACCTTGTCCTTGAATCTGTCATCGATGGTCATCCTCAATGCTTTTCCCCTTCCTCTCCTTTGCTCTATCTCTTTCTCCACATTCACACTCTTGGGAACAATCAAACCAGAATAAACAACACCAAACGACCCTTCACCCAATCTATCCACAATCAGAAAGTCCCTCATCTTATAATTTTTTCTCCCTATCAAACTATCAAAACCCACCTGCAAAGGGGCCAGTAGATAAGCATCAATAGCACCAAGTAGGACACCTGGCCTTGCAGTTAAGTAAATCCATGTCAACCCACCAAAAATCAGTAACAACCACTTCTCGGTCTCTGGCAATTCCTCAAAAACTTTCTGAATTTGGAAATACCCAGATTTTAAAATAGGGAATACAGACGAAGATTGATCTCGATTGAGGGCATACTCAAATATGCTTTCTGAAATGTAAGAGAACGCGTTGCAAGCACTTGTTGAGTTCCTTTTGGAAAGCCTGAATAGAGAGTTGAGGCGTGTTTGGAAGATGGGTTTTGAAGGAGAGAGGGAAATGGTCTTAGCATTCTGCTGATGAGGAAGTGAAGTTGAAGCTGGGGAGATAAAAGAAGCCATGGTGGTGGTGTCTCTCCTCAGAGAGGAGGTTAGGGAAGTGAGAGTTGTTCTTGCAAAATTAAAGCGTCAGACTGAGCAGAGGCTGCAGTTTTTCCACGTGTCAGTCCTAGGTTTATCCATTTGAGATGGGCTTGTGTGGAGTGCGTGAAAAAAGCAACTCCATAAGCACGATCGGGCTTTTGTTGGATGAGGGCTCCAGGCCATAATGTTTTTCATAAATTAAGTGGCAGACAGATACTAGAATTTTATAAACACATACTTTGATTTTGTTAACACTTGACCAAATTGTACAAGACATTTTAGCAGCTCAAGTCGGAACCACCTCTTCACCCCCTCCCCCCCCCCCCTCCCCAAAAAAAAACAAAAAACAAAAAAAAAAATTTTAACTCTTGAGCAAAACAAATAACAGCAAATGCAAATTAAGGGAAAAATACAGAAGATAACATTGTTCAAGCATTAACAGAAGTACTAGCAGTTCTATTGATAGTGCAGAACAACAGTTTACGTGTTGATAAATAGGAAAATGTTTGATAACGAACTGTCAAAAAGACATCAGAACATAGCAAATTCCTTGTTGAGCAGTTCACCTTCAGTATACAACAACAACAAGCTGCACCTTTATCCCAACAAATTGGGGTCGGCCAAGTTCACCTTCAGTATCAATATTATTATTCAGCAAGGAGTTCTAATCCTAAAGAAACCATCTCCACCAAACTCTACCAGGAGTCGGTGAAATAAAGAAGCGCCCATTCTGTAGAAAACAGACAGCTAGCCTAATGGACAAGTCCTCTGGAGAAAGGAGGCAGCTGGCTTGACATAAGTAAAGCCACTGAAGATGTCTAAAACTCCTGTAACATTTGGGCTTGAAATAGGTGAATCCAACAATGGCATGTCAGTCCAGCGTTTCTCAAAGTTGGCAATGCAGTGCTTCCCAGCAACTTCTGGACAAAAGCCCGGCTGGATTTCCCTTGCCTCCGATTTCCTCCAATTTATCAACTTGAACCATTTGTGATGCTTTATCTCTTCACTGCCCTTTGGTCCACTGCCTAATCGCTTGCTTGGCTCCTTTTGCAGCAGCTGAACAAGCAGAAGAAATAAATTTTTAGGGATGAAGGAAATACAACAATTTTCCCCCAAAAAAAAATCCTCGGCCAAGAGTTGCATATTTTGGAATTTCATTAGTAAATCTGTCAAATGAAATGGAGGGCTAACAGAGCCAAAAGGCCACTTAGTTTCTGGATTTATGAATCTAAAACAGCTAACTGTTGTGAGCATGCTGTAATATACAACTACAGTACATCAGACAAGCAGTTGAGTTTACCCCTTTCAACAGAGAATGAGCTTCACTGGACAAAAATGAGGGCAACTTGATTTTATCCTTTATGATTTTTTGCTGAATTTTGTCACGGTTTCCACCAATAAAAGGGGGCTGCACAGGAACAAATGCATAGTTAATGAAAATGTCGAACAGCTGTGCTAAAAACATGGTACGAGGTGTAGGCAGCAGAAGGTGGAGAAAGTAATATTAAAAACATCTGTGTCTGACTCGCCCTTTTCTTGTCACCAATCCATCATTCAAAGCAATCTTGTTAAATACGAACAAAGTATAGTGATTCAAGGCTGAAAGCCAAAGCTTACTGACCTTTCCTGAAAGCATCTCAAATAATAGGATTCCCACACTCCACCAGTCCGCAGCCTTATCATGGCCCTTACCAAGAATAATTTCAGGAGACATGTACTCAACTGTTCCACACATTGAATTTGATCTTGTGTTGTTCTCAAACTCCTTAGCCAGACCAAAGTCAGTCAACATGGCCTAAAACGGAGACAAAAAAAGTCATGTGCAAGCCGCACAAACAGCAGGAGAGATTTTGAGGGTTGGGGAAAGAATATTACATGTCCATCTGCGTCCAGAAGGATATTTTCAGGCTTTAAATCCCTATGCATAATGCCATTTGCATGAAGATGAGAAACAGCTGAAACAATTTCGGCAGCATATATACGTGCCAGATCTTCTCTGTAACGAATCATCAAATATAATTTAGCTCATGACTCAAGCACCACAGAAAAACAAAATTGAAAGCAACATGGCCAAATTACCTGAAAAGGCCATGGTGGTAGAGCTGAAAAAAGAGATGGCCTCCATTGATGAAATCCAGCACTAGGTACAGTCTGTATTTAGTCTGCAATCAGAAGGACCTGGTATTATTTGGAAATTCTAAGAGACCGCGTCAAAGGGACATATGTATGGAGCTCTCTTGCCATGAGAACATCCAGAACCTTCTAAATCATAAACTTCTGTCAAGAAAATTATAAGACATAAAACCTATCATATAATGTATCATTGCTTAAGGAAGGACTTACTTGGAAGGAGTATCTAAGCTGCACAATGAAGGGATGATCTATTTTTGTTAGGATATCCCTCTCAGCTTTCATGTATTCAGCATGATTCTTCTCCATGATCTTATCCTTCCGCATGACCTTCATTGCATAAATTTCTGAAGTACCCCTCTTCCTCACCTGATATACTTTCCCAAAGGCACCCTGACCCACAACCTTCATAACTTCAAAGTCTTCTAAGGATACTCTTGGAACCTCCAAGGATTCATCAGCATGCTCAAAAGATGTTTCAGTTACAAGATTGTCAGCAGAAGGTATCATTAATTCTTCAATTTTCTCAACTCTGACATACTCTACAAGGTCCACTGTATCCTCTGCCTCATGAATGGTAAGCTTACTGAGGATCAACGATTGAGTAACACAAGGCAATGGTCCAACATAAGAATGTGACCTGCTGTAAACAACCTCTGGACCATCACAGTTCACATCTATGGAAGCCTCGGCGGCTATTGGACCAAACACATCAGAAAAATCAAACTCAACAATGTCAGCATGGTCTGAGTGAACAATCATTTGGGAATTCGAGGGAAAAAGCAACTGGCTTTGGAAGAGATTGGGTGTGCCATTTTTTGTCAAAGGGCCTGACTGAGAAGACACCATGCTGCCAAAACTCGAAGAATCAGTAGTTCAATTGGCAAAACCCAAATACTTGTCACCACTAATTACGAATCTCTCCAAAGAATCCCAAAATGCGTACAGCTGAAGGGCTCCTGTAAACAGCCTTATCCAAGAGGAAGTAAGAGTAATCAATAGGGGTTCCAAGAAACTTTGGAAGCAAGCAAAACAAAATCCAGAAGAAGCTGTTTCCCGAGTTACAGGAAACAATGGATGCCTCAGTAAGTCTTGAATTCATGAAGATCGAGCTATCAGATCTGCAAGGCAAGGACTTTCAAATTAGGAGTGCTACTAACAAAAGAAATCTACTGTAACTTGAGCGGCACATTGAAATAGGATAACATTTCTAAATGAGAAATAATGTAGGTGATAGAGATATAGAGAAGCCTACTCAGACACACCCACTTAATTGTAATTTAATGAAGAGGGAACCAGGACAAAAAAGGATACTAGCCATTCCATTTCGAGAAAGTATTTCTTGTATATACAATCTAGTTTAGAACCTTATTTGTGGCCAAATAAATTTCGTTTCTAAAGAATGACATTAATTCCCTTAGTAGGTACAGAAACCAATTAGATTGTTAACTTAGGAGAAATTATCCGATTCTTAACTTTCAATAGAAGACAAAAGTATTTCAATATCCATTGACAGACCAGTATCTATTTCAACTTGACAAACAAAAGTGGCCATCAACGTGAGAAATCATGGTGGAACAATGACAAAACAAATGTTGCCGTTAGTGCTGTCAGATTAAAACCATTCGCAGGCCTTCATGTATATAATCAATAGTAATTTCATCAAGTAATAGCCGCAGCTTCCTTTGTGAAAACCTAAATTGAAATTATGGCTAAAGACTGCAAAGAAGGTAAAAATCAGGATGAAAAAATGCAATTAATATCCAGCATAAGAGATTGCAAAAGGTGGTTAAATGCCAGTACAAGATATGAGAACTAACGACATCCAATTAATGAAGCCAAAATCAACTTTCTTGTCATGTACATGAAGTCCAGCTAAATTCCATAAACTAAATTCCATGTGTTCGACAATTCCAAACAAACCCCAGCGAATAGATATATATATTGGCTTGGCGCAGGACATAAATTCTAGGAAACTCACTAACTAGATCCAAATCATACCTGTGATTAGGTTAAGGAAAAGTACGCAAGATCAAATACAAAAATTTCTCCAATCTGATTAAAAAAGAACCCATCTTTGTTCCATTTGTTTCGTGCACAATCAAACCAAACCCATATAAAATATCTATTCAAACTTATGCTTTCATTCTTATTTTCCAAAAATTTCAAACCAAAAGAAAATCTTAAACAAGAATAAGAACACCCCTTAAAAAGAAACAGGCTTCAAATATTTATAAAAATTAAAGAGAAAAAAAGTCATACATGTTCGTAATACGCTAATCATCAACCCAAGAAGAAGATTAAAGATGTATGAAGCGTTAACTTAGATGGTCTTAGGTTCCAACCTTAAAACAAACCCCAACAGTGAACAACACAACAATGAAGAAGGCATACACAACACAGAACATGAAAAGAAAAGGACACAGAGAAAAAAAAAAAAAAAAAGTAAAAATTAAAAGGGAAAAAAAAAACCTGGAGAGGCTGCTGCGGAGAGGAAAAGCAAAACCAGGAGGAGATGAGAGGGGAACGTCTTTTCACGGGAATCGTCTGCGGACAAAACGCGTCGCCACACTTCAATCAATTAATCGAACATCCGAATACTTACCAGAATTCGAATGAATTCCGAAATTTCACACGTGGCACAATTTAAGTGGTGAGAAGGATATTTTAAAATTAGGGCATATAAATAAAATACAAATTAAGTAGATTTTGATATATTAATTAAGGAGAATATAAATGGATTAATTTTTGTTAAAATATTAGTATATATTAATTTCTCTATAAATTAAAAAATTTAAATAAATTGTTTAATAAAATTTAATTTATATTACCTTGTATTAGTTGGAGGTGCATTGTGTTTTTGAGCTCTGAGACCAAGTTTTTAGAATATGCTTTTTTATTGGGATTCGGTTCAGCGGCTCCGATGCGAATCAATGGTCTGACTTGGAATTCAATGTCATCAGGTGTTGTTTTCTCCTCTCTCTCTCTCTCTCTCTCTCTCTCTTCTCATGTGATTTGATTGTTCTTTCTTGGAACCCGCAACTTAGGCTGCCAATCACATCTCGGACTCGATTATTTTAAGGCGCCTGCATCCCATTTTTAAATAAAGGAAAATTATTTCTTAATTAATTATCTTTAGATTTAATTAGGGTACATCAATGGAATGGGTTTAATGATTGCACCAAAAATGGTAATTAAGGTTTTGCTATTTGTTCCTATAATATAATATAATTATATCTAAAACTTATTTGTTGTGGTTTAAAACTAATAACAGATGATTTCTATAAACATTTATATTTATTTTTAAGGAACTCTCACTCTTTATTTCTCTCTCAAATGTGCACCAATTAAACACACTGAGGTTTAGACAATTTAATTTAATTTAATTTAATTTCAAAATTTTAAACAATAATATGACATTTAATATTTTAGTAAAATGACAATAATATAATTTATTTTCATGATATTAATACTTATGGTTAAAATTAAATATCATAGAATAACAAGTTAATACAAGAAATAATAATAATAAAATGTAATCTGGTAGTTAGTATATTTAAAAGAATTTTTTTTTTTTTTTTTGGAGCTTTTATAGTCATTTCTTTTTATTTTGTGACGGTGATCATAGAAGGAAATTTGTTTTAATAATTGAGATTGTTTGTCTGGGTCTTTTAAATCACGGGGCGGGGATAACTGAACAAATTCGATTATTTGGTCGCTGTTTCTCTTGGTCCGGTCATCCTCCACGTTAGGACCTAGCTTCCTTCGTCTTCCTTCTCTCACTTACAATTCCCAGAATTTAGGGTTTCATGATGTGCGATTGCGTTCCCTCAACCCTGTCCCTGTCCCTCTCCCTGTCCTTCTATACCGGCCTTACCGAATCTAACCAGAGTAGAACAAGTAGAAGAGGAAACGCTTATCCTCCTCCACACCGTTACTTTGTCCGTACATCATCATCCTCTTCTCTATCCCACCATTCATCCAAATGTTTCGGTGTTACTCCTAATTCCTGCATGTTAGGGTCCCAAGATTACGATTTCTACGGTGAATTAGGGTTTAAAGAAAGCAAAAAAGACCTATTCGAACCAATGGAAATTCGCCATCAAAATGACTCAAAGTTGGCTGAAAATTTAAAGGCTGAAGCAGCCGAAGGACTTAGTTCTAAGGTGGAGGAGTCGGCTAAATCCACCAATGGAAGGCAAGGTTTTAGGAGAGGAAGACAAATTATGAGGAGATCGAGTATGATTGCAAAGCAAGTCATCAGCATTCAATCCGCTCTTTGCTTGGGTTTTGTCTCCCAACTTTGGGTCGACACTAACTCTGTAAGCAGACTCTTATTTTTCCACATTTTCTCCTATGCAATAATCTCTATCAAACCCATCAAGCATACCATACTCTTATTTTTAATGAAGGTATATTGACGTCACCAATGTCTAGGAAAGAAACATTGTAAATGGATAGCTACCAGAATTTTAGTACTAGGCAGATTTTGAGTAAAAGTATAAAATAATTAATAATAGCTTGTTGAGTTTCACAAATGTAAGATGTTATTGGGGTATAGATGTAAATTTGAGTCATATTAAGCTCATCTTTACCCCATTTAAAAATATCACTTTTTGATTGGACATATGGACGTATTAAATAACTCGTGAGAGGAGTGTTTAGATGATAAAATAATAAATAGCACTTCCCTCCAAAAGTTTGAGCTTTTGGAGTTAAGATGTTGTTCCACAAAATTTAAGACGAGTTGAATGTTGTTCCCATTCTCCTGCTAATGAAGCATTATGGATCTTCGATTATGTCACTGATGGAACCTAGTTACTTAACTGCGTGTGTTTTGTTCACTTTTTTTTTTTTGATTGTAGAAGATTTGAACCTGGGATAACCAGGTTGGGGAAGAGGATTTGTACCACTAAGTTGTCCCCTTGGGATGTGCGTTTTGTTCATTATGAATAGTTATATTAAGCAATGTGTTGTTTCCACATTTAGTGGATGCTAGTAGCTGTGGAAGTGAGACCAACTTTGCTCTCGGGTGAAGCAGAAAGGTTTCTTCTTGAGGATGTTAGCCAGGTAAATTCACTTTGTTCTACTTTCTAGGTCAAACTCGAATGTTTTACTTTATATCTTTGTTCTATTGATTGCGATTTTATTCACTTCTTTGTTACTAAAATATTTATTGTCTTGGTCTTCTCAGGTCGGAGACGTTGTTCTTGTGCAAGATGAACATGTGCTTGAAAAGGAATTTAAGACAGCCGGAGTGGAAACACTGGTGAGTTTTTCTTGTTTCATATGTTGTGTTGTTTTTTTAATTGTGGTTTGTTTTACATTGGCCGTACAATCATTTCATGATCAGTACAAATTCCCCTTTCTGCTTTAATGCCTGGCATGGGTTTCCTTAGTTGCTGTACTCAAAAGACAGTTGTTATGTCTATACATTGGCATAGCTCTCCATGGGATTCTTTTCCCTGCTTATGCCTAGCAAGTAAATTTGGTGGTAATCTGTTATTCTTAAGATCTCGCTCTTCCCACTTTCTGTCAATTAGAGTTGATAGTGTGCTGCAACTTCACACCACAAAGAATCCCGGGAAATGCCATCCTAGCTCATTTTTTGCCTCCTTAGAAACAAGCAGTCATCCATGTGAAATCAGTATGTATGCCTTCACTTCCAACAAGAATATGCTTCATTCCACAATTGGGCAGAGTCCTCTCTACTGTGGGTGTTTTGACTGTCAAGGTTAAAGTTCTTCAAGTTCTGTTAGTACCATATGAAGTGTATTAGTGTGAGGTGTACCTCTGGGTCAGGGGTCAATGGCTCTACTCGGAATCAAGTATCTAATTTTATTCTTGAAGTTCTATTATTTGCTTGCTTGTATAACTGTATACATGCCAGCTTGTGGGAGCTTAATTGTGGTTTTTGTTAGGTAGGGTACAATGTCATAACACCAAGACAACACAATATTGGGAAGGTAACTCCATGATTCATGCATTAAACCGGGTTCCCCTTCAGATAATAGATGATCTAGTTTATTGAATTTAGATTTAGCATTTGCAGGTGCGTGAATTCACTTTCAATATCAACTCAGGGGCTGTGGAGGCACTTGAACTTGATTCATTTGGCCTGTCCATCATTCCATCAAGTCTGGTGAGCATGAACTGCGGCACAAGAATTTGCTTTGGCATTTTCTGTGTTTCTTTTCCATTTTTAAAAGGATCATTTGACCTGATATTTTTTATTTGTGATGCCTGTTTGCCATCAAAAGTGTTGTCTTGTTGGTCGTAAGTCTTCTACATCTTTGTTGTGAGGTTTGTTCATCTAAATTCCAGGTCAGCACCTATGCTCTTTTTGTCGAGGATGTGTTGGAAGTTGTTTCTGACAAAGTAGTAGTGCATGAAAATGCAGCTTCACGTGTACAGAGGCTAACAAAGGTATTTCTGCAATTACATTGTAATGTAAAGAATTTCTTTTGAATAAAAAAATGCTATTTCTAATAGACAAGATGGATTCCATGGGCTATGGATGCAAGCATGGTGATAATATACATGTTCATAACATGTGGTTGAAAGAATCAAATGTGTAACACTTGCACTTTCTTATACTGGTTTGTTATCAAATTCTCCCGTATGCATGGACAGTGAGATGGCACTCTCTCATAGCTAGCAAACAGAAACTTTTTTTTTTTGGGGGGTGGGGGGGGGAGTACTGGTTTACAGAAGACCAAAGCATCTGCTTATGTTAAAACTTTGGTAATTGTAGGGCTTTTTGGATGCCCAAAATGCATGGATCCCCCTGGAAGAGGCTACAGAAATTCCTGACATGGAAAGGCAATCACTTCAAGATCGCAACCGGAGTGGGAAGAAGAGATCCAGCCGCAAGAAATTCAAGTCCGATGCTAGAGATTTTGAAGAAAATGATTGGGAGCTACCGATGGATTATCTGTAATCTGGGGAGTTATGTCGTGCGATCCATCTTTGTGTATATAAAATCAAGGAGTCAATTTGTATACATTGGCTTGGGACGGGGTTGTATTTGCAATTTGTTGTAGCAATATAGAAGTGGTGGTGTAAGCTCTTTGAACAAAGAGATACAAAGAAAGTTAGGGCAGATTTGTTTGTGACAACACCAATCTGTTATCGGTAGTAACTCAGAGCCCAAGGCACCGGCAGTCTTGTGTATTCATGGATCGGATGACAAAGGACGGAAATAAATAAAAGTAAAATTTAAAAACAAGTACGAAATTGGCCCGTTCAAGTCTCGAACCAGCGACCTCCGCGTTATTAACGGCTCTAACGAACCGAGCTAACGGGCCCGATGGCCACCGTAGCGTTTTGACTTTTTGGGGTCCTTTGAAGGTAAAATCCTCGCACGGACAACGAGGCACTCCATTTAGAATCACCTTTATGGAAGAAGAGTATCAAGCACCAAAATTTTCTCTTTCCTCTTCAGATAAACTAAATTAAATTAAATAGTAGCCGTTACCCACCACCCCCTCCTCCCCCCATCTAGTTTCAAAATTCAAATCCAAATCCCATCCATCTCCCACCTCTAAAAGAGACCAGAACATCTCCATTCCCAAATCATACGCCCTTAGAAAAGGAGATGCTATCCGCTCAAAATTCAGTTGAGTTTACCTTTTCCCAACAAAATCATGGGAAAACAAAGCTTTTGCGAAAACCCCTGGTGCCCAAGAATTTCTGGGAGAGTCAGAAGCTTCCTAATCCTCCTCTAACTAAGAAATCAACCCCAACCCCAGAGAAGACCTCACTCTTTACGGATTCCAACAATAAGCAGAACCATCCACCGCAACCGCATCTCCAATCCAAATCTCCTCCTACCACTATTGAGTCTTTCGATTCTTCCCTTGCGAAGGAGCTAAGTGTTTTCAAGAAGCAGCTTGAAAGAATGAGATTGGATGCAGACAAGACTGAGAGAATGTTGATAGAGAGAGATATGGTGCTAGATCTACACATGAGGGAGCTACTCATCCGAGGTGAAGTTCAGAAACACCTCGAGAATGAAGTCGATCGATTGTACAGGTTAAACCAGCTCAGATCTGCTTGCATGGTAACATTCCAAATGCTTGTCCTTCTTCCTCATTAATTAAATTCTTTCGTTTTTTTTTTTTTTTAATTTATAGTCCTTAGAATACTTTCTCTTTGTTGATCATTCAGAGAGTTTCTCCTATTCCATCGCTTAGAGATAAGATGGCTGACAGGAAGACTCATCAAGTTCCTTCACCCTCACATTCACAGGTTTCTAATTAATTATTCATTCAATTCTGTCAGCACAAATCTAGGCCATTCTATGCCTCTTGGTTTTTGAACTATTGGTTTTGCTGAATTCGATTTCCCTTTCTTCTTTTTTAACCTCGTGTAGGAATCTAGAGCAGAAGAAACTCTATCAGAGTCGATTGATAGTTGTTCAGAGCAAAGCCCAGATTCAGAGCTGCCTCATAAGGATCAGATTTGAACTTTTTTTTTTCCCTTTTCGTCGACCTTTCTCATAATTGAATACTGGGCTCGTGTTTTATCTTTGTTTTTAGCTGGACTTGCTTACAAAAATTTGAGAGAGTGATTCAATGTAAATTTCTCGTGACATTGAAATTGGAAATAGCAAGCAGTACTACTTTTGAGAATCTATGGGCATGGATGGAGTTGCACTTGCTTAGTTTACAAGAGGACGGTACAGCTTTCTTCTTCTGCAAGGACATAACGATTTTGGTCCCTGTTACTTTTTAACAAGAACGGCTCACAATAAGGGCAAACGATTTGAAGTGAATGATGTGGGATTAAATGATACCCAACTTGAATTCCTGTCCTCAGAGGGGTAAATACATCACCAAACACACTGATCGGCACCATAAAGGTCACTCACAATACTGTCAGATGCCTAATGTCACGGATTGCATTCTTGACATCAGTACCACTAAACTATGATAAGCAACACAAAAATGCTACTGCAAGCCTACACACCATCATGTCTGCATCATTTTGCAAGCACCCAACATATAAAGGAAAACCATCTATCTGGAGACGGAAACAGAATCACTTAGTCCCTGGATAAGGATAACCAAGGACATTATACTTGCAAATATGCTAGCATGCGCAGCCAAATTCATCTCCAAAAAGGATGCAATTGAATGCCAGGAAGAGCAACACTCATAAAAACAAAAGCTGCACAACAATTGCAATTAAAGGACGAGTCCCCCTATTTGCACCCAATTTCGACACCGAACATGAAAATTTTAAAAAGACTAGTATCACATCAAAGAGCATATTGAAGGAAACCAATGTTTCTACTTGAGGAAAAAGTCATGGTTGTCACATTGAATAATTTTTTTATGAATTGTACAACGCAACACCAAAAAGAAGCTACTGAAAGAAAATCTACCTTAACTAACCTCACCAGTATACCAAGCCAAGGCTCAACTAATAACCCCAACAAAACATAAATATCCCTAAGACCACAAGATCATGGCACGACTCTTAATGAACACCTACGAGCTTTGCGGCCAGCTCATTTCTACCAAATGTAGTTCCAGAAAGAAAGGAAAAGAATAAAAGAACAGAACCTAGCAGAATTTCCAATGGTTATTGCAATTTACGCATGTAACAAAGGTTGTCATGGGTTCATCTGCACTCCTTGTCTGCAACTGATAGTAAGTGCACTTCCGCTGCCCACAACGGCCACATTTGAACTGATCGGTCGTGGCTTTGGGTGGGCCACCACGCTCACAATCAAATAAAGCCTTCTCTTTTATTTGGTTATTCTGAAGCTTCCTTTGCTCACTTGCCATTTCTTCTGCAGTCATGTTGCACAGCCTCTCTGGTTTGACCTCGCCAAGAAGAACTTTTCTCCTCAAATCAGGGTTGTTGGGGTCCTTGACATTGAACATGATAGACCTGTACTTGATCTTCTGGGTCCCATTTGAACGACCCAACTTCTCAAACATCACTGATTCAACTTGCACAGCAACTCGAATTGCATCACAAGCATTTACTTCATCCCTGAAATCGTCATCAGCCTCGTCATAAACTTTAGACAAGGCTTCTGCAAGAAGTTCCCGGACTTTGTCACGCACGGCATCATTGCATTTGATCATTGCACTCAGCTTTGGAGGCCCATTATGTGTTTGTGACGGCTTCTTCATGCCAGAAGGTTGTTTCTCTTCCTTAGGTTTCTTTTCCACCATTGCAATACTAACGTCTGTCACTTTTTTCTCAATCTTGACAGATTCAGACCTAGAATAATTGGCAGAAGCACCCTTATTAATGGTCGAAAGCTGCTTCGCAGACACCTCAACCTTAATGCCGTTAGTCATATCAATCCTCTCAACTTTGACTTCTTCACTTTTTCCAGTTTCTTTCTTTGCGCTGGATTTAGTGTCAAGACTACCGTTTTTCTTGTGTCTTGTTGTCTCCTCAATGACTATCTTTTTCCACATCTCAAGCAGATCTGAAGCAGCAGATTGGATCTTACCAACAGAATGTTTTGTAATCTGTCGAAGTCGCTTACCAACCTGCACAGAACATGAAAAGTTACATATGGCAAGAAAAAAAATTGACGTAGTAATTAAGATGACAATACCCCGATTGAAGTTGGATGATCATGACTAAAAAGCATGCCTAACAGTTCCAAGAAAATAATATCCTGTCAGACAACACATATACTTTAATTATGTCAGTATAGGCAATACTTTCATCATCGAAGCTTCCCAACCTAGTCTAGACTTTCCAATACAAATAGATAATTTCCACGCCGGAAAAGATATTCAACACTACAACATTAGAGCTCTCCACATGTTAAGAACATATAAATCACCAGAAATAAGCTTCTTGTGATGCTTAACGATATCAATTCCATAACCACTCCAGCGATCAACTGCAATGCCATATCTTTTAAGATGAAATCTAATGTTGCATCTTCTGAACTCATGAACAATTCCCATGCTGACGATCTAATTCCACTTCGAGTTTCATCACTTCAATGCACCTGCCTTTGTGCAGTGATACAAATCTGTATTACATTTTATTCGAGGTCGGAACATCTGTCAACTTCCGAAAGGTTCTGCCTGATCTTTGTGGGTCGTATTAAATTAAAATAAGACAAACTTGTGCTTAATATATTGGTACGAATTTGGTTTTGCCACATGAATTACTCCCTGCACCCTATCAATTAGTGAAGAATGCAACTTCTTCATCTGCAGATGTGACTGTTCTGAGAGAACTCATGAACACTAAGCCGTGTATGCATAAATTTCTTCAAAATAACA
The DNA here is from genome assembly GCA_033439265.1 of Dillenia suffruticosa. NCBI lineage: Eukaryota > Viridiplantae > Streptophyta > Magnoliopsida > Dilleniales > Dilleniaceae > Dillenia > Dillenia suffruticosa. The sequence goes on along the minus strand of JAVTVX010000013.1, from coordinate 25,064,832 downwards.
GGTGGGGGTGGAAATACTTGCAAAATTTGATGTGTGATCAGGGGAAACAATATTAGAGCCAAGATCTTTGAAGACTCATGAGCAAGAGCCATTCAACAATCCAGTCCAAAAGGGATTGTCTTGCTAACTTATATCTCCAAGTCATCTAGAACATATGGCTTTATCTATAGGTCATTCCTCCAAAATCTATGAAACATGTTGGAACATAGTTTTCTCTAAATTACTCTCTAAGTCATCTGTAGGTCATGTGGGCCAGATGGCAAAGGTTTCATTTTCCTTGCATATTGTTTAAAAGTTAAAACAGTACCAAAATCTACCAATTTTTTTACCATTCAAAGATAAACACCGAAAAAGGCGGTGATATTTGTTGTTCAACGAATCATCCACATAACTTGATGAGTAGAACTCATGAAAGCTAAGCCGCTTATGCATAAATTTCTCCAAAAGAAAATAAGGGAATACTCGCGAAATCTTACATCTGCCATCAGTGGGAACTAAAATTAAGCCAAGAAACCACCGATCTTTGAAGACTCATGAACAAGGGCCATTCAAAAATTAGGTCCAAGAGGGATTGTCGCGCTAAAAGTATTGGATAACCCAGAAAACACAGGTTTCATCTTCGTTGCAAATTGATTCAAACAGTCCCAAAATCTAACAATTAATATAAAAGAAGGGGCCTTCTTCATTGATCAAAAAGCTATTCAATAAATTCAAGGAGAGAGAATACCTGAGTGGAGACGAGGTCATCATAAGAAACGGGGAATTTCTTGAGAGTCTTAAGGGCGTCAATACAGCGATCAACCTCAGGCCCATTAGAGGAAGCGCCATGGGCGGCGGCAGCAGCAGCATCGGCCGCCTTCTTTACAGACTCGAACAACTCCAGCAGCTCCGTCTCCATCTGTCTGTCTGATCTTCCAGATCCGAAAACCCTAATTCAACTAAATCTTAAGTTCAACGAATTGATTCTAGATGTTTGCAAAAACTCGAAAGAAAAAAAAAATTAGCAGACGTGCGACGAAGCGAAAGCAGGAGAAGAGATTGTTTCTAATTGGTTTGGAAGAGAGAGGGAGAGAGAAAGAGAGAGGGCAAAGAGGACAATCTAAGGGTTTTGAATAGGAGGAAGTATGGGAAGGTTAAAAACGCATCCTCTCCTGCGATGGAATGAACATAGACGGTGAGGATTTGGTTTTGTTGAGGTTAGAATAGAAAGATTAGATTGCTTGTTGAGAGGAGAGAGGTCGAATCCAACCACGTTTTCTCATCGTTCGCCGGGCGTGTGTGTCACCTGTGTTTCCAAAATAAAATGAAATCCTTCTTGTGTGGAAAGGAGAACGACTCCTATTTTCCAAAATAAAAACACGAGAAAAATTTGGAAGGTATAATAATTTTTGTTTTTAATTTTAGCAGAATTGCATGTTTTATCATGTTAAAATAAGTTTAAAAATTTTGTAATAAGTTTGCATCTCAATTTCCTTCACTTTGCATCCAGGTACAATCCAATTTTAATGGTGGCCGGTGATGTCCTCGCAATTCTTAATCGCTTCATCCTCCCTCTACCTCTCCCTCTCCCTCTCCCTCTCCCTCCTGAAGTTTTAACTTATCAACATATTTTAAAATAACATCCTACACTTAAATACCATTCTTCCCCTACTTGTATAATTTCTTAGAATGTGGGTTTTATTATTTAGTGTTATGGTCAAAGTTTATTACCCGAGCGTAGAGCTACGTTCTATTATTTGATCCGAACAAAGAATGCTATAAAATAATACCATGTAAGTTTGAAAATCAATGTTGGAGTTCAACCGTGAAACGTGAAAAATAAAAAATCCTGGAACTTGGAAGACAGGGTATTGTTTGGGAACAGTTTACCTAAAACCTTTGATGGATCATGTACTGTCTTTTGATGATCATCATTCGAACTTATGAAGTAAATATTCACTTTTTTTAAAAATATTGATGAGACATTTCGTAAATAAAAAGGGGATTTCAAATCACGAAAAAAAATCTCTATAGCCATCAAAACTTTTCCGATCGATAGCATTTGAAATCTTTTGAAATCCTTTCTTCATAATCCCAATTATCTTGGGATCTTCCATAAGGAAATTAGGTTTTCAACACGCTGCACGCATATATCTCTTCCACCAAACTCTTTGCTCATACTTTTGCACTGTCATGTCTTCGGCAAGACTGAAGTTTTCGTTTTATATGTTTTCTCTCGTTCGAAAACTGTTTTCTAAATCCCCAAGGGGATAATCTAATGGTACAAATCTTCTCTCCCAACATGATGATTTCAGTTTTAAATTTTTATACAATAAAAAAAAGAACTACTATTTAACTTGAATGTTGGAATTTTCTCCGTTAGAACACTTTCTGACGATCTTTTTGTAGGTCTTATTGATCGAGATTACCAGGGGGCCAAGTTATCCCATTTAAGTTAGTAGAACCATTATCTGTGAAATTAAATCCGCCTCTAACTCCGTCCGTACATCAAAAAATCATTCAACTTTATGAGGATTTGAATATGTAATCTCAGGCCAAACATGGCGTTGACTTGTGGGAGAACGGAATTGGGCCGGAGAAATAGTGAGTTAGGCCATCTGCCCATTTCCACGACGAGCACCTCGTTGTGGGCCCACCTTTCACGTCCAATCATGTGACTGGACATGTCCATTATCCAAAGAAGAGAGTTATGCCACGGTTGCCAGTTCAAAAATTGGACCATCGAATCAAAAATTTTCGATATGGTTTTTTTGTAAAATAAAAATAATAGTTGGTCGATCGATATGGTTTTTCCATTTTTCCGTTTAACCTCAAATTCTAGAATTTGATTTTAATTTGTAGAAAATTTATTATTATTATTTTTTATTTTTTAAATCTAAGAATGTTTAAATTTTAAATTCAACTTTTTTTTTAGTAATAAATCTTCTATTACCAGAAACACCAAATTTGATATTAAACTCCATTTATAATTCTATAGCTTTTAATTTATGATACAATACCCATTGGCTATTGACGAATGAACTTGGAATTTTGAAACAAATAAAAAATAATCCTTGAATTGAATTGGCAAAATTCGTTTGTGCTATCTTACCCAAAAACATATACGAACGCATTAGATACATGGGGGAATTATATTCTAGATTTGGGAGGAGAATTTCCAAGCTAGCAAACAAAAATGCGAAACTTTCTTGCCAAGTGAAGGGGGGGGGGGGGGGGAAGATCAACAAGCATTTGGGTGGGGGAAAGATGAACAATAAGAGGAAGAAAATGACAATAATAGCATTTATGTCAATGTCTCAAAGATACTGTATTTTCACCATGATTAACACATGTTCATAGATTTCTTGTTACAATCGATTTGGGTTATTTTTTTGCTAAATTGGGGGATCAGTTATGAGTCACGCGCTCCCATTGCATTAATCGTCTCTGGGGGTACTAACTAAGGACATCAAGGATCACCTTGGAATTTTATACAACCAGAGGAAGAGGATTACACATCATTTGACAATGTTTGGGGATTCTTTTACTCAATTCCAATTCCAATTCCAATTCCAATTCCATTTCTAATGGGTTTGTAACGAACGACAACGAGGTCTTGCCAATAATTGTAGTTGAGATCAGCGAAAGTTGTGGGCTATGCTGTGATTTTTTTTAGTGGAGAATTTAGCTGTTACAATTTCTTAGAAAATTTTTATTAAAAACAAAAAATGCAATTTCTCTATATGAAGAAAGTTGTGCCATTTGTCATTAAAGAACTCTCTATAGCCTCAAAGATCCAATGCAAAAGGGTTAAGAGTTATTGAGATTAAAATGGGAATAAATGATGGGAAGTGGGTAAAAAATTTTTTTGATGTTATTCGATTGAGGAATTAGATTAATACGATTTTACAAGTAGTATGTAGTTGCAATCGTAATTTAAGAAATGTTGATAATTATTTTTTAAAGTTTTAGAGTATTTTTTATTGTTCTGATTTTTTTTTTTTTTTTTTAAAAAAACGGAATTGACTTAGAAAAACAAACAAACGGCGACCGACGATGATTACTTGGATGTTGTTAGTGAGTGAGTAGTAAAGAAATAATCAAAATTGACGACAAATGTAAGACCACATTTGACCCCCTAACCTCGGACTTGGATTGATTATCATTACAAACTACAAGCAAAAAAGGGCCAAACCATCAGCGATTCGACAGGGACGCCGACCCAAACCCTCTTCTTAAAAGAATCCCAGGGGAGGGGCATATTCGGAATCGAAGTTTCGGAGCCTTACGGACTTGCTCAAGCAAGGCTACAGGGAAGGTGGCGAACCCTTATACGAACCGAACATACAAAAGGAGAGGACAAAATCGGAATATAATAAATAATATATTAAAAAAAAAAAAAGGCGTTTTACAAACCGTGAATGCAGGTGAAATGAACCGGCGAGAGAGAAGAATGAATGAATAGACTTGTCCATTGTTTAATAAAAGGAGGGAAGCCAGGACCGGAAAGAGGAAGAAAGCATAGATAGATTTCTTCCATTTTCTCTCTCCTTTTCTTCTCTCTTCTCTCTTCTCTCTCTCTCTACAAAACAACGAAGAGAAAGCCAATAATTAAGGACATCCACTCGTCTTATTGAGAATTTCTCGCTCTTGGTCGACCCCCTTCCTCTGTGATTCCCTCTCTCTCACTCTGTTTCAATTCAACAAGATATAGACAAAATAACAAGCCACATTTTTCCCTTTTTGGCTTTTCATCGAACAAGCCCTAGCCCCTCTCTCTCTCGATCCAAACTGGGTGGGTGAGATCTACGAAAACGACTAGATCTGGAGCCTTTGCTGTTTCAGTCTGAATAAAGCCTGCTCATATTATGATTTCGAATTCAGTGCATTGAAGAAAGGACATCATTCATCATCATCCAGTTCCTCTTTTTCTCGACTTTCGAGGCAATTGTAGATAAACCTTTTCACCCATTGCCTGATTGTTTCTTCTTCTTCTTCTTCCTCTTCCTCTCCCTCTCTCTGTCTTTCTCTCACTTTCTCCAATTATAGATTCGATTTGATCCGTATTTGAGGTCAGTTTTGTCTCTTCATTTTGAAAGAAACAGGACACATTCATTGAGGGCTTTTTATCTTATTAGGATTATAATCTGAATCTTCGTCTTTGGATGAATTGTATGCTTTCACCAGATTAGGGCTTTCGAAAGCTTTGTCGTTTCTTATTCACATTCAGAAACTTGATTTGTCAACATTCATGTGAAAATCTCCAATTGATTGTATGCCTCTGTGAGATTTTGAAAGCGCACAAAGAGGGAAAAAAAGAGGGTTTTGTACTATTATTAGGGCAGATTCTGAATCTGTTTCTTGAGGTGTGGTTTAAGTTTGCAGAGTCCCTCTTTGTGTCTCTTTGCTGTTCTTAAGAGCTGTATTGTCATAATTCAGAGTTGTTTATGCTGAATTAGTGGAGGGTTGATAAAAGCTTTCATGTTGTTGGGCCAAAGAAAACGGGGATGGAGGGTCTAGATCATTATTCATTTCCAAAGGAGGGTAATATTTTGGAAGAAGGTGGTTTAATAGATAAAAATTTTCCAATGGTTGGTCATCGGGGGATTATATATGAATTCTGATGAGCCCCTGTTGCTATCTTCTCAAGGCCCTCCTACTCGTGTTTCCTCCTATAGTTGTCTATGTGCAAATTCCTCCTTCTCCTCTGCCAATCTAGACGATGCTCTTTGTGACTTTGAGTTGAAGGACGCCGATAAAGTTTCTGTAGGAGATAGAGATTCCAGCAATTGTTTTGACCATTCGAAGCAGCAGTTCCACTCGGCTGAGTCTCATTTCTTTCAGCAGTTCCTATTGGAATGCCCCGCACCAAAGGGGAGGCGCCTGGTGTCGTGGGGTACAATGGAGCTGCAACGCGAGTATAAATCTTCCACCTTTGAGATATCACGGGCACCTTCTTGTGTTCAGGAGAAGTTGGGCAAGTCTCAGCAGCTTCGTTACAAAAGTGGACAGCTTGATGACAATCTACTCAATCAACTGAATCCCAGGTTGATATATGTAGATGACCCGAGGAAGACAAATGATAAGTTTGAGTTTACTGGAAATGAGATACGGACCAGCAAGTACACACTCATCACTTTCTTGCCCAAGAATCTCTTCATTCAATTTCATCGTGTTGCTTATCTATACTTCCTGGCTATTGCTTGTCTCAACCAGCTTCCACCACTTGCAGTCTTTGGGAGAACCGCGTCGCTTTTTCCTCTTCTCTTTGTGCTTTGTGTCACTGCCATCAAAGATGGCTATGAGGATTGGCGAAGGCACAGATCAGACAGGAACGAGAACAACAGGGAGGTTCTAGTGCTTCAGGCTGGTCAATTTCGGATGAAGAAGTGGAAAAAGATCAGAGTTGGTGAGGTAGTGAAAATCTTGGCTGATGAGACAATCCCATGCGATGTGGTTTTGCTAGGGACAAGTGATCCTAGTGGGCTTGCTTATATTCAGACAATGAATTTGGATGGTGAATCAAACTTGAAGACAAGGTTTGCTAGGCACGAAACAGCTGCAACAGTGTCCGAAGGGGGTATAATTTCGGGTCTTATTAGATGTGAGCAACCTAATAGGAATATCTATGAGTTCACGGCCAACATGGAATTCAAAGGACAGAGATTTTCCCTCAGCCAATCAAATATCATTTTGCGCGGATGTCAGCTGAAGAACACAGAGTGGGTGATTGGTGTTGTTGTTTATGCTGGGCAGGAAACTAAAGCAATGCTCAATAGTGCAGCATCCCCTTCCAAAAGAAGCAAACTGGAAAGTTACATGAACAGGGAAACCCTCTGGTTGTCCGTCTTTCTCTTTGTCATGTGTGCTGTAGTGGCCCTTGGAATGGGCTTATGGGTTCAACGCCATCATGATGAGCTTGACACTTTGCCCTATTATAGGAAGCGATATTTCACTAGGGGTGAGGATAATGGGAAACCATTCAAGTACTATGGAATTCCCATGGAAACCTTTTTCTCCTTCTTGAGTTCCATCATTGTGTTTCAGATAATGATACCGATCTCTCTTTACATTACGATGGAGGTGGTACGGTTGGGACAGTCATACTTTATGATTGAAGACAGACACTTGTATGATTCCTCGTCTGGCTCAAGGTTTCAGTGCAGATCCTTGAATATTAATGATGATCTGGGCCAAATTCGTTATATATTTTCAGATAAGACGGGGACTTTGACAGAAAATAAGATGGAATTTCGAAGAGCAACTGTATTTGGGAAGAATTATGAGGCCTCCACCGTGGCCAATCCCTTGCAAGATGTAAAACTTTCAGGTGCACCAATTACTTCCTTTTTGGTGTTTTTAGTATGATTTTTATGAATATTATTTTGTAGTTTCTAGCATGTTAAGCCATCAAATGGCAAAATCATGAGAATATCTATAATGTGCCATGCCATCTTTACTCGAATGCTTCAGATGTCCTGCAGCACTATCATTCAGATCCATAAATCAAATTTTATTTTAGGAGAATTGAGAAATCATCTATACTCAAATGCTTCAGCCGTTCTAGTTGGATACTGATATAAAAGAGAATTTGATTTTGGGAACTCTCTGTCTTGTATGAATTTTTTTCCCCTTTTCCTTTTTCATGGTTTGAAGTGGTGACTTATCTATGTCTTGTACGAATTTGATTTCATGGTTTGTATTCACTGCAGGTTTCTGTTCAAAGATTTTCCTCCCTTCTGGCCATTTCTTGGTTGAACTTGGGTGAATGTGTCTCTGATGTGACCATTTTCTCGCATGAATGCATAGAATTTTTTCCTAGACTCATGCTAGATCTTGTTTGAATAGAGGGCAGCTCTTGGATCAGCTTACATAAAGCTTTTTGTTTGCTTATACTTAGTGGTGTGACTTGAATGTATTTGGTTGTGGGACCTCCATTGAACACTTTATGATGTCCAGGGTGCTGGCCTCCACATCCATATGATTCTGTCGCAATAAATGCATCACTCTAAGTAAACTTTACTACTTGACCATATTAGTTTGCTGGTATGATCTTTTAGCTGAGTTTGATACAATCTGCCTTGTCATTACATTTTCCTGGATATATGTTACAACACTTATCAGCTTGTGTCTGTTATACCACCTGCAACTGCAGGTAGAAAAAGGTGGAAGCTTAAATCTGAAACTGCAGTTGATACTGAACTGATGGAACTATTGCATAAAACTTTAGATGGAGATGAAAGGATTGCTGCACATGAGTTTTTCCTTACATTGGCTGCATGCAACACAGTGATACCGATGCTTAATCCGAGTCCCCCATCTGGGGATGAACTATCTGAAGGTGTTGAAGTTATTGATTATCAAGGCGAATCTCCAGATGAGCAGGCCCTGGTCTCCGCAGCCTCTGCCTATGGATATACTCTTTGTGAGCGAACTTCTGGCCATATTGTGATTGATGTCAATGGTGAGAAACTAAGGTAAAGAGATCCCTTTCTTAAAGTTCATTTGTCTTCTTTGGGACCTTTGGCCATCTATATTACTGCTCAATTGATTCATTCATCAACTCTTAAATTTGGTAAATGATAAATGCCTTTGTCCTGTGATCTTTCACATGTTTGTCAGATTATGATACTGTTTCATGTATAAACAGGTTGGAGGTGTTGGGTCTTCATGAGTTTGACAGTGTGCGGAAGAGGATGTCTGTGGTCATTAAGCTTCCTAATGGTTCTGTAAAAGTGTTGGTCAAAGGTGCTGATACTTCAATGCTAAGCATTTTAGATGAAGATACTATTAGGGGAAATCATTTGAAATCTGCGACTCAGAGCCATTTGAAAGAATATTCATCAGAAGGTCTACGCACACTTGTAGTTGCCACTAGAGATCTTTCGGATGCAGAACTTGAGGAGTGGCAGAGCAGATATGAAGATGCAAGCACTTCTTTGACTGACAGAGCTACAAAGTTACGTCAGACAGCAGCACTTATAGAGTGTAACTTGAATCTCGTAGGGGCTACTGCAATAGAGGACAAATTGCAAGAGGGGGTGCCGGAAACCATCGAATCCCTTAGACAAGCAGGAATTAAAGTATGGGTCCTAACTGGAGATAAACAAGAGACTGCAATTTCAATTGGCCTTTCCTGCAAACTTTTGACCGCCGATATGCAGCAGATTATCATAAATGGCAACTCAGAAGAACATTGCAGGAGTCTTTTGGCTAATGCCAAGGCCAGATATGGCGTTAAAGGAACAAATCAACAAAGTCCTAATTTCAAGCGGAAAAAGAGCACTGCTACAAATTATTGTGAGATTCCTGATGATACAAATTTGTCTTATATGCCCCAGAGACATTTGCAGAAAGAGGAAGTTCCTACATGTTCTGTGCTAGCTCTAATAATTGATGGAAATAGTTTGGTCTACATCTTGGAGAATGACCTAGAGTCTGAGGCAAGTAACTGCTCCTTTTTTTTTTTTTTAACTTTTGTTGGCAACATGATACATGCCTGCGTGCTTTGCAATTCTGAGCCTTTTGGATTTCTTAAGTCTTTCCCCGGCACAATGCACCTCAGACTTGTTATAACCAACTTATGGGCTTGCTTGAGAAACATTAGGGCATTTTAGGTTTAGAACAATCTTTGGGTGACAAATTCATGTCTAAACATGTTTAGTACTAATTGCTGTTTGTACTGCTTGCTGAAACTGGATTATAAAATGATTTTGTGACAAGCTATCTCCTTGTTGGTTTTCTACTGACCTGGAGTTAAATACAAATGAGAATGAAAAAGTGCTGTCTCTAACTTGGAAATGATTTGTATTTAGTGGAACTGATCTTGATAAGACTCATTAATCCTGTTATTCAGTTTCCATCTCTAGGAATTGAATGAATTGCAGGCTGACATCAAATGAAAAATTTGTTCTTGTGGAAACACCTTAATTGCTTGTTGTCATGTGGCTTGAAATTGGGTTTGTATTTGGATATGAAATCTAGTTTGTTATTTTCCTCAACCTTTTTCTTTTTGGGGCATCCATGGGGGTTTTGGGGTGTCTTTCAATGGTGCACCAGCCAACATTTGTTTCTAGAAGCCCTAACGTAGTATTGCTTGCAGAATGTTATGTTACCTGACAATCTTTTACTTTTCAACAGCTTTTCGACCTTGCCACTTCATGTAGGGTTGTAATTTGCTGTCGTGTGGCACCCTTGCAAAAGGCTGGGATTGTTGATTTGATTAAGAGCCGAACTGATGATATGACCCTGGCTATAGGTGATGGTATGTTGGCCATCTACTTCTCTTCTGGCCTTGGTGGTCGCTTGCATAATTTCCTACATTGTTATCTTCAACTGGAAGATGTTATACTCTTTTCTTATTGGCTCTATATTGTCAGGGGCAAATGATGTGTCGATGATACAAATGGCGGATGTTGGTGTTGGAATATGTGGTCAGGAAGGGCGTCAAGCAGTGATGGCATCTGACTTTGCAATGGGGCAATTTCGATTTCTGAAAAGATTACTTTTGGTACATGGACACTGGAATTATCAACGAGTTGGTTATTTGGTTCTTTACAACTTCTACAGAAATGCTGTCTTCGTTTTGATGCTGTTCTGGTATGCACCATTTTCTTGTGCAGTTATAGTTCTCTTTTCAGTTTAATTTTCATGGTTTAGCGATTTTTGGTGTCTGTTGTGCTTATTGAGTAGTTGGTCTAAATTTATTGTCTACTTCAGACATCTTTCTCCCTGCTAACAAAACTGTTAGTGATTCCAACTACCAAGAGCCGTTTTGTAACATATCTTTTGTCATTGTGTTGTCATATACACATGGTAAGAATGCTTCATCTCTTGAAAGCACCGTGCGGTAATCTACTTTCTATTAGTATTAAACTTCATAAAGAGAGAGAGTGGCATTAATTAAGAGATCATTGCTTGAATAGGTCAGGCTTCCTTATTTATTTAGGTGCTGCCACTTTGATTGAGAATGCATCTTTCTCTACATCAGGTGATGTGAAGATATGAATTGGTCTCCGGATTCTCACTTAACTCTTTATTGTTACTGGCTTTATTTTGTGTTCGCAGGTACATATTGTGTACAGCTTTTTCTACTACTTCAGCATTGACAGATTGGAGTAGTGTCTTCTATTCAGTTATCTATACCTCTGTCCCTACTATTTTTGTTGGGATTCTGGACAAAGATTTAAGTCATAGAACACTACTTCAATATCCAAAACTTTATGGTGCGGGGCATAGGCAGGAGAGTTATAATTTGAACCTCTTCTGGATCACCATGGTTGACACACTTTGGCAAAGTCTTGTTCTCTTCTACATTCCTGTGTATACTTACAAGGAGAGCACTATAGATATATGGAGCATGGGCAGTTTGTGGACAATTTCAGTTGTCGTTCTAGTGAATGTACATTTGGCAATGGACATCCATCGCTGGGTATTTATGACTCATGCTGCTGTGTGGGGATCTATAGTCATCACGTATGCCTGTATGGTGGTGTTAGATTCAATACCTGTATTCCCTAATTACTGGTTAGTCCTATCATGTTTATTTGGCAAACTTTAATGGTGTTATGTATGTTATCCACATATTATTGAACTTCTTTTTTGAAAATTTGGCAGGACAATTTACCATCTGGCAAAATCACCAACTTATTGGCTTACCATTTGTCTTATAATTATCATAGCGCTACTCCCTCGCTTTCTTTTAAAAGCAGTTCAACATGCATTTTGGCCTTCAGATATTCAGATTGCTAGAGAGGCTGAGATCTTGAGGAAAAACCCTGATTATTTGGGGTTGAAAGCAGATCAAGGATCCAGTTAGCATGTGCGGTAACCTCATTGAGAGACCACTTTTTGTTATGGCTTCCCTTAGTTTTGTCCAACGGATGGTGTTCTGGTAGGCACCCAGAAACAGCTTCGGTAAGTGATTTATTTTGTATCTCTTATTAACTTGTCATGGGCATTACCTGACCTACCATGAAGTTTTGCTCTCACCGAGGCTTTCATTGGAGCCAAATGAAATCCATAAAAAATGTGGAGTTCATTTATGATTCCAAAATTTGTTGCTTGGAACCCAAAAAAAGGAAAAATAATAAAAAAGAAAGAAAGAAAGGAACAAGGAGAAAATGTAGGATCATTTCTAACTCCACAAAGAGTCTAATAATAGAAATCAGCAAAAAAAGATGAACTTGCAAATGAATTCTACAAACTCAATAGTGGACACATCTAAGATGGTTTTTTAGTTACCATATTAGCCTAAGATAAGGAGAACTTTTTACTTTTACATCTCTTACTCTTTGTTTTAAGCACAAAAATTCATTTGCAAATGAAGGGAACTCCTTTTTCACTTGGTTCCATGCATTGGCTGAGTGAAAATAAGAGTTTTGCCTATAAAATGTGCAACAGCATTGGTTCCACGAGAGTCTATTGATGCAGTTTATTTTTCATCTATTCAGAAAATTTATGGAAGCTTGTGCCTATGCCTGGATCGGAGTGTGCAACAGAATTTGTGAAAAGGGTTGGATAAACCGGAGAGATTGAGTGAGACAAAATGGAGTTTGAAGGCAACGAGGAGGAATATGGTGGATGGTGAATGACGGGGATGAAAAAAGAGAAGCGAAAATCCTATTAATATTAGAAAGTGAGTATGAGCTCCGTGGTGGATGATCTTGTATTGCACTTCATCATGGCTCGAAATTTATACAGGGAGGTTTTCAGGTTTTTGTACTACCACGAGGTATATGGTCTAGAAATTACGGGCATATGGGGAAGGGTAGGAAATGCAACAGTACATAAACAAATTCCCCCCTCCCCCCCCCCCCCCTTTGGGTGTAAAGATAAGATATTGAATTTGTCACGGTTTTTATAGTATGATCAAAGGAAGCATAGAACAACACAAAAGGTAAGTAATTTCACAATTTTTTATTTTATTTTATTTTTTAATGGAGGGAGATTGTGGTCCGGTTGAGATTGGATTCTTGTGAAATTAGATGGAACTTTTTAATTGTGAATGATTATGTGATCTGATAATAATTTATGTTGAGGTTTAACTAATAATTTTGATTTTTTTTTAAGAGAAAATTGATTTTTACATTTATTTTTTTATTTATTTTGAGTAAATGAGTGAGAAATCTTCTAATGGATGCAAACCTTTTATCATATAAACGTCCAACAATTAAGAGGTGTTTCCCTTAGTTTAGTCAAAAGAGTGTGAAGTTTTCAAAATGTTAATTAGAAGTTGGAAGCCCAATTCCAGTCCAACATTATTTTTTATACAATCTTATTAGTTATCAGCAAATATATATATATATATATATATATATATATATATATATATATATTAATACCAAAGTGTTGTGGATTCATCGGAAAAGAGTCTTGTTTTGAAAACTAGGTATTTCCTAAAATTTATTCCCATCTGCCCTGCTCGCTTAAACAGGTTTTTGACATGCATTTTGCCAAAAGACTACTTTTTAAATCCAGAAATATCAGTTACCTAGAAATGGGATTGCCCATACGGAATACTAAATCGTTGCATTAACTTTGAGTGCTCAAAATTCTTCTAGCCGATGGAGGAGGAAACAAGGACATGGACATGGACATGGACATGGACGGGCGGGCACAGAATTCTAGATAAGCGGTAGAACACTTTGAGTGCACGTGGAAGCAGGACAAATATCACAAACTAGCTGTCCCAACGAGAAAAATAAAATATATAAAATTTTATTTTACGTAATAATTCATGTCCGTGAAATTCCATTGATTTAGTTTTCAGTTCATTTCGTTTCAGTTCACTTCATCCTAAAAGTTAGAAACATCAAGTGGGGGTTGGGACGGGTGTGAACACGGAGGAGTCGAAGGTCCGGTTCACACGGTGCGTTTGTGGAATTTTTTCCTCTCTTATCCTGCGCTTTCGCTTTCACTTTCGCTTTCACTCTCCCTTTCACTTTCACTTTCACTTTGTGGACTTCAACATTTTTCTTCTTGACTACGCTCGCATTAGTGGGGATTTGCATTTGCAGCAGCATCAACAACAAAACATGGCTAGTACTTGCCAATTGGGATTGGGTTGTTTAAATTTCACCAACTGGGAATTTGGCATTTTCTTCTAGCTGTTTTATATGCCAACTAAAGATTCCGTTCTGCTCCCCCGTCAAAGGGTTAAACCATGTATCTTAATCATCATTTGTTTCGTATTCTAGGCGAGGCAAGAAGTATTATATTCTATCAAGGTTGTTTAAACTAACTTCCCTCTCTTTGACTTTTCAAAGCCCAATATCAATTCTTAACTTTTAATCCATGCTGTCAGCCCTCAACTTCAAATTATTTTTCTCATCCAAACTTATCCTCTCATTTATCACTCTTTTGCCCCGAATCACTATTCTAAGATGACTTCTTCGGCGTTTCAGAGAGAGGGTGAGCGCGCCCACTTGTCCACCAAACAGTCCCAACCAACAAACCTTAGTGGGCCTTAAATGATATCTGATCTAGCCACACTAACAAACAAGAAACCTCGTCAACATTCACCCTCCCAAAATCATGGTTGATCTTTCATCAGATTTGAACAACACAATAGGCAAATCAACAAATGGCCCCCCCCCCCCCCTGATAGTGGAATCAGGAGATTCATGCACACCTAGGTCGCGGGGAAAAAGAAACAAAGAAAACTAAAATAAATACAAAATGATATAGAAAAATATCAGTCTATAAGAATATGAGATAGTAATTAATTTTATATCATAGAAAACTAGGTCTTTTTTTGTAAAGTTAACATCAATTCAAAAGCCAAAAAAAAAAAAATTATATTAAAGAGTGAAATAAAATATGTTTAGAGTTATAATTAAATTACTCTTGATAAAGATTAAAATTTTTAAGAGCAAATGATATTTGAAATTATAACTTTTAAATAATAAAAAATAAATTTTTAAAAAATGATTCAAATGTAACTGCTCGTTAACCCTTCTTTTGCACCTTGTTTAAATTATGAACGATCGAGATTAATTGTAATTTTTTTATATCAAGAGATAATATAAAAAAAATTAAATTACTTATAAAGTTAAATATTTTTATGATATTATTTTAATTAGACAGTCTAATGGTCGTATATTTCTTTCCCAATCTCATAATTTAGGTTGAAATCTCGTTGATTCCGGATGGTTATCCTATCCAAGCCGAGGCAAAAAGAGCGGATCACAACCGCCCATGCCTTGTCCCATTCCATCTTTGACATTAAACCAAAATTACCAGCCATATCCCTCTCCATTTCCCTATCCTCGTACGACTTTAGCACCGAGAAAGGGAGGCCTGTTTTCGTCATCTCATAAAACCTAAGCTTGTCAGTTGGGACAATAAAAAATTAGTACTAAAAAATTAGTATTTCCCACTTGTAAATTTAAAATTTAAGGAGCGACAGCCAGGCGATGACGAACAACGAGTGACGTGACTCTGTGACATCATCCTCTTTCTAGAGCGAGGAAAGCGGGATGCTTTCACTCTCTTAGCTTCTCGCGTGCTCCACACCCTTCCAATCAAATCCAATCACGCTTTTCTACTTTTCTACTTTTCTTTTCTTCGTTTTCTTAATCGCCAATAATATAACTTCGAAAAACTGATGATAAGGATAAAAATAGTATTATATGGAATAAATAAAGGTAATGCTAGGGATTGGTTTTAACTTTGTGACTCAAATAAAAATTAGATGAGAGAAACTAAAAATTTCATTTGTATTAATCAGTAAGATTTTACCTAATTTTGATATGCGTATGCCTAAAAATAAAAGAAATATCATCAATTTGTAGAGTTAATAATTAAATGGTGGAATCTGAAAAAAAAAAGTAGATACTTTTAGAAACAAACTAATGCAAGTGGTAATATGATTCGATAACGTTGATTTGAAAATCATACAAGTAGAAATGTCTAATAATATTAAAAATATAGGTAATGAGATTTTTAATATATATACGTAGGGGTCAGGTTCCAATAGAAAATGAATCATGGTGATAGAACAAGAGAATTCAAAATGTCATACGAAAAAACGAGTGTTATAGCAATTACAAAAGTAAGCGAGGGAACTTTCTATGAATAGTTTTATTTTTTATTTTTAAGTATTATTTTTTTATTTTTGTTTTCAAATTTTTATTTCTTATTTTATATTTGTCTTTCAAATAGTCGATATGAAAATTTGTGATTAAAATTTAATTTGTTGTTATTGTTATATTTATAATTTAAATTATAATAAAATCTTAATGACTTTAAATAATAAAAAATTAACTCTTATTGATCACTCTTTTTATCAAAAAGTATTATGGTACTTCAATTTTTTTTAAACAAAGCAAATAGTATTAAAATGTCTAAATAATTGAGTTATGGTAAATAATACCCTCAACTCTTAATAGTATTGAATATTATGGTAATATGATATTAAGAATAACTAAAATTAAATATTTTATCGTTAAAAAGAACTCTCATGGTTATATCTGGCAACTCTGACGGATCACATATTTTGTACGGTGAAAAAGAAAAAAAAAAAAAAAACAAAAAGCGGATTATCCTGTAACCCGGAGGAGAGCCATCCACCTTTGATTGATTTACCAAACTTTTTAGTATTAAATAAAGAATGGATAGGTAGGCACGTGTAAGTGCGAGTGGGGACGACAAATCTACGTGTGGAATTTTCAGCCCAAGCTTCCTTCAAATTTCCAAGCATTTGCTTTTGCTAAATTACAATGCATTCATTTCACTTTCTCCTCAAATAAAGAGATACCCCCCTCTTGCCTGCTAAACGAATGGAGCGTTCTTGGCCCGAGAATTTACCACCAAACAACAGGAAACTGATTGAAGAGCTGGTACGAGGTCGTGAATTTACCAATCAACTCAGAAATCTCCTTAACAACCCCACCATGAGTAATAATGATGATGGATCCGATGTAGCCGGAGATCTAGTCGCTAAAATTTTGGGATCTTTCAGCGAAACACTTTGCATATTGAGCACTAATGAGTCCGATGAGGTCGTGAAGACTTCACCTTGTTGGGAGGATGCTCGGAAGTCTGAAGATTCCGGCGAGAGTTGTAAGAGTTCAGCATTGAAAGATCGGAGAGGTTGTTACAAGAGAAGGTATATATTAACGCTTGCCTTTCTTTTGTATTATGAATTTTTATTTGATTCTGGTAACACTTTGCGTGATTTGATTTAATTTAAAAATAAAAAATAAAAAAATAAAATAAAAATAAAACTCAAAAGTTTAATTATTTCCGTTCCACAATACACAACCAAAAAAGGCTTTTGTAATTTAAGTTTGCTCCGATATAGTTTTTCTTCCATGTGATGATGGGAGATTTTTCTCTCTTGAAGTTCTAGGGATATTTTTGTCAATTTAATCGGAAAGACAATTTTGAAAGACAATTTTGTCCTTCATCTCGATGGATTTCTACCCCACATCACTCTTATTTGATAATCTCTCAAAGCTTTTTGTCTTTGTTTTGGTATTCATTTTACTTACTAAGCTGGGCATAAATGCCTCCTTTAATAAATTTTATTCTATTTTTTTTTAACTTGCAGAAAAACTGCAAATACATGTTCGAAAATAACAAGAAATCTCATCGATGATGGTTACGCATGGAGAAAATATGGGCAAAAGGTCATCCTCAACGCCAAACACCCAAGGTTTGTTGATTCCATTTCTTGCGATTAACTTGCATTGAGGTTTGTAGTTATATAACCCAACTAATTTAGAATATGAGTTTGGCTGCTATTGTAAATATGGTAATTAAGAAAGGGGGTGTTGAAATTTGTAATGATTTGTGTAATTAGCAATTTGTGCTGAAGGTTTTTTTTGATTTCACTTATTAATTAGCAAGCTCAAGATTGATTTAACTGTAAGTTTTCATGCAGAAACTACTATAGATGCACACACAAGATTGATCAAGGATGTCAAGCTACCAAACAGGTTCAAAGAACCGATGACGAACCACCCATGTTCCGAACCACATATTGTGGCTACCACACTTGCAAGAATTTACTAAGAGCTCCTCAAATCATCTTGGATTCAAATCCAAGAGATTCAGCAATTCTACTCAGCTTTCAAACCCTTGATCAACAGCATCACGATTCCCCTAATATCTTTGCATCCGCCTCCATAAAACAGGAGTCTAGGGATGAGGAGATTCCGGGTCCTGACCCGACCCACGATCATCTATCCTCGGACTATCTCGTCTCTCCTGATCTAACAACGTTTGAATCGTCCGGGCCTGCCACTTCAACCTTTTCGGGTTCGGATCGTGGGGATGTCATATCTGAGGTGTACTCGTGCACGGATAGCACTCACAACTTGGACATGGACCTCGCCTTCCATTTTGATGACTTGCCTCAATTTATAAATTTTTGAGGCCGTTTTCTTTCGGTAGTTTTTATATTTTCTTGTGTACGAAATACAAAACTGTATCCTCTAGTGTAGTTTCTGTAGTTGTGGAGAGGAATAGCATTTTCCTCTTTTTTTTTTTTTTTTTTTTTTTGTTCCCCCCAATAAAGCATCAAGCATCTTCTGAAAAAATTCCTTTGCACCATTTTTGATTATCTATTGGGTGGACATTGGCACGAGGGGTACAGACTCATAGATACGGTACGTAAGGTTTGGTACGGATTTCTTGAACTCAAAAATTAGATGAACCCCATGTTATTTTATTTTTAAAAAGTTGTACTTAATATCTACTATTTGTACTAATTATCACACAATTTTCCACAATAAAAGAGTTTGATCAAATGATAATGCATCAAAAGACTCGGATCTCTCTTCAAGTTTTTTTCTACTCATGAGAAAAGTGAATTTCATGAAGAGTTAGTGTATTCATAGTTGTTTACATTATAACTTAATTATTTTGATCAAGGAAAAGAAAAGCTTAACTATTTGTTATTTTAATTTCATGTACAATATGAATATTGCATTTTATGAAATGATATAATAAGAATCATTAATTTATAAAATTAAAAATAAAAAATTTAGATAGAACTTGTTTATGGACATCCGTATAAACCTAATTACGTTTGATATAGTTCAATAGGATAATCAAGTTATTTGGATATTGACTTCCATTCTTGAAAACAATCTCTTCCTGAGAGATTACAGGGTATATCAATTCAAATTTCCCATGGTTAGGGTTGACCCAGATGAACTATAGACATTATCTCAACTCTATATATTGTTTGTCATGACTCATGAGATGTGCTTCCACGGGGACAAAGGAATCAAATTGAGTTGAATTGAACCAGTGGGCAGAAGACAAAGGGGGAAAAGAAAATTAAAGATTGTCCAGGATATAATGATATTCCTAATGATCAAAAGAACTTGTCTTTCTATTGGTCCGGTCGCTTAAGGTTTCACAAGGAAGGACCATTTTAATATTTACCTCGAACCGAATACGCTCCTTCCCTGCATCCACTTCTACGGATTGTCAACTGAGAGGTCGCATAATCCGTATTGTTTGAAACTTTCATTTGATAAACAAGTTCTTTTTTTTTTTTTTTTTCCCTCCTCCTTCATGGGGCAAAACACCCGAAAAATAGGGCCCGAGAAGGCAACAACAGATTCCGAGGCTCAAATACGACACCAACCTAGTTGAAGAAGACTAGCAAACCCCGGAAAGGGCACCGAATAAAACAAAATGGAGCTCAACCTGGGCACAAACAACTCCAAACTGAAGGCTAGAGACCGACAGCGGCAGCGGCAGCGGCACCAAGAAAACAAGAAACGAACCCGAAATTCGGGAGCAGCAAAACCATATTAAATGGTGCTTCATAGGCTTGTTAGTGGAAAGAGCACAGTGGACAATATGGAGAATACATAAATACAGAATGGTATGGAATAAAAGTAAATAAAGGTAGGAGTGATTAGTTATTCCAATTACGCCGTACATTTTGCAACACCAAGACCCCGGTGGGTGGGTGAGACATGGAAACGTAAAATAGTAAATGTCTTCTTCGATAAATAAAAAGATAGGAATTACAAATTCAGTAATCTATAGTTCTAGATTATTTATAAAATTTAACTTTATTTAATTCAAAAATCTTTCTCATTCATCAACTCAACCTTATTGACAATAAAACCTCTTTCCGGCGAGGACATTTTCTTTTTACAGAGAGCAATAAATTACCTCGCAATAACCATATTTACTCTAAGATTCACTTCCTACTATTTTCCACACTATAACTTGAAGTACGAGAAGTTGTATTTTACTAAAAATTTACACTTTTAATTTCACAAATGGTGTTTTGGTTGGGCATGCTAACATTTTTTTACCTCTAATTAAAATATATCTACATTGCAAACTCCATGTTTCATCAAAATTTGGAACTTTAGTTTTCACCTCTCACTTCTTCTTCTTTTATTATTATTTTTATCAAATAAAAGGAAGTGACTTTCTATAAAAACATCGGAGCAATATTTAATGTATTTAATTTTTACCTTGTAGTTTATTTTAATATAGTTTATCAATTGTAAATTAAATATTTAATTGAATTAGTCAAAAAAAAAATATCTGTCGGTAATCCGTCACTAATTTTCCGTCGCTAATGGCTGTACATATATATTTTTTTTCTTTTTTTTTTCTTCACCAATTCACTGACAGATTAGCGACGGAATATTTCCGTCACTAATCTGTCAGTATTCAGTCCGATATTAATCTATCAGAAATCTGTCGTTATTACCGACGGATTTTTTTCCGTCAGTATTTATCCATTGCTGATACTAGTTTTTCTAATAATGCACACTCACTATTTTTTTCACTAAGAGTAGATCTCAACATTTTTTCATTAGAAATAAATTTCGATATTTTTTCAATAGAAGTGATAAAATAATAGATTTAGAAAGTGTTTCAATACTTTGTTTTTCCATTTGTTTTGATATTGTTTATGTTATCACTTGATTTGTTTTACTACTTTTCAATTTCTTGCTCCTTTCCACCAAAGTTTTGAATATTCTCGTTAATATCAAATATTTTCAATAAAATATTCAATTTGTCGTTAATGTTTGCCATGAAAGTGTCCATCATTTTGTTATATTCTTTCTATTCTTGCATGCGAATCTCTTGTTATTTTTTATATTCCTCAAACTAATTATCATCCACAATTGGTTATTCCAAAAATCATAATCTCTGATCCCAATTTGTTACAATTCAACTCTAAATAGTGGTAAAAATATAAAAAGAGAGATAAAGAGAGAAAGAGATAGAGAGGGATGTAGAACACCAAGAGTGAAAAAGAAAAATTCTATTATCATTCCATTCAATATCATTATATATTTTAGAAACTATTATTTATACTATTTTTATTAACTAATTTTACTAATTATTTAATCATTTTACCTGATTACTAATCAATATATTAACCACCGACTAATATTTTTAACTATGATTAACTTTTTAGTCATAGTTATTATAGAATTAAGGTATGGATATAAAATCTCAAATCTATAGGTTTTATGAAATCTAAGTAAAATGATAGATTTTGGTTGAAATCCAAAAAAAATTCTTTCCACCTTTTGTCCTTCTATAAAACTTTAATTTTAAAATATTTTTAAAAATAAAATAAAATTTTAATTTTATCAAGGGCACTTTTAAAACATTTTAAAAATAAAATAAAATATTAATTTTAAAAATAAATAAAATTAAAAAAAATAAAATAGATAATAATTATACTTTTTAATTTTACAAAATAAAATAAAAAATTTTAAAATATTAATTTTAAAATATTTTTTATTAAATATAAAATTGATAATTATATGATTTTCATTTCTAGGATATATAAATTAAATATCAATATTGGTAATCAAATTCATTTCATAATTTGAACCAAATAATATATATCCAATTATTCTAATTTTAATTTAAAAAATTTTTATTTTAATTCTAATTTTGATTTCGATTTTAAATATCAACCAAACGCTTCCCGATTACAGGCACCTTCTAAGGCGAGGGTCGGGAAGGAGAACAGGCCACAAGGCCCAGAGACCGAAGAAGGAAGGGATACAGCCCAGTCCGAGACTAAACTTATCACACTTCGTCACCAGAACGTAAGTCACGAAACATTCACCCAAAAAATTTTTGGGGGCGGGAGGACGAAAGAAAGGCAGGCACGAAACGGCATATTGCCTATTGGGTTGGTAAGGGTTGGGTGGGGCGGGAGAGGGAGCGGGAGCGGGAGCGGGAGCGGGGACTATGGGCGGAAAGGAGGAAGAAACGGTACCGTTTTGGTCGGCGTCAATTTGAAGATAATTTCGACTGCGTCGGTTGCATCTATTTACCTTGATTAGGCAGGTTGGGGGTCGCTCATTACTGTTCCTGTTCGAGTCCCTTCTTTCCCTTTACCTGAGAGCCTGAGAGAGAGAGAGAGAGAGAGAGAGAGATGCAAAAGAGAAAATATTTCTCTGAAAAATGGTGGTGGGTAGGGTTTCTTGTTGAGTTTGTATTGTTATGCGGTTCAATCGTGGATGCTTCAGTTCATGAGTACGGAGGCGAAGGTTTTATTCCGCAGTCCAACTCTTTCTTCTTCCATGGCGGCAGTGAAGGTCTCTTTGCTTCTAAAGTTCACGACGTCAAAGACAATCGATCTTCTGATGATCGACGCTTAAAAGGCAAGTCCTTCATTAGGTAAATTCCTCTCTCTCCCCATTTCATTTCTAACCTTATTGCTACCTTGTTCGCTCATTGAGCTAGTCTTTCACGAAATTCCGGTTGGTCGAAATACTTGTGTTTTCTGATAATTTCTATTTTTGTTTCTTCGAAATCTGCTCTTCATCTCACCTATTATGCAATCGGCACATTGGCTAAGGTAACTGAAACCTTTTATTGTATAATCATGGTTGATGCATAGCTCAAATCCAATTTCTTGTAGCTTGTGAAATTTAGGAATCAATCTAGAAAACTTAGTTGTGGAATTCTGACCTTTGGATGGTAAATTTGTTGTAGTTGCACCGGAAAAGTTGAACTGAATATTTGCTTCTGCATAAAATTTTACAATTGTTGCGTTATCTGGAATTGGAGACTGCGCTGTCTGAATGTCATAGGTACATAGACTTGTTCCCGGTTCAGGACTGGACCGGCCATTCCGAGAATAGGTCTACCTACGTCTACCATGAATATAAATTAGTAATTCTGAAGTGCTTGGTTGAACAGGAATTTGATTTTAAGAAGATAAGTAATGGTGTTTTTGTCGGTGATAAACAAGAACGTCATGGCTTATTTCCCCTTGTTGTCCTCCACATTTAGCACTTTTCTCTTGGAATAAAGATGTACTGTTCTTTATGATCCTCTTATTCGGGTGTCTGTTCTGGAATGGGTGAGCTTTATATGAAGAAAATAAAAGCAGGCTTTAACATAGTAGTGCATTAGATATCCGGGGACTGAGACTTATGGGCCTTGGTTTATGTTCAATGACAGGTTTGATTCTGTCACATTTGTGAGGACAAAAGCAGCCACAGATAGTATGGATGAAATGCAAAGAAATGCAGGGCTGGTGGAAGCTATCATAGTTGAGGTAAAAGATAGGGACAGGATTGGAGGCTCTTTCTGGAAATCTGACTTAATATGCTGCACTAAAGATCTCTCAAAACTTTCTAACTGCAAGACAGGAGAAGTTATTATTCACCAGAACCAGGACAAAACTGAGTGGCCAAAACGTATCCAAACTTTCTTCAATGGGAATGATGAAGAAGTTACGATGGATCCTCAAACTGTTGAAATAGATGCTGCCGGAATGTACAATCTTTATTTTGTGTTCTGTGACCGAAAACTTGATGGAACTATAATTAGGGGAAGAACGGTATGGAGAAATCCTGGTGGTTATTTGCCTGGAAAGATGGCTCCCTTAATGACATTCTTTGGTTTCATGTCTTTAGCCTATCTTGCTCTTGGTCTCATATGGATTATCCGGTTTGTCCAGCTGTGGGAATATACTTCACAGTTGCATAATTACATTGCAGCAGTAATTGCCCTTGGAATGTTTGAAATGGCTATATGGTATTTTGAATATGCAAACTTTAATTCTACTGGCAGCAGACCAATGGGAATCACGTTCTGGGCAGTAACTTTCACCTGTATAAAGAAGACAGTATCTCGCCTTCTTCTTTTGGTGGTTTCAATGGGCTATGGTGTGGTAAAACCTACACTTGGTGGTATGACATCAAAAGTACTTCTCCTTGGTTTGATATATTTTATTGCATCAGAAGCACTTGAGCTGTTTGAACATTTGGGTAACATCAATGACCTCTCTGGAAAAACAAAGCTATTCTTGGTGCTACCTGTCACTTTCTTGGATGCTTGGTTCATTTTGTGGATTTTTTCATCATTGTCTGCTACACTGGAGAAATTACAGGTGATTATTCTTACATTTGCCATCAGGCACACACGCTTTTATTGACTAGTATACTGGCACGAATGCCCATAAATTGGTCAATGAATTTATTCTCTAGTCTATGACTTACATAATCTTGTCCTAACAGTGATGGTCATGCTTGAATTTATTTTTTTTGGTTTATGTTTTAAAAAATATGATTGTTGATATTAATTTGTGCTATTGTACTCATACATATATGCTGCGAATTGTGGAAGGACAAAAAACATGAGTCCTGTGTTAGTTTACCAACAAGGACATGTTAAAATATGTGCTGTAACCATAAAATAACCCTCTTCTTTTATTTTTTATTTTTTATTTTTTGTGGATAGACACGAAGAAGTGCAGCAAAACTTGGGCTATATCGCAAATTTACCAATTCTCTTGCAATATTTGTGCTTCTCTCTATTGCATGGGTTGGTTACGAGGTACACTTTTTTTTTCTTCTTGAATTGATTGAGTGATCCTAAAGCTTGTAGAAGCTTCATGGACCTTGAGGCAGATCCGACCATAGAAATTTTGAGAAAAATTTAATGTTGAGCTCCTTTAGAAGCATCTCAACAAAAGCTATTAAAATTCTCAGAGATGTAGCTAAAAGTCTTGAAAATGCCACTAATTGTCTTTAAAAATGCCACATAAACTCTTTACAAACCTGTTCATTCCTTGAATAATTATAATTTTTGCACCCCTTTGCTTCCTGCTCTCTATATCTTGCATTTCCCCCTTTGCTCTTGTTGAAATTTGCTTATTCAGACCATTTTTTTTTGCTGTCTGATTTCAGTTGTACTTCAATGCAAGTGATCCATCAAATGAATTGTGGCAAATTGCCTGGATCATCCCAGCTTTCTGGACTTTTCTTTCTTACTCTCTCCTTTTAGTTATTTGTGTCCTCTGGGCTCCATCACGCAATCCAACTAGGTACTTCCTTCCCTCTTCATTCTTTTGACGTGTATTACTTGCTACAACTCCCTCTCTCTCTTCCGTTAAATTTTTTGTATCAGCACTGTGTAAGCAAATAAAGTCTTAATGAAAGTCTGATAAAACTAAATTTCTTTATTTTTGAGTACTATGTCATTTAATAACTTCTACTGATTTTATGACTCAAACTTCCATCCATCCTGTAGGAGAAGAATTAGAACATCGTGTTATATATTTTGGATGCTTTACTATGAGGCATGTTTTCATTTTCTGTCATCCTATATTATTATTTCTTAACTTATTATATTTTTTTAACTTGAGTATGAATTTGTGCAGTTTCATTGTCTTTATTTTAATGGTTATTTCTAGATAAGAAACATTGTGAATTCATAAAAAATTGTTCCGTTTCTGTATGCTATGCTTGGTTAATTTGGCTTTGAATAAATTTATACCCAATGCTATAAGCACAGGAACGATTCTCAAGCATTTTTGTCGTCCTATAATGTGTACCCAGATGATGGCTCTGACATACACTTGTTTAAACGCCATAGAAAACTAATTTGGCATGTGTTTTTAGCTGTTTGTCAAATGCATGAATCTGAATGCAATCCACTTGATCCCATAAGAGGAAAAATTGCTTTCCAGCTTGGCACCCCAGATTGGTAATGTCAAGCCTTTCAGCATGCACACACATCCCGCCCCCCCCCCCCCCCCCCCCCCAAAAAAAAAAAACCCACCCCCGCGGGAACAGACATCTGATGTGCATATTTATTGTTGAAGTCTGACATGAAATTTGTACTGTCGTACCCTTTTTTCTTCAAAAGTACTTCTGGACTTCTTGCTTGATGGGGAGCAACAATTCTATCTGTGTTCCCTTTTTTCTTTGAAAGTTCTTTTGGACTTTTGATGGAGAACAACAATTCTATCTGTGTTGTTATATCGAACTGAGATGATTTTGGGCTTTTGCAGGTATGCATACTCAGAAGAGACAGGTGGTGATTCTGATGAAGAGGGCATCTCTCTGACAAGTAGCGGGGTGAGTGTAGGTGGAGATGTAACATTGAAGCTGGAGAGGAAGGAAAGAAAGGGTCCGAGTGTAACAGATCGCGGATATGGAACTGGAGATGATCTTGAGGAGGATAAGCAGGAGTAGGTACACCATCATCCTGTCACAAACTATATGCTCCAAATTCAGGTGTACAATAAACAAGGTAAAAGTAGTTTGTTAAAGAAGCATGAAGTGAAATACAAAATATAAACTGCAACGTCAAGTTGACTGTAATGATGAACTTTGTGACAGTCAAGGACAGGAAAGAAAGTATAAAGGGGGATACAGTTATTTTTTGTTTTGACAAAATGGATGACCACTTGCTTTCGAGAAGAAACTTTCACATACATGATGTACAGAAATGAGAATAATTGGGTTGGCTTTTTTGAAATCAGACAAGTATTTGTTTGAACCCTTTTGGTTATGTTTAATTGCCGCTGACTGTAGATATCCATACTTGTGGAGGCTAGATTCATGGCAAGTCGAGTGAATTTAGGGCTGTAAATTTCTTGCGCAGAATCAAACAAAAGGCAACCTTTCTACTCTGTTTCCATGGTCTGTTGATTATGGGGTTAGGCGAATTTACTTCTGTACTGCATTTATATAAGTGGTGATTGTGGGCAAGATTTGGTGCATCAATATGTCTATAGCAACGGTTTGAACCATGTTAGTTCAGAGGGTGCCCTTTTATTGAACTTGCGACTGCCTTGCCAGTAACGTCAAGAGCTCATTGGGCAGCATCGATACTGCCAGTGCCCTTGATAAATTTTTAGATACTCAATTTCTATGTCGGGCCGATCTGATCTTAGATTGTTTTCTTTTGTTTTTTTCGTGGTGCACCTATTGGATGCAATCAGGTGGAGGGAAAATGAGTTGAGCGATTTCACGGGTGTTCCGAATTGAATTTGATAATTGGCTCATGTGCCAGGCTTATGAACCGGATTTTTTATGCAAAAACCAGACGTTTTAGCTCGCCTAAATATGAGTAGAGATTAAACCAGAGGGTATCACCACAATTCATTCATTGAGTCGACTCGATTTATTTGACTATATGTATTATTTATTTATATACTTATATTATAATTTATTGTCTAAATAAGTGTCAAAATTGAATAGTTTTATTCTAAATCTACCACTATCCGGTCATGTGAGAAAAAAAAAAGAAAAAAAAAGGTTGGAAGGGCTTGTTACTCAATGTTGGTCCTCTTGGAGTTGCTCGGGAACTCAATATAAGCGGAGCTTTGAGTCAATAAATAAATAAATAAGTTACTAAGAAATGAAATGAACTTAGAGTTATGAGATGAAAATTAAAAAGAAAATAAAATGAAATGAAAGAAAAATTGATTGAGTTAAATTTGAGTTAGCCTCAGGTGCACGGTGTATTTTTTTTATTTGACCTAATCTTTCATGTGGTATTGTATGGTGGATTTTCCCAAACAATCCTCCACTAGTATCTAAAACATGGAACTCTACGATGTAAAGGGCGGTGGGGGGAACGCAAACAAATTTCCTAGATTCGTCGCCACGTAAATTCTTTCATTTTTAAGAAGGGGGGGCTACCAACCGTACGCCTGCACAAGTTAGGGACAGGGTAAGGGTATATCCTTTATGGGCTTTTGTTGTTTGTTGTTTTGTATATTCGTCATTACAAGGATAAGCATGGGTCCCGCCATTGATCGATGCAATCGCCGCCGCCGCCGCCACCACCACCACCACCACCACCACCAAGACAAAGACAACCTCCTCCGCATGATCGCCAGAAGTTTATGTACGGAAAGTGGCTATTGTTGCCCACGTCGTGTAGTGTCGTACATATTGAAAGGGATAGGAAGATGCACATTTGTGGCTTGTTACCCGGTCTTGCGCTGCTCCGGAGTGGAAGACCTTAAACACCACCGTCATCACCACAGGCATTTCCATTGAGTTCCCAACCATTCATCTGCTTTGAACACTTTTCTTTTTTGGGTTCTTTCCTCTGCAGGCATGGTTTTCAAAGATAAAGATCGAGGGACAATAGGTGTATATAAATATGTTACTATAGGCTTCATATTTTTGTTCATATGGGGAATTTGGCAAACAAAATTTCTAGTTCTGCCCATCCGAGTTGCATTGATTGTTTTTGTCACGAAGAGAGAATTCCTCCCTCACCTCCGGAGGTGATCCCGTAGTTCCCACATGGTGGAGACGTCCGAAGCTTTATGTTATGACTTGTTTGAGAATGTTAACAAAGTAAAGATCTAGTAGGACCCAAAAAAGAAAAAAAAAATTTAAATTTTAAAGAAAAATGATATGTTGTGAGAAAAGGAGGGGGGGGGGGGGGGAAGAAGAGCTAATTACATATGTGGGAAGAAGCTGTATGGGCATCTAGTAAGGGTCAACAAGGAAATAAAAGTATATTATAATATGGTTTATGTTATGGATGGATACTGCCCTTACTCAGTTTAGTAATTCAGTCAGCTTTAGACTGTCAACAAACATCTCAATTTAACCAACGGCATTCATTCGCTCCTCAAAATCTATTCTAGATTTGTAATTGTATTACTATACTAGGTAAATTTTTCCCAATTCAACCCAACCTCATCCAACGTATCATCGTTTCTTTAATATGACTTCATCAGGAATTCTCAAATATAACTACTATTTTTTTCGAGCTTATTTAATTTTATTATTTAAATATTAAAAAGCATCAAAGGCAGAGTTATTTTATGGATTGGTTGACAAGACACGAAAATAAGAATGTGACGGACGGACCGACCAAGTCCCCTGCACAAGTTCGCTTACGCTATGCTAAATAAATTAAAGGTTAAATATAATAAAACTGTACATGATAATTTATATTAATTGAGAAATCAGAATTTTTTAAATTAAATAAAATATATTTTAAATGATTTAAAAGCTATACCACCAAATTTAGTCCTATCGGTGCTTTCATCATCGGTCTCTCAAATATCATTGGCCTAGGCTTAACTTCCCCTAATTCCATCTTTTATGACCCGAAACCCGGATGAAGCAAATCTAAACAACCCGGGAAATTTGACCCATCACAACGCCACATGGTATGCCTGGCCAAATCAAAAGCATTTTGCCTATGTTGATGTAGATGTAGGGAGTACTGCTTGCGCTCTCTCTCTCTCTCTCTCTCTCTCTCTCACCTCTGATTACGAGAGTCGAGCGTAAACGGGTGAATTGGAAGAAAGGGGAATTTTACAATTTGATGAATAAGAGGTCGATTTGAGTACATTAAATACTACATTGCTTTTAGATCGGAGAAATCTGTTGTTTTGTTTGTTAAAAATCAGAAATTTTGAATTCGAATTAATGAGTGATCTGAGTAAAGAAGAACGAGGAAGAAGGAGATAGAAAAAGAAGAGAAAATGAAAGGAGGCGGAGTTTCTCTTCCCCCCAAGAGACGATGGAAAGGATTCGTGGTTGCTGTTCTAGGACTCGTTATTCTCTCAATGCTTGTTCCTCTAGTCTTCTTGCTTGGCCTTCACAATGGTTTTCACTCTACAGGTTTCCCCATCTCCCTCTCTCTCTCTATCTAGATCTACTCGTCTTAATTAGGTTAATTCTCTACTGCGATTTGTTATTCTCTCTCTCTCTCTCTCTCTCTCTCTTCCGAATCTCAATGCGGGTTTCTATTACCCAATTAGCGTGGTATTTGATCCAACTTTCTTTGATTTGTATCCGTGATTTCTCAGATCGAACCTAGGAGATCACACATATCCCAGTTTTTGTTACCTTGTAAACCCAGATCTATCGTGTTAATTTCTAGGATTAAGTTTCGCAAGTCCATTGATTGCGTATGATTCCCGACTTTTTTGATTGAAATTAGGGTATTGGTGTAAGTTTAATGTCCGATGTAAATTCGGGTTTTTTTTGGGTAGGATTCGCATCTGGCAGTCGAAGTTCAGCACCTGTTAGGATTTATGAACGAGCAGAAGAGGACACTTCTTGGAACCCATCTGAGGTAGTTCCTCTTTTCCTGCAATTTTGGCTACTTGTGCTGAGTTCCCTTTATTCAAGTCACTTTTGTTTGATTTATTGATTAAGTCATCGAAGTCTTGTATCTGTGAATCCCAAAACAAGTTCTACATTCTCGGATGCTTCTAATTTTGGCAGGGTGCTCAATCAAGACATGTTGATGAACTGATGCACAGATTGGAACCAAATTTATCAAAGGTTTCGGAATTGTACCCTGATGGTTAACACTTAATTTTTATTGTCAACATGTTAATTGAACGATGCTGTAGTAGTCTGTGATCAACCTACTGTTACAATATTAATCATAAGTTGCTAAAACTGAAGGCAATAATAGTTTATTATTGTGAGGAAAGGCCCCTTACAGTTCTATTCCATATGATCATATCCTTTGGATCTTTGTCTGATCATGATTCTTGCTCTAATGTTATAATGCCATTACTAATTTAAACTTTTTTTTCCATCTTGATATTTCTTGTTGATGCAAGACATGCCATCACTTGCTATTGTTTAAAGGACAAATGGTTTTAATTACACCATTGGATTAAGCAAAAAGCTCAAAGTTTTCCGAGCTTAAAATGCTCATGTTAAATTCTTTGCATAAGAGTTGTGTAAACTGTAGAATGGTTTTGGCTACATTGAATCTAATGTAGATTGTTAGCAGCTTATTTTGGAGGATTTTTGGCTGGCTTGGTGGGTCTATCATGTAGTACTTGCATGATAGAGTCCTCTAACCACATTTTATACGCTTTGAAAGGGCAGAGCACAAACTTTTTTTTTTTTCTTTTAATAAAGAAAATTTCTGAAGGTGAAGATTTGTCTCTTTCCCTGAGTAGATCAACCTATATATTGATTTTCTTCTTCCTTCACTTGTGATGCTTTTGATATTCTACTTTTTCTTGATTGTTGATTCCCTTCTATTGCTGTTCTGTTATATATTATTTTTGCCCTTTGGACACTGTGGAAAGACTTCTTTTTTTTTTTTTTTTTTTTTTTTTCCAGAATATGTTTTCTATTCCAGGGAAAGCTCTTGTAAAAATCATTTTCAAGTTTTGACCATATTTTGAGATATGTACAACTTAATAATCTTTTCTGGATTAAAATTTCTACCTTTGTGTAACACACTTACGTGAAATTAAGCTAATGAAATAGGCTTTTTGTGGGGTTCATCCTCATGCTGTACCACCTTTTGGATTTGATCCCCTAATAAGGAGCATTGCTTACCCCCTATAATTGTTCTTATTTTTGTGCTTTAATGTCCAAGGGTCAACTTCATGATACTAGTAAATCTCATATATGTGAGGGTACATGCAACTAGCATAAAATAAATCAATATTTTTATATATATTGCTCTGTGTCTTGGGCCTATTCAGTTGTGTGTTTAGGTCTTATCTGTGTTCCATACAATCTAAAATAATATGGGGCTTGGTGCTGTGAGCCACCATCTTACATTAACCTTTTTGTCTCCCTTTGGTGGTATCATTTGGGTTTGATGCATGCGTTCTCATTCATTCGTAGTCTACCTTCTCTTTTTGTTTCTTAGTAGTATGCAAGGAAGGGAAAAGGGGAACATAATAAACGTTGGAAACTAAAATAAGTGAGGTTTGTTGCTATGTGCCATCATCTTGAATGATTTTGTTTTATTTATTTAATTTTTTCATGTTTGTTACCTTTCTTTCTTTTATTTTGTTTCCTTTCCTGTACCCCCTTTTAGGATCATCTGCAATTACCACATGCTTTCATGAGTATCCCAGTCTCCCTTTCTTTTTTGGTTCCTAAGGCTATGCTTGAACCAAATGAACTCCATAAAAAATGTGGAGTTCGTTTCAAATTCCAAATTTTGTTGCTTGGAAAAAAAGAAAAAAAAAGTGGACTTCATTTCTAATTCCACAAAAAGTATGGATTTCAAGGAAGAATTAAGGGCAATAGTGATGAACTTTAAAATCCAAGATTCACCTTCGTTAGTATGATTTTGCAAAGAGGCCAGTGATATGGGAAGGGGTGTCTACATTTCCTTTTGTCATTATTTATATGCTACTGCTACTTTAAATATGTGGCATCTAATCTTGGTTTCTTTATTTCTCTTTTCTTTTGGGATTGCTCAAAATTAATGCATAATTTTGTAAATACAGCATGAACCTTCTGTTCAATGGTGGTATTAAATGAGATCAGTGACTAATTCTTTCCTGCTTAATCTTTTTCTTATTGTAAGTGTATTTTCTTGCATGTAGGATGCTATAAAAGAAATTGTTGAGGCAAAGAATAAAACAGTCCATAATGATGTAACGCAAGTTACTGAACTCAAGAATGACATGGTCAAACCTAGTAAGTCTTGATGAGATTGCAAAGCAAGAAAAGAAAGAATTTATGAGTTCTCTTCCTTCCCATGTTTAATTACATCTACCTTGTGCTAATTTAAAATTTTACAGGTCTTTCAGTCCAAGAGGATGTGCCTGAAACACCCCAGAGTGAAGATGTATGCACCCATCTACCAAGTTTGTTAAATTTTTATCATAATATGCAATCTCCGTTAAGTTTTAGCTTTGTGATTAACTTCAAAATTCTGCAACAGGATAGTAAAGTTGGAGATATAACTAGAATTACTGAAGATTCTAAGAGTGTTGCTAGTGATAGTGAAAAATTATGCGAACTGAGATTTGGGAGTTATTGCCTTTGGCGTGAGGAACATAGAGAAGAAATGAAGGATTCTATAGTTAAGATTTTGAAAGACCGGCTATTTGTAGCTCGAGCATACTATCCAAGTATTGCAAAATTATCAGCACAAGAGAAGCTATCACGGGAGATGAAGCAGAACATTCAGGAGTTTGAGCGTGTTCTTAGTGAAACTAGTACAGATGCTGACCTCCCTTCACAGTAAGTGTTCACAACCTTTACTTTTCGTACATTTGTGCAGTCCCTTGATAGGAGCTTTGAATGGAGTAAGTTCCATATCACATATGTGTTGACCTTACCATGGTCTTGACTAAATTATCTTTTTACTCTTTGGTACTGACATTGAGTCTGGCTTGTGATTCTGTCACATGTTCTAAATTATGGAATTTGTGTTTTTGACTCCTGGAATATGTCTTATCACTCAGAATATTTCTTCCTTGACATCAACCATGACCTTAATTTAACATGAATCTCCTGTGGTGAAACTTTGTGGCCCAAGTTTCCAGGAATTTAAGCTGTTGACAGGCTTGTTTGGCTTATGAAACAATGGAAATAGGGAGATTCTTAATTCTATTAGTCATCAACATAGAAGAGTTCCTTAACAGCTAATATTAATAAACAGTTGATAGAGAATTTCAATTTGAATATAAACAGGTTACATTCTCAAAGACCACCATGCTTTTCTCCATTAATCTTAACAAATGATGCGCCTTGACAGTTTATAGGCTATTGTCTTTATAATTTATCTTTAATTGGTGTAATGCCAGACAAACAAGTATAAAGGGATGATTCTTTTATTTTATCAATACATATCTAACTAGGAGAAGATCTCTAGTCCTCTCTTGGGGGTGGGGGTGGTTGGCAATTCCTCATCCTCTCTCTTGTGGATCTTGGACTTCCTCTAAGTAATTCTAATTTTTCTAATAAAAAGATGATAATCTTGATATGCTTAAGAATTGATGAAAGCTTCTATCCAATGAATTGGAGTATGCTTGTGGGAAGAATGTTAGGAGTCGTTTCATGATAGAATAACCAAATAACACTTAAGGTATGACATGTTGAATTCCACATCTTTCTTGTCTTCCTAGCAATGAAACATTTAGATTGTGGAAGCAAACATGGCTGTGATGGTATTACTTGTAGGGTGATGGTATTACTTGTATGAGAATGCACCTTTTTACCAGTGAAAACCCCATAATATCATCATATATAGCTTCATATTTGCTATAGATGTGTCCAATTGCTTCAAGCTTGTCTACCATAAGCTTGTTGCTGGTGGAATTAAGCCTTTGATACTTCTACAAACTTCTGCAACAAGTAGATGTCTGAGCTGATCTGTAACAAAAAAGACTTTGCCAAAGCTAGTTGGATGCTTTCAAGTCTGCATAGGTGAAAATATTTGTTGCTGTATTAATGATACCATCCTATCAATTACATTGAGCTTAGTTAAACAGCTAAAAATGTTGATTCTCTTGCTACTGCGAACTGTAATTTTCCCTTGACATGCTTTATTCTAATCAGCAAACTTAGCAAGATTTTATCTGTTTCCATCAGGATAGAAAAGAAACTGCAGAGAATGGAAGCTGTTATTGCCAGAGCCAAGTCTTGCCGTGTGGATTGTAACAATGTTGACAAAAAGTTAAGACAACTTGTTGATCTAACAGAAGATGAGGCTAATTTCCATGCAAAGCAAAGTGCTTTCCTTTTTCAACTTGCAGTCCAGACCATTCCAAAGAGTCATCACTGCCTCTATATGAGATTAACCGTTGAATATTTCAGATCTGCACCACCTGAGAAGGATCCATCTCTGGATGAGAAATTTGTGGATCCAGCATTGCATCATTATGTCATATTCTCCAATAATGTTCTTGCCTCATCAGTAGTGGTCAATTCAACTGTAACACATGCAAAAGTATGTGAATTTTCCATTCTCTTATAATTAGCGTTAACCATCAAATTGGACCTGGTGAAAAAACTTGACTGTGCTTCCTTATATGGTACAGGAACGTGGGAATCTAGTTTTCCATATACTGACCAATGGACAGAATTACTACACAATCAAGTTTTGGTTTTTAAGAAATGAATATAAGGATGTTGCAATTCAAGTGTTGAATATTGAAGATCTACACCTCGACAACCTCAATATAGCAGCTGACATGTTGCACCTGTCAATGCCTGAGGAGTATCGAGTGTCCTTTCTTGGTGTTGAACAACCTACAAGCCTAACTAGAACTGCATATATATCTGTTTTCTCACGTTCACACTATCTACTAGATCAAATATTCAGTACACTAAAAAAGGTAGTGGTTTTGGATGATGATGTTGTTGTCCAACGGGACTT
Organism: Dillenia suffruticosa; assembly: GCA_033439265.1. Taxonomy (NCBI): domain Eukaryota; kingdom Viridiplantae; phylum Streptophyta; class Magnoliopsida; order Dilleniales; family Dilleniaceae; genus Dillenia; species Dillenia suffruticosa. The sequence goes on along the minus strand of JAVTVX010000013.1, from coordinate 25,029,516 downwards.
GTCAGCCCTGTGGGATCTTGATATGGAAGGGAAGGTAAATGGTGCTGTGGAGGTCTGTCCACTAAGGTTGGGTCTGCTGAAGAGTTATTTGGGTGATGAGAATTTTGAGGATTATTCTTGTGTTTGGATGTCTGGATTAAACATAATTGATCTAGTCAGGTGGAGGGAACAGGATCTAAGTGGCATTTACCATCGATTGAGCCAAAAGGTGAGTCATGCATACGATGGTTGATTGTCTTTATGTGGACCACTTAACACATTCCAATTTGTGTGCTGATTTTTTCAGTTCTTTGGGTTTTTTTTTTTTAATTTTCAATTCTAATCTTTTCTGGCTCTGTTATGAGCCGACAAAATTTGCATCAACAGATTTTGAGCTTTGCATAAAAGCATAAGATAACTCAATTCATTTGTTTGTCATCTTTTTAATCTGGGAAATTAGGTCTGATGTGTGTCATCTTCAGTTGGTAACTTAGCTTAGTCTTTGGATATTATGTATAAACTGTCATGTTCATAGATCATTTGGAATTTGCATTTGCTATTTTAGTCTGTAGTGCTAACTAACTGATTGTGACTGGTCTTGTCATTTGGGTTGTACATTAGCAACTTGGCTCAGGAGAGGGAGTTGTCGGACCTGGGACGCTTCATGCTAGCTTGCTTGCCTTTCAGAACTTGGTTTATCCTATTGATGGTACGTGGGCTTTATCTGGTCTGGGTCATGACTACGGAGTTGATGAGCAAAAGATCAAGGAAGCTGCTGTGCTACATTATAATGGACAAATGAAACCCTGGCTTGAGATCGGGATTCCAAGATACAAAAGTCATTGGAAGAGGTACCTGAACAGTGATGATCTGTACCTGGGTCAGTGCAATGTAAATTCATGATAAGCTTATACAGGCTGGGTTTCATGGAGAATAGAATTATCGTGGCATGATGTCACTGTGGATTTCCCCGTTCAAATACAACTTTTCTCCCGGTGCTGTTTTGAAAGGAGTAAACTGGGTTGCAGTGACACCCATGATTGAATTGACAGTTTATTTCTAATTTTTCGGAAAATAAAAGGACCAGAAGATTTTTCTTCTTTCTGGCAGAACAGATGGAAGATCATTCTTTAGAGGTGGTTGTGGTTGTAGGCCTGCAGAATGAGTCCGAGGGTTTGAATTTGCTGAAAATGCGGAAGGATGGGACGAAGAAGTTTTGTTAGGGAATTTCTTAGGAAGGAAAGAAAAATCAGACAGGTAGTAGTGGAAACTTGCTTCTTCCAAGGAGATGCATCTTCTTCTTTAAGCCTGCCTGCTGATATAAATGGCTGGTGCGTTGTATAAATGTCTCTGTATACTGGGGTAATGCCCTCTAGATTTAGTTGATTTTTTATTTATATTTTTCCATTGAACGTCTTGATTTATTGGATACTGAACTTAAACTATGTTTGGTGATGAGGAAATTTGACGGACTGATATTCTTTACTTCGAGTATTAATTGAATTATATCAAGTTTTACTCTTGAACATCTTCTCTGACACCTTCAATTTGACAGCTGCTATGCTGTGATTCTGTCTGTGACCTAGTTCCGGTTAAAATTTATTTTGTTCATCGGTTGCTAGGATCCCATTGATTTACTTACTTTTGTTGTTGCTCTCTTGATGTGATATTTAAAAGGGTCCTATATTAAAAGAAAGAGAGTGGAGACATGAATGGATTTGAACCTGCCTTCAGCAAGGATTCTTTTCTAAAAGGCACCGACCATCTACCCTTTTAAAGTAATGATAACAAAACAATTGAATACTAAGCTTTTTTCTCAGCTTCAGTCTTGTCCTATGCTGTGATCTATTCTAGTGGTGGTGGTCATGGGATGGGAGTAGCAAATGGATTTATAAGAAGCAACCAAGACACATAATCCATATATTTCCACGCCCTGCCTAGCCACGTGAATCATGCCGGGCCCTTTTCTATCCAGCCTTCCAAAATTCCACCCACGCAATCTTGACTTTGGCTCTTTGGCTTCTCGGGTCTTACCACCTAATTACGATTCCATCAATTTCCTGCTCCACACAAGTAATAGCTTTAAGCATTTTAGGCAGGCAGGCAGGCAGGCAGGCAGGCAGGCAGAGGTAAACTAGACGTATAACAGTTTAGTTAAATATTAATATTTTTTAAATAAAATTGGGAATTCAAATTTTGTTATTAGGGCAAGGGGTGATGTCGCCTGGGACGGCCAATCATTCGATTATGTCAAGTTATAATACCGAATTATGCCTAATTTGAATGAATGTCGTAGGGGAGTATAATCATGGTGTCAGATACGTGTGTGTGGGGCGTTAGATTTTAATTAGGCATATGTTGTACTTTGGAGTGGAGTGGAATTTGTTAAGGCAATTTCCCGGAAGTCGGTTTGGATCTCAAAGTGAATTTGTGTGACGTGACGTGTCTCGTTTCCCACTTTCTAAAAAATTTCTCGACATTCATTCTCATTTCTCTTCTCCCTCTCCACATTTTTTCACTTTGACCCCTCTGAATAGTTAAAACAGACGGACTGATTTCGCGTCTCATTCACTTTGCTCGTTTGTTCATCATCATCATCATCATCATCTTTTTAGGGTTTTCTTTTTTAGAAAACGCCTGTTAATTTATGTAACTCTTCGATCTGGGTTAAATCAATTCCATTCCGAAGATGAGAGAGAAACGAGGGTTTTCGGTGATCCTCTGCTTGTTCTTGATGTTTGATTCTAGTTTTGGGAGATTTATGGTGGAGAAGAACAGCTTGAAAGTGACTTCTCCTGATTCTTTAAAAGATGTTTACGAATGTGCGATTGGGAATTTCGGAGTTCCTCAATATGGAGGAACAATGGTCGGTACTGTCGTTTACCCTGGGGCGAATCAAAAGGCATGCAAGACTTTCTCTGATTTTGATCTCTCTTTCAAATCCAAACCCGGTGGTCTCCCTACATTTCTTCTTGTTGATAGAGGAGGTTCTCTCTCTCTCTCTCTCTCTCTCTCATTTAAGATTTTCATGATGCTGACGTTGTGATTATTTTTTATTTGGTTTTGACTCCTACGAGTTGTGATAGTTGATGTTGTTAATTTTCTTGATGTCTTATTGTGCATTGAAGTAATCTAAACCCTAACTGTTGTCTACTTTTGGTTTATAATACGAATGTTGTGAGATTCATAGTAATATTAAGGTTTTGATGATTTTGATGGTTTGGTAATTAATGTTGTTGAAACTTGATTTGGTTTTGACCGTAGTGATTGTGATGTTGTAACTCTCTTCATGCATTATTGTGCTGAAACTATCATGATATTGAAATTATTAGAATCCTGACTATTTTTATTCATAGCTTTGTTGTGTAATTTTATAGTTTTCTTAGGGTTCATGACTATGTTTATCGTTTGTGATTGGAGTTGATGAATTGACATCTGATTGAGGAACTGCAGAATCTTGATCAGATATTGACTTGGGTGTCATGATTTTTTTTTAATCTATAATGTTTTTGAACTTAATTGAAACCTTATCTGTTCTCTTCATGGTTTGTGATACACACTGTTTTTATAGCTATATACTTATTTTTTAATGTCCATCTACCCTTTTAGGTTGTAATTCTTTACCCCGAAACTCAGATGTTCTCACCTTTGACGTTGTCTTCCACCTTAACACCCCTTTCCCTCTTACAATTATAAAAGAAACCAAAAATTAAAAAATAAAAACTTATAGTTTAATGTTACAGCCTATCAATGTCTGCAATATTATCAAAATATATCGGGAGACTTGGTATATGTTATTATGAGTTTAATATTTATAAAGTTATTGCTGGTTTTGAACTCAAGTTATTTCCAATTATAATCAGTCACTAATTTGCAACTATTGATTCTCATTCAGATTGGATTCCTGTTAATCTGCTTATGGTTTCAGAAACAAAATGAATAAATTAGTTCCCACTTAAATATGGACTTAAGCACGAAACCATGAGCGGTTATTGAAATAATACTTAGCCTACTTAATTGAGATCTTTATGTGTAGTTTCTTTCAACCCTACAAAGCACCTGACTGTTTTGGATATATGAGTTTGGCAGATTGTTTCTTTACCTTGAAAGCATGGAATGCACAGAATGCTGGTGCAGCAGCTATTCTTGTAGCAGATGATCGAATTGAACCATTAATCACTATGGACACTCCTGAAGAGGATAATGCTTCTGCGGATTATCTTCAAAAGATCACAATTCCGTCAGCGCTTGTCACGAAAGATTTTGGAGAGAAGATCAAGAAGGCTCTATCTAGTGGGGAAATGGTTAATATCAATCTTGATTGGAGAGAGTCTCTTCCACATCCTGATGAGCGTGTGGAGTATGAGTTTTGGACAAATAGCAATGATGAATGTGGTCCAAAATGCGACAGCCAGATTGACTTTGTTAAAGAATTCAAAGGTGCAGCTCAGATACTGGAGCAGAAAGGGTATACCCAGTTTACTCCGCACTACATCACTTGGTATTGCCCAGATGCATTTATTCTGAGCAAACAGTGCAAATCTCAGTGCATCAATCATGGGAGGTACTGTGCCCCAGATCCTGAGCAGGATTTCAGCACGGGATACAATGGCAAGGACGTTGTGGTACAAAATTTACGCCAAGCGTGCTTGTTTAAAGTGGCTAATGAAAGTGGAAAGCCATGGGTCTGGTGGGACTATGTGACTGATTTTGCAATCCGCTGCCCGATGAAGGAGAAAAAGTATACTAAGGAGTGTGCAGATCAAGTAATTAAATCTCTAGGTAGGTTGAACTGAAATCACTGCTTTATTCAATAGTTCTTGCAATTTTACTTTTTCAATTCCCTTATGTGCAGCCCATAAACATTTTGACTGTATTTAATATGATAATTGGTGCTTCTTTTGAATTTTTTATTGCTATTGGTGTACTCATTTTACTTTTCACACTTGTGACTTTTTGCCAAAGCTCTGAATTAGCTTTGTTTGACTTCTAACATTTTGTTTGTTCTGTTTATGTCAATGTTAATATGATTGTAGGAAATTTATATCAAGCTAGAGTCCATTTTCATGTGTTGGATTAGCCATACTCTTTGGTTCAACAAGGTCCACTATTTTGTTGTTGTTTTTTTGCTGACAGATTTTAGCATCACCTATATATTCTGAATTCTTGCTTGAAAGGTTTTCTTTTCATTAGAGCTTGCTGAGTTTCATTCCTGGGATCAGTAGTGGATGTGTAGGCGTGTAACTTTTTTTTTTTTTTTTTTAAAGCTAATTGCTTAGGCATGTAACTATTTATTTTAGCAAGGGATGACCGATGTGAAATGAATTATTTAGGAAAGTGGTAAAATTGTTTTTTCTAGAAATAGGATTTTGACTTTGCATGTGATTCGAAATGTTCGTCACTAGTAGTGGATTTCTTAAGAGGTGGAAGCTCAAGGGCTTGAGTCTCATCCCCCTCCCCATGGTCTAGCAAATAAATTGGTCTTCCTTCATAAGTAATTTTGTTCTGAAACAGTAAATAAGGAGATCTATTGACAAGATTCTGCAAAAGAATATGGATTTGATAGGATTTTCTTTTCTTTTTTTTTTTTTGTGACATATGTCAAGGTCTTGATCTGAAGAAGATAGAAGAATGTATTGGAGACACCGAAGCAGATGTCGAAAACCCAGTTTTAAAAAATGAACAAGATGCTCAGGTGAGGTTTACTCGAGCTTCTTGTTCCTAACGTCATTGTCGACCTGTCATCTTGATGTTACACCAACTTGTGTGTTTTATTCTATTTTATTTTATTTTATTTTATTATTATTATTTTATACTATCTTAGCTTACTGGTTTCAGATTGGAAAAGGCTCCCGTGGGGATGTCACTATCTTGCCAACTCTTGTGATTAACAACAGACAGTATAGAGGTTTGAAATAGTAATTCATTATCTATCTTTTCTTGTTTTCTGACTGCTTGATTTGCCATTTATATTGAGCATTTTCAGGTAAGTTGGATAAGGGAGCTGTTCTCAAGGCCATCTGTTCAGGTTTTCAGGAGACAACGGAGCCAGCGATTTGTTTAAATGGAGGTAATTTGTTACAGAAAGGAAATTTATAGATAAGATATCATGGGATTAAATAAATAGAAGACTAATTGATCTAGGATTTTTGTTGTAAAGCATGTTTGGTTTTTTGAATTTATTATTGATTTCTCCCTATGGTTCTTGTTTTTGATTGACTCTCTCTCTCTCTCTCTCTCTTTCTCTCGCTAGCTCACTCGCTCGCTTCCTTCCCCTGTTGGTTTCTTCCTTAAGTTCATCTTATCTCTTGCTCAAATTCTGCCCTTATTCCTTCTCCTTGGTTACTTCTTTTCATTCCCTCTTTTCTTTTGTGAGCACCGGTCGTAGGGAGTTTATTCTTCCTTTTCTTTCTTTTCAAGTGGGAGATCAGTTCCAGAAGCAGTTTTGAAGGGATGCTTGGTTCAAAGAAATTCTTTATGAATTCTGTATCTCCCCCCTTTTCTTCCTGACTCCCCTGGCAAACCATGAGCAAGACTTCCAATTTATGAAGCCTCCTGTGAAGCATACAGCTTGAGATTTGATGCAAACACAGACATGAGATGATACCGTTAGGAGAATATGACAGTTTTAGAAAGGAGGATACATGATAAGGATATTGCTGTTTTTCGTTTGTGTATATGTATATATGTATATATTTTGATATATATGATTGCTATGGCATTTATTTTTGTCATCAATGAGTGGGCAAAAGAAATTGCATGTGCTATTACTGAATATAATTCTCAGTCCCTCAAATGTCTAATAAGTATGAGATAAGATGTGAAAACAATAATGCAAAATGAATATGCCATGTGAGATATGTAGTGAATACTCCATATCATATCAGATAAGCATCCAATGCAGATGCAATTCTCCAAGCATATCATCTCAGTTTCCAACCTTGTGGGAATGGCAGAGTTAATAGTGAGTTAGAAATAAAGAGAGTTAATGAAGTATTGGGACTTCTAGGGAATATGAATAATCCCCATAGGAAATAGTTAAGAAGTTAAAATTCTGTATTGCTGGTGTGTTCTTTGTTGTATAATATACATATGCTGTGTGCTAGGTACTAAAGCAATCTTTCACCATGTAACAACTAAAGCAACCTCTTTCACCATGTAACCTCTCTCTCTCTCTCTCTCTCTCTCTCTCTCTCTCTCTCTCTCTCTCTCAATTGAGTGATGAGCAATTTAGTCTCTCCTTTCTCAACACAACTGCAAGCCAACTAGTCTCAATGTCTGAGTCTTGGACTTGGACTGCCTCTTTAAGACACCAGAAAAGGTCCAAAGTAGACCATTGACCGGACCTCTTTTTCTGGTGGCAAGATGCTGTTACTGCCTGTCCTCTCTGTGAAGTTGAGCAGAGGCACTGCTGTCTGCATTCTGTCGACATATTAGCAAGGAAAGATATTTGTCTGGCTTTTCTGTTTCTGGTCATTATCCAACCAACCAAATTGGCTGCTAAAATATCAACTTGAATATCACTCTCAGCCAGATCTCCTGCTTGGACATAGATTATCTACTGCTTTTCTGGCTTCTCCTTTTGTGAAGCTGCCTTATCTATAATTATGCTATCTTTTTGTTTGTAGACATACAAACAAATGAGTGTTTGGAGAACAATGGAGGCTGCTGGCAGGATAAGGCTGCTAATATCACTGCATGCAAGGTACTTTAGCAGATGTTATTTGCATTCTATCAGTTGGTCTATATATTCTTCCACTTGTCAGCTGAAAACTGGTAAGTATTTATGCAGGATACTTTTCGAGGGAGAGTTTGTGAATGTCCTGTTGTGCAGGGAGTAAAGTTTGTTGGTGATGGTTACAGTCATTGCGAAGGTAAAGAAAAAAATGATTACATATGAGGAAAATATATTATATTTTGTTGTCTATGTTGCTAAATGTTGGAAATTCTATAATTTTGATATGCTTTCATAGGGGTTTGGTGCATTCTGTCTTCCTTTCTTCTGGTAATAAAACAGATATCAGTCTTTGCATTCTTAATAACTACTAGAAACTGTTGCGTTTTCATGGAACCGAGGTGCTTTGTTTTGCATGTACGCTTAAGGCATATATAATCATGTCTTGCTGATGATTTCAATTATCATATGTGCTTCCATCTTGTTAATACCTCCATATAATTGTGTGTACCAATAAGAAATGTATCAAAATGTTCCAATTGTTTTGACAACTAAAAAGCTCAATTTGTGAGCCCTGATTACAAAAATAATAATAATGATGATGATAATTTTTAAACATTGTTGGTATTTAATAACTACTACAAACTGTTGTGCTTTCATGGAACCGAGGTGCTTTGTTTTGCATGTATGCTTATGGCATAGATAAACATGTCTTGCTGATGAATTATTATTTGTGCTTCCATCTTGTTAATTCCTCTATTGTGTGTATTCGTGTCTCCTAACATAATCCTAACCTGAATAAACAATAAGAAATGTATCAAAATGTTCTGATTGATTTGACAACTAAAAAGCTGAATTTGTGAACCCTGATTACAAAAAAATAATAATAATAATTTTTAAATATTGTTTGTATTTGTGGGATTTTTGTGTTCCTTCATCAAAGTTATGAATAGCTTATCTTCTTAAGCACCTGAATGTTAACAAAGGCTTGGGTTTCGAAATTTTGACCTGCCACGTTGAAGCATCCTTTTGATAATATGGGAGCGCCAATTTTAGTCTCCGACGTGATGAAGTACAATATTGTGTGTATAATACTTTTGCTGTTACAGCCTCAGGAGCATTGCGCTGTGAAATTAATAATGGTGGATGCTGGAAGGACACACGAGGAGGCCGGACATATTCTGCCTGCATAGTAAGTAGTTCAACTTATATGTCCCCTATTTAAGTTTTTCATTCTGATCTATTCTCTTCTTCATATCAAGATGAAAAAAAAAAAAAAAAAGCCTGCAAAATTTGCTCCTTATAAAAAAAAAGCCTGCACTATTATATGGCACCGGGTGTTGGGCAGTTAAATAACAACACGAGTATAAAATGCTGTAGCTGAAATGATGATATTTAGGTGGATGTATGGTAAAACTAAAAATGATAGAATTCGAAATGAAGAGATACGTAATAAGTTAGGAGTTAGTTCAATTGTGGATAAGATGCGAGAATATTGTCTGAGGTGATTTAGACATGTGCAACGAAGATCCAAAGAAGCACCGGTAAGGAAGATCGAAAACTTAAATATAGGAGATTTAGTAAAATGAAAAGTTAGGCCGTTAAAAACTTGGGTGCAAGTTATTTGTAAAGACATGATAGTTTAGGTTTTAGTTGAAGAGATGGTCTTCGATAGGAATAAGTGACGTAAGAGAATTCGCACCAATTAAATCAACATTTTTTTCTTTATTTTCATTTTTATTTTTATTTTTATTTTTATTTTTATTTTTATTTTTATTTTTATCTTTATCTTTATTTCTATTATATATATATATATATATATATATATATATGTTTTGTATCCCCTATATTTGTCTCTCGTGGCCGACCCCAAAATTTGGGATTAAGGTTCTGATTGTTGTTGTTGTCGTATAGTGTTGGCTTTTGAACTTTGAGAAAAGGATAAAACAGGATCGGGGCTTATTGTCCCCTATTTAAGTGCATATCCTGATCTATTCCCTGCTTCTTTTAACTCTTCTTGATTTAATTGCATATCCATTGATTGTTCAGGATGAGCATTCAAAAGGCTGCATGTGTCCACCGGGGTTCAAGGGTGACGGAGTCAAAACTTGTGAAGGTGCTTGTTTTGCAACCTACAGATGACTAAGTGAATGACGTGATACGCTAATGTTGGTATATGGCTTCTTTATTTAATTGATGTGCTTTTTATTTGTTTGTAATCCAGATGTGGATGAGTGCAAGGGGAAAATGGCCTGCCAATGCGCAGATTGCAAATGCAAGAACACCTGGGGCAGTTTTGAGTGCAGCTGTAAAGGAAATTTATTGTACATGCAAGAACATGATACTTGTATAAGTGAGTAACGCAATAATTTATTTTCATTATTTAAGTCCCTCAGAAGAGATGAAAGAAGGTACTTGCTGAAAAAGAAAAAACAAAAAATGGAGCAATTAGAGAACAGCTAGTAGCTATTATTATTGCAGAATATTGGGATATCAACCATGAGACCAAGCTTGGTAAATCACTAGTTTCTCTCCGGTTATCACATTGAATATTTGCTCTTTGCAAATGCCTATTAAAGTTGATTTGTTCCCGGAAATTCTTGCAATGTGGAACTGGAATCAAGCTTATCATATGACTATAGAAGCCTTTAATGATTTTGTGATATTCTTTTTGATTTGTGGCATCTAATTTTACTTGACCTGTCTTGCTAATTTTCCTTTGTTTTTGGAGTGTTCTGAGTCTTTCTGTGTTACAAGATGCAGGTAAAGATGTTAAAACTGAGGTTAGCTGGAGTTTTATTTGGGTTATCATCCTTGGCTTGGCTGCCACAGGTGCTGCTGGATATGCTGTTTACAAATACAGAATCCGGGTACGAACTTTTTGTTGATACTTTTGGATATGGAATTCTACTATACAAGCTATTGTCTGATAGAATTCTTCTTTTTAGTTATGACTAGTAGCAATCATTTGAATTTGATTTCAATCAATTCCCTAAGATAAATAATTAATTTATAACCTGTAATAACTGACCATTGACCTTTTAGAATAGTGTTTTTGGAGGGAATAAATTGTACCAGGTTTTAGATTACTGCTGTGTGTACAATAATTGCTTTTGGTGCATCCATTGTATTGATGGAGAACTTGTGATTCAAATTTAGATTATCAGGTGATGTGATAATGCACTGGGTAACAGTAGGGGTTTTGTGATAATAAATGTCATGTTCTTATGATTAATATTTTGTTCTGCAGAGATACATGGACTCAGAAATAAGGGCAATTATGGCGCAATACATGCCACTGGATAACCAGGGGGAGATCCCCAATAATAACGTCGTACGCCAAGGGGTCTGAAGTTGGCTTGCACAAGCATACTAGCAGTTTTGTAGGGGAAGCTAATGTTGTTTTCAAAGTCCTCTTACCTGTCCAAGTCCAAGGTTCATAGGATCCCGAGTTGTAAATGCCTTTTCGTTATTAGTTCTTTCTTGATGTGCCTTTTGTGGTCTCATGTTTATTCCAAGTGGATTGTACTATCCACGTTATTTAGCACTTTAAATATGGGTTCTGCCCTAAGAGAATGCACTTCATCTCCTGGTATTGCATGGGAAAGCATAGTCTGGATGGGGCACGGAGCTTGCTTTTCCAACTTCTAGCGTGGCCATTTGTTGCATGACGTGGTGCATGGTGATACAAGCAGAATTAGTGGGGGTCCTTTATGTTAATATTCTACTCCTGTATCTTACTGCTATTTCATGTTTTCATACCTTTCGAGTTTTGGTTGGCGCGAAAATCACCCATGGGGCTGGGGGAAAAGTTTCTGAGACAAGTAATTACATGAGAAGCTCACGCTTGAGTCTGTATTCGATTGTACTTTCCCGTTCTGGCCATTTTTATTGTGTATTGGGCCTGACTAGGCACATTTTCAACAGTATGGTGGAGTCTTAGTCTGATGTGTTTTTGTAGTTGGGCCTGGCTCATCCGAATTCTAGTGTATGGGCTTGACGAGGCCCAGTATTTATTTTTTTACATGATTGGGCCCCCTTTAGACTTCCGGCCTTTTATTATAGTGGGTCATTAGGCCCAATCAGGCCCATTTCCATCAGTTGAAGTCCGTGCCCAATGTGTTTCCGCATATGGGCCTCATTTGGCCCATTTATAGTGCTTAATACTGACCCGGCCTCAGATGACCCGAACTCATTGAGCCTTGTATTATCTTATTGGCCCTTGATATATTTTTTGATTGGGCCTCATTGGGCCTAAGAAAATAACATGGAGTTCATACAGGCCAATTTAGTTGCAGTTTGGTAATGAGCCCACCATCACTCATTGAGAAAGGATGGCCCAAACTTAAAACCACTGGACTAAGCCGAATCGACTTAAAAGTTGGCTATTTACATTGACAAAAGTTTCTATTTGGCAGGAATAAATCAGACTGGATCAGTTACATTTCAATCTCCCCTAGTAAAAATTTACATAATTTACTCCTAATTTGGCATCAGTATATTGATTGAAATCTCCAATCGCAATAAACCCGCATATTCCTAATAAAATCGAAGTTTGAAAAGTCCAGAGTATGTAAAGTGCTCTCAACAGACTCGCGTTCACAACAATGGATACAGAACTTTGAGAAAAGGATCAAAATGCAGACTGGGGTTGAAGACACTGGATTACAGCTTCAAACAATGGAAGCCCACAAACTTGGTGCGCCACACCATTCGGGTAGATTCCACCCAAACAACACTAGTCATCTCTTAACGACAGAACTAGGAGACTGGCAGTACATCACACCGAGTTGGACCTAGCAGGCAAGTATTATAAGCTCAAGTTGTGACAACTTTTGACATTATTAAAGATTCAAGTTTCTCCTTTTACAAACCCCCCCCCCCAAAAAAAAAAATCCCTGCAAACTCAAGAAAGAGGGACAGCTAGTTTTGCATCTCCTACCAAATAATCATTCACCATATCATCATACAAGTGTAACCATATGACAACATTCTAGGACTAATCATAAGATAAACAGCTGAGTTTGAGAATCACCAAGTTTCTACAAAGCTTTCCCACATTGTCAGCAAATCTGAACTTGCACTTCTTCCATGCTATGTAGTCCAGTTGAGATCCATCTCTGGAGCTTCGAAAATGAAGAAAAATCAGACAAGTCAAACAGAGTAATGCTCATCAAAAGACTTCAGAAATAACAGTCCATAACAACAAAAAATTAAAACCTTTCAAAATTGAGTAATCTTGAATTGAATCTTGAATTGAACAAGCTACCTTTCTAATAAAGTGTAAAAAAAAAAATAGATGAAAAAAACTGAACTGTGCTGCTGCATAGAGTTTGGTCCATTAGGTCTTTCACTCATTTGGTGTCTAGCATTATTCAATCAAACAACCCATCCTTCCGGATCAAGAGCAATAATAAAAATGATTGCCCTTTTTATTAAACTTCTCATGATATCACCTCCCCTTAAGAGAACTAACAAAAGAAATAATTAAAAATAATAAAAATAATAAAAATAATAATATACATCCTTCCATGGCTAATACGAATGCTGGCTCGACATCGTCTTGGACCTCTGTGGCAAGCATAACAAGGACAAGCTGAAAGAAAAAGTAACGGGCAGGTTGTGCCACGTAGACTTCAACTAGCCTGTGCCAATGAAACTAACCTTGTCAAACGCATTACTTTTGCACTCCAGGTTCAGATTTTAATCCTTTTCCCTGCTCACCATCCAATACAATCCTGTATATATAGAATGCTGCCACTGCGCCACTGCACAAACCAAGAGAATTTGTGAGTTAAACTAATTTAAACAAAGGCCCCTGAATCACAGTGTCATCAATTTAACCACATAATGGCATTAATTCATCAAGGGAACACACAAGATACATGTTGTATGTACTTTACGATCATAAGACCACAACCTCAAGTTAAAACTTAGGAAACAAATTTCATTGCAACATAAATATGTTTTAGTTTTTGTTACAATTCCAACCCAAATTCTAGTCTTATGCTTCTTTCCCCTTGCAACTATTAGATGAATAATTTCAAAGTGCTGTTTGAATTTCCTTTTGTTGCAAATTGATCAATGCATATTCATCAAATGCCAAATGTGAGAAATAGATGTAGCGTTAATGGAAAGAGAGACAAAATGCCAGTTGGCATGCTGATTGATCATACATGATGTGTAACAGCAACAAGCTTACAAAGTAGCATTTATGGATATTAAATAAGTATATACAAGCATAATAACATAAGAGCAAATACCAAATAAATTACTGCAACATCACACATGACATACAAACCTGATTAGTGTGGTCAAGCAACTAAAAAATGATGGTGTCTGCAAAAAGACAAAGGAAAAGGCAATGTAAAAAATAGTAATAAATAAATAAGAATCCAATAGGCAGCACAAATTCAGTAAAGAGACGAGGAAAATAAAAGAACAAAACAGGCATACGATGATAGCACTGTTAGACTATCTTTACCTGGAACAGAAGATGCATCTCTCTTAGACACAATATAGTAGCTATTGCTGTAAAAGAATCAAATGAGAAAATGATTTTAAAACTATATTTAAGCAGAACAGATAGAAGGCCAAGAATTCACAGGAAGATGATTATTATGCGACAAGATTATAAAAAGACTAATAATAACCTGCTCGGTAAATTTAAACTAGTTCTGCAAAGTTTTACATGAAATTTATCATAATAAATGACAGTTCATTCAGAGTATAGTCTCAACCATACAATGGTTAATTCTTGGATGGAGGCAGCTCTCATGCTTGCAGGAATCCCATTTTGCCACTACCTATTAATGTACATTTAGTGTGAAATCAATGAATTTTATCTCCCAATTTGAGAAGATCACATTTCAAAATCTCCCATTTTGAGACTACAAACCATTTAAGAATTTCCTCGTCTAAACACATTGTTAATGTTTTTGACCAGTTCCAGTTTTTCAACAGAATTGTCTCAATTCTCTACTAAGCATTACCCCATCAAATTGAGATGGAACTTTAATGAAACATTTGCACTTCCATCCCATCGGATTTCCAACATGACCCAAGTCCAGGCATTATTCCTAGCTGACGGCATATATAACTCGGCCATAGAGAATTTATGTTTGGAAAAAAAAAAAAATATATATATATATATATATATATATATATATATTTGGCAGAGATTTATTTTTTCTTTTTTTAATTTTAAAATGAAAATACATAAAATGAATAAAGAATAGTCTTAACTGTACCAATATAATTCTAAACTTGGACAATTGATTCCACATTGTGCCATGTCTTGGACACACTCATTTTTGCAAGTTTTCGTATAACAAAGGTCTCGTCTAAATAATACAGGGAGTAATAGCCGTTTGGAACAAAGTCTCATATGGAAAAGCCAGAAAGCTAGAAATAGGAGCATCGTCAGTGTAAGCATGCAGTGTACAAGGAAACCAATTTAAAAAATAAGTATAACTTATCCAAGGATCATCCAAGAATTTTATTCAACAACTATCACCAAGGTTGTGTTTGATGAAAAAAAAAATTGAAAATATGAGTTAAACTGAAGGGGGGGAGGAACCATCCAATGATGCATATGGATAAAGGATGCAGAACATGTTTGTTCTCTAGTTGATTTATTTCTAATTTCTAATAGATGGTAGTTTGAGCTTCTTTCCTTATTTATTTTAGGGCATTGCCAACATATATGGTCTTAGGGTTTCTTGAATGTTATGTTTTGAATAATGAATTTGATCAATTGGTTACTGAGTCTCTCTCTCTTCTCCAATTCTCTTCTCTATTGCATTATCCATTATGTGCTATGAGCCAAATCTGGTTTAGCTCCGCATAATTATTCCGCACTCAAAATTCCTTTCACCATTCTTCTGCACTCAAAAAGCCAGTCACATCAATCACAGTCTACATCAGTCACTGCCGAATTCAATTTGTGGGGTGAGAAGACAAAAACCTCTGCAATTAGAGATCTTCCACCACCCCTAACCACTCCCTCACAGCCTAGCATGGTCAACTCTTTGATTATTTGCTGTAATGTTATAGTCCACCAAAATCTAGCCATTTTCCCTTTAAATCACCATAAAAAGGAAAAAAAGAAAAAAAGCTGCAGCTTCTGACTGTGCACCCAACCACTGTCTCAAACCCCAAAAGCCTAGACTGAGTTAGAAGAAATAAAAATAAGGAAAGAAGATGGAATAACAATCTATGGAAAGTTAGAAATAAATTACCCAGAGAACTATTCTAAAACCCTAAGTAGCTAATGACTTCAAACAAGGCATCAGTAGCACACTACCTCTCCTTGGAACCTATTACCATGAAGGTTGAATCTACTCTTTATGACACCTATGCCACCAGGGATCAGCTTCCAAAACAAATCCATTTTTTTCTTGTTGATAGAAATCATCATAGACAGTTACGAACATCAACTTAATAAGCTAACACCTTCCCCTTCCTCTTCTAGGTTAGTGCTACCAATCATATCTCAACCAAATAATCCCTTTTCTTGCTCCAATCACCCCCACCAAAGGAACTCTCTCATGACAACTGTAGCAGCCACTCAACCAAGAATAAATTGGGATAAAAGATAAAGATATAACACTAGAAAGACAGGTTTTCATCATTGTTTCCCTTGAGACTCATCATTATTGGGAATTTTTATGGTTCAAACCCATCATAAGGTCTAAATTTCTTTACTTCCAAGTTCACTTGGGTCACTCCAGGTCACAAAGTTGGCACTTCAGTATAAGACCTATCTACAATGTGTGATCTGTTGATAAAAAACATGACACCTACCACAAGGCACATTACGCTTAACAAATCCATTGTAACTTATCTTTTGCAACAAGGGTATCAAAAGTCATAGAGAAAAGGATTGGAAGCTATAATTTTTTTAGCATGTTTTTGTGTTAATGATTTGAATTTTTTCAAGGAAAAGATGGGTTTACACCCAATGGTTTGGCCCAAAATCATTTTGCCTCCCTTGGTTCAAAACCTTCAAAGTGCCCCTCAATGTTATCTCCATTATCACTTGACCACCCCTATCGATCCTTTTTTTTTGGTTGGGCGTGTTAAATGTCAAAAATATATATGATAAAAAGTATAAAATTAAATTTAGAAAAACAAAAGAAATAGAACTAAAAATTGGATTTGCTCCAACCAGATGACCCACTATTTTCCATTTTCCCTCCAAAACCCAATTTTTTTAATATTTAAAATTTTTAAGTTCAATCGCATTATTATTTTTGTCACGTTTAACCCCTAATGTAAATAAGAAGGGGTAAAGTAATATCAGAGATAAACTCAAGGGAGCACTTTGACAGGCTTTGAACCACAGGGAGGGGTATGATTTTGGGCCAGACCACACAAAGCTAAAGTTAAACTTCTTTACCTTTTTTTCCTTCTTTCTCTAATGGAAGAATATTTGAAAGAGACTAAGGAATCCTCACAGAGAAAATGTAAGGCAAAATGTATAAGGAAGCATAGGATACAATTTTTATACTATAAGAGAGAGATACAAAAGATACCAGTATTTTTCCTTGTATCATTCTTCTCCTCTTATCCATCCAAAAATAAAATAAAATAAAATAACAAAAATAACGCATGAAAGGTCAAATGTCATAACAACTACAATGAAAATATGAAAGCAATACGAAATTTCTTGTAATGCATCACAATTAAGTTCCAAATCCCCAAATAATGAAAGAAAAAAGTTTCCGGATTGAAGATCAACACTAACCCGCTTGCCCTTTCAAGGCCAATGCAGATGACTCTCCTTTTTTCCAAGATTTTAAACTTGACAGGCTTAAGGCCAAAAGAGTACCACCTAGGATAACACCAAACCTCAGAGCAGCAATGCTCCCAGTCACCATGAAAGATAGAAATCCACCAACAGAAAGAAGTGTCCCTGTACATCATAATCAGTAAAATGACAAAATTCATAAACATAGTCCAGAAGAGAAGAAAGAAGGAAAATGCATGGCATCCATTTTCATAGCTTGTCAATTCTGGTACCTACTGCATCCACCTATCTTTCATTAGTTAAGTGCTTTAGGAGATTTTAAGCATGAACTCAACATTAGATTAAGGTCCAATATCAACCTTTAGGATCTAACTCAAAAGCTTTTATCAACAGAAAAAAAAAAAGAAATAAATAAAACTCTTATTATCATTTTAAGCAAACAGAGAACAGTGTAAGAGTGGCAGAACATAAATGATGCCAACATTTCTTGTGTTTCTGCAACCTATGCCCAATCCAATGAACTAACTCAAACAGTTACATATTTAATTGCACTTATCATTAAATTATTTCCTTTCATGCTAGTGGGGATTGGCCTATGCAATCAAAATTCGCATTTATCAAATTACCACATGATGCACTGATATCCAAGGACCTTCCTATTTATACAACATACCATAGGGTATTCCAAGGTAGAAATCACGAACTTTGGATATGTCATTCAGTTCGTCACTGGAGGATGCAAAAGCTTCCAAAACCTCCTTAACAGGTTCAGGGGAGTTCATTGCTGCTGTAGATAAATATTCTTTACCCTCCTCATTGATTTCTTTAGCTATAATAGATAGATCCTGTCTTGTCTTTTCTGCTTGCACTTTTAACTGCTCTGAAGCTTCTTTTAGTATCACCACTGTTCTATCTGTATGGTTTTTCAACTGCTCAGAAGCTTCTTTTAAAATGACTGCTGCTTTGGCAGAGTACAAGTCAAATGCTTCCAGTGATACACTCTGCATCTTGGTAACTTGCTCTTTCAAGGTAGCTAATGTCTGCTTCCAAGCTTCTTCTGATTCATCAGAACCCAGCTTGGCATCTTTGTTTTCAACCTCAATTTCTGAGTGCTTTACAAAAGCAAACAGAGAACTAAATATGAAGAAATCCCTTAAAATATGTTCTACTTCATACTAAAATAAATAAATACTGTATATTATATATGCCTATAGTAAAATAAGCTTGAACAGAAAGAACAAATGACAGATATGTATCAGATGCCCTTTGGAGAAAACAGATTGTCAATCACATATCACTCCAGTTCTGTAAACAAAACATAGGAGTATCCACGCAAAGTACCCATCATAGAAAACTGCTGAAAAACTCACAAACAAAGAATAGAGGCAATAAATTTTTCCTAAAAATAACAACAGAACCGTGCATCTAAAGATTTTAGCATTTATGAAAAGAAACAATCAATTAGAACATGGACCCAATACCATCTTGCTGTCACATGACAAGCACGAGGGAAAGGGCAGCATATGCAAGAATACAAACTTAAATTATCAAATAAACAAGATGCACAGACACCTTGACTGGCCCAAAACCTAAAATAAGATACCAGAAGTTTAATGCTCGTTACAGAAAGAAATCTAATCGCGACCCTTCATATGATTCCAAGAACCCTAACCATTCAAATTAAAGAATCCTCTACGTCACCAATCTTTCAGACAGTTGCATCGCAAAAAACAGTAGCAAAAATAAAATAAAATAAAATAAAACCCTAATATTAAATAAACTCCATGGAAACCACGGGAGTTTAATGTCCTCTAAAGAAAGAAAATCTAATGGCAATTCTCAAGTGATTCCAAGAACCCAAAGATTTCACAGTCAAACATTCTCTTCATTTCCAATTCTTGAAAAAAAAAAATTCCAAGGAAGAAAAGAAAAATAAATAAATAAAAGAATCACAAACCGCACAGATACACATAATAAAACCCTATCATCGAAATGACTCTTACAGACTCCTCGGAAACCCTGACAGCAAGCCATCCTACGGTAAGAATCCTACAAATTCATAGCCAAACATTTACCAATTCATTCCGATCTTTCAAATAACAACGCCCAAAAGAGGAAAAAAAAAAATAAACCGAAGAAATATCACAAATGTCACAAGTTCAAACAACAAAACCCTAACGTAGAATCAAGTCTTACGGAAGCGTAACAGCAATGCCAGAGAGAAAATAATCGAATAAATATCACAAAAACTGATTGTTAAAAACAACAAAACCCTGAAATTGAAATAGGTCTTACCGACTCCTCAGAAAAAGCGGATGGAACAAACGGAAGATTGAAGAGACCTCGTCGGCGGCGATTGATGGAGAGGAAGCAAGAACCGAGTCCTCTAGGCGTAACACAAGGGGCAACAACAGAGACTCTGTTAGTCTTAGATTGAGGTCGAAGAAGAAGAGATTCAAACCGTAGAGAAATGGTCCGCGAAGAGAGAGACAAAGCCATTGAAGAAGAAGAAGAAGAAGAACCTCTATTCCAAAGCGAATTCAAGTTATAGTTAGGGTTTGAAAGTGTGAAGAACTCGAGTGTTGTGCTCATGTCGGTGTCTTATACAAAGAAGAGAGAGGGAGAGAGAAAGAGAGAGACAGCGTTTTGAAATATTTCGTTCGGTGCAGGTAGGCAATGGCAACAGAGTACAGGTTTGCGGGTTGTGATGCGACCCTACCAAATCTCTGCGTGCCAACTTGTTTGGGCCTCCCCACCATAATTCCTATTTTCTTCCCCTTCCATTACTTTCTATTATTGTATTATTACTCAATATTTCTAAAATTTAATTCTCTCTCTCTCTCTCTCTCTCTCTCTCTCTCTCTCTCTCTCTCTCTCTCTCTCTCTCTTTGTTTTATTAGATGAAATTAATTAAATTTAGCAGTACAACAAAATATTTTCTTAATAATTATTAAGACAAAAAATAGTACACATGATTGGTGTCATGTACTTAATTTTTTATAATTTTTTAAAGAACTTTGATTCATTTTTAAACAATAATATGACCATTTAATAAAATAGAAATAACAATTATCATCGTTTTTATTATTTGGGTTTCCAGTATGCCATGTGGAATAGAAGGGATGAAAGGAGCGACCAAAAAAGGGTGAGGATGTGGATTCAGCACATGGTACGATGAAGGTGCATCATTCTTCATGGTCCAGTCGTACCAACTTGTGATGGAGATTAAGGCGAAGTGTCGGCATTTTGAGTGCAACCCCGTGGGGTGGGGATGGCCTGAAAGTTGGGGTTTGTCTTCCGTGCTTTTGCACCCCTGAACCACCGCAAAGTCCCATGTCAGCATAGGGAAATTTGAGAGACCTAGGTAGCAAAAGGGAAAATAACTGTTGTTTAAAATTATATTTGCTACATAAAATTTTTAATGTAAAAAATATTATTGATAATAAAATGAAATTAGAACAAATGAAGTGTAATTGAGATTTTCGGAACAGGACCTATATATACTTAACCTGCCTTCCACCTTTCAAGGCCAACACTTCTTTTAGCACGAAAATGCCATAAACCTCCATATTCATAGTATTTAATTTTATTTTTATGATACCCCTATCCTTTTTCGTCGAACTAAAACGCTTGTTGTATTAGAATAGAATCTCTCAGCTCAGCAAAAAGCAATTAACTTGATACTTGGTATTAGACTACTCTATGGATCAATAAATGTGCATGAGTAGCTTAGACAGATAACTTACAAGCGCAAAGGCGAAAAGGCTTCCCCTCAACAAATACAAAGTTGGATGCTATCCCAACCCAAAACACACGGAATCGTCCACTTTCCATTTCGTATGGACTCCTTTGCTTTATTCTTGAGATATTCACATTGTTCCTCATGGGTCCAATATTTCAGTTAGCAAGAAAGGAATAGATGCATTACTTTCCTCCTTGCAACTGCGTATTTTGGTTGAAGTAGCAAGCATCCAAAATTAAAAGCCCAATAATAAGACAGCAATTGCTCTGGAAGAAGTCACTCGATCATGAATATTAGTTCAATGCAGCACCAATTTCTCTTCTCCTCATGCTAATATGCATGAAAGATCAAAGCCCACGGAGCCCTTCAGCTAGGATCGCCCTCAGTGTCATCTTCGCTTGCCATATCCAATGAACTAAAATTTGTTGGAAGCCTTCCCTCTGAAATAAGCATTTGTATGTTTAAAGAGGTACTTGGATCCTTAGACAATTGTAATGTTGCCTCTTTAAGTGGCGTATAGTTTTTGTCACAAGGCTCAGGAAAACTTCCATCATCAATCAACTTTTTTAATATCTGGAAAGCCAAACCAGGGCTGCTTTCAGACAGAAAAGCACTTACTAATGCTACATATACATAGGTATCAGGCTTCATTTCCTTCTTTTCCATCTCATCAAGATAGTGCAAAGCTGTATCTGGCTTACTGCATTTGCAGAGTCCATAGATGATAGCCATATAGGTGACTCTATTTGGAAGGCACCCTTTTCCCACCATTTCATTCCAAAGCAAAAGCGCATCATTAGGCATTCCAGTGCTGCATAAGCCATCAATAATGGTCGTGTACGTGATTACATTAGGCGTTTGCCCTTCTCCGACCATCTTAGAAAGCCAATGAATAGCTTGCTCCATGTCACCACCTTTGCACCATCCGTCTATGAGTAGATTGTAGGTAATAACAGATGGAGCAAGGCCTTTTTTAAGCATCTCATTAAAGATATCCCGGGATTCTGACATCCTTTTTGCTTTGCAAAACCCCTTTATCAAAGTGTTATAAGCAACCACATCAGGGCAATAACCGCGGCCACAAAGATCCCTAAATTGCTTCAAACCTTCATCGACTTTCTTAATCTTGAAAAAACCATCAATTGTGGCAGAATAGGCTATCATGTCAGGCAGAAAACCTTCTTTAGCCATATTGGCAAGAAAATTACTAGCTTCCTCCGCCTGCCCACGCCTGCAGAGTCGTCTTACAAGCATGGTACAATGCTTTATCCATGGTTCATGCCCATAAAGTCGCATTTCCTTCACCAAATCAAGCGCCCCAACAACATCCTCTCTTCTACAAAGACACCCAAATATACAATTATGAGTAAACTGTGTCGGCTCAAACCCCGACTCCTTCATCTCCCTTAAAAGCTCATAAGATTCCTCAACTCGATCCGAATTGCACAACGCATTAATCAAGTTATTGTAAATCAATAAATTTCTCTTGTATCCATTATCAACCATGTTCTTTACTAGGCCAACAGCCAAATCTAACATATTATGCTTGCATAAACCATCAATTAAGATATTAAATGACGTCGTATCAGGCTGTGGTGTTCCCTCTTCATCCTCCATCATTGCTTTAAGCACATTGAAGGCCTTGTCTACCTGACCTTTACTAACAAGATCAATTAAAACTGAATTATAAACCAAAATCACGGACTCTTGATCTTGATCCCAGTCCCTACTTCTCTCCTTCACTAATTCGATTATTTCTATACTTGACGATACTAGGTTTGTAAGCATTGGAAACTCCTTCGCGTCTGAAGAGGAATCCATACAAAATACAAAAAAAAATAATAATAATAAATACAAAATTAAAACAATTGAATACCCAAGACATAAGTAATTTTGCAGTTTCAGAAAAGGGGTAGAGTCTGACCTGAGTGTGAAAGTCTACGGTAGAGTAGCTTCGTTCTTTGGCCAGTGATGGTGAGACACTGAGAGATGGATGGACGAAGAAAGAGAGGAACTCTCTTTGTCAGCATCATCTGGTCAGATGAGAGAGAGGGGGGGGGGGGGGGAGAGTTTCAGAAACTGAAAATGGAGGCGGCGTAGGAAATGGAACTTGGGAGGGGGATTTTTTGGGTTGGGGAACATAAACGACGTCGTTTTGTGAGCGAACGGTTTCGTTGATACCGGTTTAACAAGCATATGTTAATATTTACTCATATGTAATAAGTTTTAGGATTTTTTTTTTATGCTGTATATCATAGGATTAATAATGTAATAAGAATCCTAATATTTTAGGAAAAGTCTCTAAAAATAACACTAAAAATTTTTTATCAGAATTTTTGTTAGTATAACAAAAAAAAATCTCTAATTTTATTTATCAAAATTCTGCATTAAATGAGCAAAATTTGAGTTTATTTATATCTGAGTTATTATGTAAAGTTTTGTGCTCCTTGGATTATGCTTATTTACTATGCACAAAGTAAGAAAAATAATTGAATTTTGAGTTATAAAAAACTCAATGAAAAAAAGGAAGAATTTTAACAGTATTTCCTAATAAGATGTATAATAGTATTTTTACAAATACATGCAAACACGGTGGGTGGGGTGTGCGTGCGTGCGTGCGTGTGTAGAGAGAGAGAGAGCAAAACCAGAATATTATAGAATAAAATATAATAGACATACTTTTGAATTTATAATTTCAAAAAAAGAAGTCGATAATTATAAATTTTTTAAGAGATAAATAATATTAAGATTATAATATTTAACAACATAATTGTCGTGCAGTTAATATTTTTACAAATTAATATTAACAACGAAAATCGGAGTTTACAATACATGAGTTGCCTTGTAAATTAAGAGGTGCTGCTCGAAGTATGTACGGGTAGCGCAGCGCCATTCACGCCACTCATCTACGCTATGTTAATAAAAATATGGCGAGCTCGAGAAACCGAAGGGCAATATGAATATGGTAGTGAAAATGAATTGGAGATTAATCAAATCTGCAAAGTCAATTCAAATTAAAATGAAAAACTCAAAAAACAAAAATTGGGAATCTACGGTTCAACCACATCGCAACCACCAAAAACCAAGTGGGCTGAACTCTGATGCCAAGACAAAATGCTTCTCTCTGCTCTGCTAGTCTAATATCTGTTTTGGTGCAGGGGGAGAGTCCAAAAGCCTTAATATTTTTTAAAACAAAAGCTAAGGTTATATGTTAATGTGCCGCACTTGTTTCCTAGTCCCAATACCGAGACCAGAGCTTGATTATTCAGAAACCCACCCCAGTGAGATTTTTTTAGTACCATTATTTCTTCCCTTTTGTTTTGGTTTGTCTTGATAGTTATGATCATGCAGTGTGCCAAAACTTGTCGTTTTTCCGTCCCCATTTTCTCCTTAATTTAAGGAATCGAGAAGTATAATCGATAATATACATTTAATTTAAACGCGTGGTTTGATGAATGCCCTTTTGGCATATCTATCTGGGTGTCATCTGTTTGACAGGATTTTTTTACGGTTCCTTTTCTTCTTTTTAAAAACTCTTAATTAAAAAGAGTTTTTTTTTTATAAAAAAAAAATTAAAAAATATCTTTTAAGAAAAAGCTCCTTAAAGAGCTTTTACTTCTATTTCTTTTTAATGCTCCGATTTTTTCAAAAGTTTATATTTTTTTATTTTATTTATATTCTCACTTAATTATTTTTATTCCATTAATATTTTTATTTAAATGATATAAAATTTCAAATATACCCATTAATTTTTAATTTTTAACTTTTATTCGAGAATAAAAAAGTAAAAAAAAAATTAATTACTTTATTTTAAAAGTAAAAGAATCAAACAAGTTTTAATTTTTTTTTAACTAATTAATTTTTATTTTCCCTTAAAAAAAATAAGTCGAAAAAAAACCCGTCACACAAGCATCGATTACCGGCCCACTCATTAGTATGACCAAATCATATCACTAATAAAAAAAAGGAAAATTACAGTCATGAGTGCAATCACAACGATAGAATGCCTAATCTCCGGACACACAAACTCTTTCCAATATCTCTTAATTGATGATAAATTTAAGAGAATGTCATTTTTACCTATGCATATGTGTCTATTTCATAGAAATAAAATGTTGAACAGACAGATTAGTGAGATAAAGGATACTGACCCTTTAACCTTATAAACTACATGCAATGCAATGTAAGTAGATCGGTTTGATTCCAAATAGGTGTCCCATTTGCGTCCAATACCCAAACTCCAAACGCAAACACCCTATTGGAAGGACGCTTGTGCATAACTAGAAAGCCATGTATCATGATTTGTTTTGGATTTCTTAAGACGCATGAGTACTTCCCCCGCCCCCACTCCCACCAGACAAAACCATCTTTTTAATGATGCGATAGCACTGAGATTAGTGGTGTCTGTTGGGTCCATGGAAAAGCCACGTAAGAAAACTTGAATGCCAAGTGTAATCACCCATCGGATTCCCTTTGACCCAGCAAATTCTGCCACGTCCTCATCAAAAGCGCCCCCCCCCCCCTTCTCTCTTCCCAGCCCAACCCATTAAAAACAACAGACCTCAGACACAGACGCACTACCGCTGTTTTCTCTTCCCTTCCCCTTCTCTCTCTCTCTACTCCCTCTTTATCTCTGTCTCTCTCTAAAATGTCTTGTTTGTGAGTTGTTAGTGAAAGAGATGTTGTTAGATATATTAATACTGCTTTTGTTAGCTCCGGCACTGGTCGGGTCTTCCGGCGAGACATTCAACGACGACGTTTTGGGTCTGATAGTATTCAAGGCGGGAATATCCGACCCAGAATCCAAACTCTCGTCCTGGAACGAGGACGATGACACTCCTTGCAACTGGTTCGGAGTCAAATGTGACCCGATTAGTACTCGGGTGACCGAACTTTCTCTATCTAGTCTCTCTCTTTCTGGTCACATCAACAAAGGGCTTCTCCGACTTCAATTTCTCCAAACTCTCTCTCTCTCCAACAACAACTTTTCCGGGTCTCTATACCCAAACCTCGGAAACATCAAAACTATTCAAACGATTGACCTGAGCCGAAACAGACTCTCCGGTTCAATCCCAGATGAATTTTTCCAACAATGTGTGTCTTTACGTGAAATTTTTTTAGCAGAAAATGAGATTTCAGGACCTGTTCCTGAGTCTTTGACTTCATGTTCAACCCTTGAGTCTGTTAATTTTTCCTCGAATCAGCTATCTGGGTCTTTGCCAGCACACATTTGGTCTTTAACTGAGCTTAGGGTACTCGATTTGTCGAACAATTTTCTGGGTGGCCAGATTTTTGAAGGAGTTGGGAATTTGTATAATCTGCAAGAGATTAATTTGAGTAGGAACAGGTTTTATGGAAATTTACCTGAGGATATTGGGGGTTGCATACTTTTGGAAACTATCGATTTTAGTGTTAATTCTCTTTCTGGTAATATTCCTGCTTCCATGGGAAACCTTAGTATGTGTACTAGGTTGGACTTACATGGAAATTTGTTAACTGGGGAGTTTCCACATTGGGTTGGAGAATTGAGGAATCTGGAAATTGTCGATCTTTCTTTGAATCGGTTTTCGGGTCGGGTTCCAAATTCTTTAGGAAACCTTCAGTTGTTGAAGGAATTAAAGTTGCTCGGGAATCAATTTTCTGGAGTGTTACCAAGTTCTATGAGGGACTGTTTTAGTCTTACGATTATGGATGTTAGTCAAAATGAGTTTACAGGAAATTTACCTTCATGGCTTTTTGATTTGGAGTTGTCAAGTGTTTGGATTTCAGGAAATAAATTCAGTGGAAGCATTGAATTGCCTCCTATTGCAGCATCTTATCAAAGACTTCAAGTCTTGGACCTGTCTAGGAATGCCTTTTCAGGTGGAATTCCAGAAGGCATTGGAAATTTCAGCAGCCTGCAACTGTTGAATATGTCGAGGAATTCTCTTGAAGGAGCTATTCCTGCAAGTATTGGTGAGTTGAAATCTATGGATGTTCTTGATTTGAGCAACAATCGGCTCAATGGGAGCATTCCTTTGGAAATTGGAGAGGCAATTTTGCTGCAGGAACTGAGACTGGAGAACAATCTTCTTTCTGGGAAAATTCCTACCCAGATTGGGAAATGCTCATCTTTGACATACTTGTAAGTTCTCTCACGAATGTTGCCTTCATTTTTTCTGCTCCCTTGCTTTCTTGATCTAAAATATATCGGACATCAACTAGATATATTTTTCGTTTAAGCTGGCAAAATTTGTCCGAGGATACAGGCGCAATTAGAGGAGCTTGTTAGTTCTGCTTGCAGTATTGACTATTTTGATGCTATAAATGGAGTGCAATACAATCATGAAAAGTACCTTTAATTGCCGATTTTTGCATAATATTTCTGCCTCCTGGTGGCAATACTGATTTTCTTGTTTCGTCATACATAAGCAATACTGAGAATTTTATTGACGACATTGTAGTTCAAATTGAAGAGACTATGAAATTGTATTGGGCAATTTACTTTTTCTTTTTATGCAATATTATGTTTCCATTGTGCAGGGACCTCTCTAAAAACAACCTCTCAGGTCCACTACCTGCTGGCATGGCAAACCTCACCAACCTCCAAGATGTTAATTTGTCTTTTAATAATTTATCCGGAAGCTTGCCCAAGGAGCTGACAAATCTTTCCCACCTTACCTCCTTCAATATTTCCCACAACCACTTTGAAGGTGAACTACCACTTGGAGGCTTTTTCAACACCATCCCTCCCTCATCTGTTTCCGGTAATCCATCCCTTTGTGGCTCAGCTGTCAATCACTCCTGCCCTTCTGTCCATCCCAAGCCAATTGTCCTAAACCCTAACTCTTCATCAAACTCTCCCCCTGGATCGTTGTCTGCAAATGTCCACGGCAAGAAGATCATACTCAGCATCTCCTCCCTAATTGCCATTGGAGCAGCAGTTTTCATTGCTCTTGGTGTGGTAACTATCACCATCTTGAACATCCATGTTAGGTCGAAAATGTCACAAGCTGCTATTTCCCTATCTGGTGGTGGTGATAGTCATTCCCTTAGTCCTGATGCTAATTATGGAAAGCTTGTCATGTTTTCTGGTGATGCTGAGTTTGTTTGTGGGGCCAACTCATTGCTTAGCAAAGATTGTGAACTTGGGCGGGGTGGCTTTGGGGCTGTTTATAGAACTACATTACAAGATGGGCGCTCAGTTGCTATCAAGAAGCTTAGTGTCTCAAGTTTGGTGAAGTCACAGAATGAGTTTGAGAGGGAAATTCGGCAACTGGAGAAAGCTAGGCACCCTAATCTAGTTGCTCTTGAAGGATATTATTGGACACCATCTTTACAACTTCTCATCTATGAGTATATTTCTAATGGAAGCTTGTACAGGCATTTACATGAAGATCTGGAAGGCAACTTCCTCTCTTGGAACCATAGGTTTAATGTAATTCTGGGGTCAGCAAAAGGCTTAGCACACTTGCACCAAATGAAAGTCATCCATTACAACCTAAAATCAACTAATGTGCTGATAGACAGCTCCGGTGAGGCCAAGATCGGAGACTATGGCCTGGTAAAGTTGTTTCCAATGCTAGATCGTTATGTCGTCAGTTGCAAGATTCAGAGCGCACTTGGCTATGTGGCTCCAGAGTTTGCATGCCGAACAGTTAAGATAACTGAGAAATGTGATGTCTATGGTTTTGGAGTGTTAGTTCTGGAGATTGTGACAGGGAAGAAACCTGTGGAGTATATGGAAGATGATGTGGTAGTGTTATCTGACATGGTGAGGGCAGCATTGGACGAGGGCAGGGTGGAGGAGTGCATTGATAGGAGGCTTCATGGGAACTTTCCGGTGGAGGAGGCTATTCCAATTATAAAACTTGGTTTGATATGCGCATCACAAGTGCCATCCAGTCGACCAGACATGGGGGAGGTCGTCAACATTTTGGAGCTGATTCGATGCCCGTTAGAAGGCCAAGAGGAGTTGGAATGAGAAGTCTGTTGTACATATTAAGAAGAGCTACTGGGCTATCTGAATGAGTATAAGATAAGGAAGTTGGACACACAAAATATGAACAAGAAAACAATAGGATAGAAATATTGAGTTCATTAGATTTTTCCATCATTTGCTAAATTACTTTTCTTCTTTTATTGTTTTTCCCTTTTGTTCTTCTGGGGATGGAAGCCGCAACTAAAACATGCACATTGTTTGGTTGAGTCTTCAATCTCAATCTAGAATTTTGTCTCTAAAAGATTTCTTGTTGATTACTTTCGTTTCTTTTAAATATCCTGTGGTTGAATTATTACTAGATTCACATGAACGAGCCATTTCAAGTATTCTCAAGATCTCACTGCTCTTGGATTTTGCTGTTGTTTTTTGCTGTCAAGATGATTTGCAATGTTTGTTGGTTGGGGGCGGGGGGAGAGGGACTCCAAAATTTTATCATTAAGCAAGCCATAGCATTTTGTGGCGCCAACCCCATTCTAATTACGCAGCAGACTTTTTTTTTTTTTTTTAATAAAAAAAAAGGTAATGGAAATGTCAACAAGAGTGTTTAGCCAGACCCTGGAAGTTTTCCACAGCGGTAAGAAAGTGCTCCTTGTGGCCAAAATAGCCTTTTTTAGCAGATATCTTTCAAATAAATTTATCAGTACGATGATATGCAAGTCACTTGCACTTAGCTTGGTCGTTGATGGCTTTCGAAGCCATAAGACTCTTTCCCCTCGTGGCGTGGCAAGAAGAACTTAAATCTATAGTCCTAGAAGTCATATGCCACAATAGTAGGTGTTTGGATCATATCCTGGACGGTCGAGAGGACATTCTCCTAGTATGAGAGGATCTTGAAAGAGGCACGTCTAGTGTACCAACTACCAATAATCGTGCCAATCGTAATTACTGGGATAATAAATTTGGTGCGGATAAGCCATAAAAGCACCTCACACATATTTCTTCGTGTTTCCACAACAAATGGACTGAGTTATAGTGGGAGGGAAGCATTGAAATAGTTGAGATGCATTAACTTTGAAATTTTACCAAATATCTCAAAGTTAAAAAAAAAAAAAAAAAAAAAAGCCTAATCAGACGGTGAAATATCTGACAATGATGTAGTCGAGGAAAAGGCATCAATATTGCCCCCAGAGTTTGCCTTCAACTTGATGCGATGCCTCTGATCTTAGCTCTGAACAAATTCATTTCTAATAATACCTTTGTTGCAAACACAAGAACTTGGGCAGAGCAGGATCCATCAATTTGCAAGAAATACTGGAAAATGACATCATTTACCCTTTTGTTTGGACTCCACACTTTCTGAACGTAAATAATTGCCAGTGCATTCTTTGCAGAGATTGTTCCCACATTCATCACATTATAAGAAAACATGTAATGTATATGTAATAATAAATGCTTAGATAGGAAGTTTAAATTAATCGAAGGGTGTTGGACCCCAGAGAGACCTAATAAATGGGTTTTGACAATCATCAAAGCTCCTCACATGGAGGGTCCTTAAAACCACTTATTAGCCTTTTTGAATTGCAACATGTTAGTGCATGTCGATCATTTCAAGCATTTCAAATGGCAGCTTTTTCTATTTATTTATTTTCCTTTGCTGGTATAACTTTCAATAAACGCGATATGTGTTTTAAAGGGAAAAAAAAAAAGATAAAAAATAGTAATTGTTGTATTTTTATTTTCAAAGTAAAGATCTTAAAAAAATAAATAAAAAATGTGTATTCTTAATCTATATGAATATAAATGAATATAGGAAAAAACAAAAAGAAGAATCAAAATATATAAGTATATATGCCACCAAAGAGTAGTTGATTCCTACAATGAAATGCTTATGATACTCGAGCTCATGCCTTGTCAATAGATTTAATAATTGAATTATTGGTAAAATCAAAATCAACAAAATCACTACTATGATAAAAATTGAAACCTCAAACAAGAGGCTGTTTTTACCCAATGAAGGGCTTCATGTGATGCATTACTCTTTTCATAATTTGTTACGCTCATAACCTAAAATGATCCATAAACATTGTAGTTGCCAAAAGCTTGTGGATGAGATTTAGCTTTTCTCTAGCACGAAGCAGCTCACAGCGGAGCTGCAACCCCACCTTAATGATAAACTGCCTCTAATTTAGCTACCAAATAGAAGAGAAATGGTTGGACAAAAGAAAAAGGCAAAGTTAAAAAATGTCAAAAGTGAGAAAAGGTAGTGCTAGTGATTGTGCCTCATGGCCCATTTGCTCGTGAACTGGTTAAACTTCAAGTATGAGATTTTTAGGCATTGCTTGGTTTGTGGCAATCAATCAATAAGCGTGCGGTGATGGATGGAATTTTTAAAAGTTGTAAATAGTTGGGAAAAGTAGAAGTCTCATTCATCCCACAAGGTGATTCGAAAAAGTGAGCATGGCAAACCTTCTTGAGTTGCGAGGAGGTGGTGAATTATTTTGGTGTTTCTCTCTCTCTTTTTTTCTTTGATGTTCACTTTGCAGTTGACAACATGATATAGACCTCACTTGCATCGAGCACCTAGTGGATGAGATTGAGAGCATGCGCTCTTGTAGGAGTAATGTGGGCGTTGATGAAATTTTATCATGCACCAAAACACCCTCATTAAAAACAAAAATATTATAAGAAATCCTAATCATATGGTTAAAAAGTAAAGTAATTTCTATTTTAAATCAATTGCAAATTATTTCCAGCCTAGTGCCTTAGTAGAGACCTTAACGGTGCTTTTTTTGTATTTTTTTGTTAAAATTTTATTTTAGACGTTTTAAAACTGTCGTTTTAACCTCTATATCATATCAATTTAACTAATTTTAAATAAAAAAAGGAAAAATTGTTGACTTTTGTTTATATGAATGATTGCCGAAAACCTGTTATGTGAACCAAAAAATGATAATAAATAGCAATACATTGGCAAGAGATCTTACTTTACTTTTTAATCTTATAATTAGTACTTCTCTGGAACTTGAACATTAATTTGTTTATTAGATCAGTTAACCCAGGATCTCTCTGATTTGGTTATTCTTTTTTTTTTTTTTGTATCATGACTAGACCACCAATCCAGCATCTGGAGATTCGCCCCGACTAATTTGGATCGACCACCAGAACCCAATTGAGGAGGCATGTCTTCCAATACTGATTTTTTATTCCCGTGGGGCTGATTTGGTTATTCAGTCGGTTACAGCTACGACATGTCCTAACTTGGCTCGACTATCGACTTTAACCTTCAATCACATACACAACAAATAACAAGCGACTACTAAACTGCATTTCCCGGATAATTGTGACGCCTCCAGGTGAAAGTAGAAGGGTAATACCCAGTATCCAAACTAGGGCCGAATGAAATGCGTTACAGGTCCCACATATTTGAATGACAGCCACCCATTTCTTTATGTTCCACATTTCAACCCCACATTCCAAAAGTAAAAAATCAAGTCAATGCATGGGACAGAAATTCATATTCGCCACTCCCTCAGTTTTACATGGATTAAGTCCAACTGCTGAAAGGACGAAATCGCCAGGCGCCAAAATGAGATGGCAGAATCACAATGCACAACATTGACTAACTAATTTTAGGATTGAAACAGAGCCCAGACAAGCAGAAGTGCACCTTTGCCGAGGAAAATTACTTCTTTGGACAAGTTCCTCGTATAGTGCTGGGGTTTAGCCCTGCAAAGCAATTGGAAGCAGCTTGGAACCAGTCGTTAGTTTCTTCAACACATCATGATACACAACACGGTGGTGCCATACGCAAGCAAAGGCTGCAGAGAAAGAAAACATTATCGCCAGAAATTATTTAATTTCGGAACCTCGAATCTTGTACAGGACCATATACCTATAGTAAAAGGAACAACAAAGGACAAATAACTCACTCCACTCCACATATCTCACATATCCACCATTAACTGCAGTTACCATGACAAATTTTCAGACGCCAAGAGTCAACTCTACAGAGCCTTAATCCACCAATGTGGGCACAAAGGTCAAAATTTAGCATTTCATTTGTACAAACAAAAGCCAAGCATTTTAAGTCAAGTGTGAGAGACTCATATTCAATTGTTTCCCCTCTCCTCAGTAATAGAATTCTATGAGAATTCTTCACCTAATTCCTGGATTTTCATCTCTTCAAGGAACAATTTTTCCTTTCCTCATTCTGACATCGACATCCTAGTCGTTCCAATCTTTTTCCCATCCATCTCTATTAGGAGCCCTGGCAGTAAGGCCATTTGCGGAGATATTTCCTGCATAGCGTCCCCCTGGTGACTTAACTGCGTTATCTTCATCCCAATCATCGTCCCAAACCTGATCCCATCCTTCTGCAGAGTCCACATTAACAGTTGGAATAGACTCCGGCAAACCCATTTCAAGCTCTTGGTATGGTACCCCATCCCCCTGTCTTCTTTTCCTGACCTTGCAGCATGCACATGCCCCTCCAACAATAACAGCCGTTAAAATCAAGAAATAGACACCATAGATGGGGTTCACTACTTTGGCATATGAAAGAAATTGCTGAAGATAATCTTGTCTAGCTATACTTGGATCAAGCTCACAGTCTTCTTTACCAGCATTTAATACTATTTTGACCCCTTCAGTCACACTTACCGGGATGCTAATCTGTAGAACAAGAAGGACGTTGTTGTGCATTCAAATGGTTGCAGATCATTCAGAACTTCATTCAACAAACTGATTCACAATATACAAACAATTTAATGGCCATAAAACAAGAATAAGCCCTCCAACCTAAGCATGAAATCCTAATTTAATGAGTTGGCTGACCAACCAATATAAGTTACAAGGATGGCATTTGGCCAAACAGTATTAGGATATGCACTAATCTCAGTCCTCCGTATAGGTTGTTGCTAGGCAATGATTTTACTTTTCTCTCTTGCTTAGGAATGATTTGGCCACCAAAGCCAAAATCCCAGCATATGGGTCTCTCTTGTGTGGAAAGTTATTGTAAGCCTCATGATAACCAGAAAGATTTTGTAAGAATCACTAACCAATGACTGGATTCATCACTTTAAAATTTTAACAGTTAAGTCCCAACCCTTCACCCACCCCCCACCCCCCACCCCCCCCCCCCCAAAAAAAAAGAAAAAAAAAATTAACGAAACTAAATTCCAGCATACTAAAGTAATATTTCCCAAATAGTTGACAATTACCTGCTTGCTGGGGCTTAGAAAACATACTACCAATTGAATAAATCCATAAAATCAATCGTAATAAAAAAAGAGTAGAAGCATACACTTTTTGACTTGTGTTTTGGAACAACTAGCTCCATGTCTGCATTTGGGGATGTAACTGTAACTTTAACATTCAATGCGCTATCTCCTTTATTTTGAACTAAGACGACTGCTTCTTTGGACTCTGCTACAACAAAGAGGAGATATTAAGAACAAAAAGGAAAAAGAAACATATACAACAGAATCCTTTCTCAAATTCAGCCCTTAAGCACATCAACAATGAACAGATTTTATTAATAACCAAACTTCCTTTGGTTGCTTAAGTATCACCTAAGGTCCATTTCTTACCATTTTGGTCCATTTTTTTTTTGTTAGAAAAAGAATCATATATTAGAAGAATAAAAGAATGTACAGAACTTCTAAGGATAAGAAATCCTCATAAGCAAAGAACAAATACAAAACACAAGCTAATGCACTACTGCTCTCCAATCCCTCTTCAAGTCTTCTAAACTATAATATTTATAAATCCCAATGGCGTAAGCCAACAAAGAATAACAAAAAAACAATTTTGCTTCAAAAAGAAGAGGAGAGAATAGTCTAGTTGTGAAAATTTCGGCCATTCTGCTGTCCCAAAATATACCATGGGATGGCAAATAATGCACATTTCCACAACATTGGAGTATCTATCTTACCTCCAAAACCTCTAAAATTCAAGTACATTGGAATGTATCTAAAATTCAAGTACATTAATATCATTCACAGAATCTGAAAGGATAACTGCTAAGAATCCCAGTGGAAAGCACGCTGGCATTAGACCTGGCAGCTGAGGCACAAGTGGGAGGTAACACAAAATTTTCAGGCCAAGGGCCAACCAGTGGTGAAACTGATTTTTTTCCAAGCCCAAACAAAAATGGGCCACACTGAGCCCACTAGAAATAGTGAAAATTTTTGGGGTAGGCTGAGCTTTCTACTGTGAGTGCAAAACCAAACGTCGCTCTAAACTTGATAGGGCTTACACCAACCAGGCCAAAATCAGGCCTTGGGCCCAAAATAGTCTCCCAAGCCCAGCCAAAATGTAGGCTGGCCAGCCATACTTTAGCTTGTTTCTCACAAAACATTGAAGGTTTCAGCTTTGAAGCAGGTAGCTTTCTACAATAATGAAATAGTTTGGGTTTCAGTTTCTAACCCAAGTCAGCTTGTAGAGCAGAGTGACCACCCAGGCATACAAGTGATCACCCAGGCATACAAGTGTCATCTTTATTAGGAAGAGGTTAACACGATAGCTCATTTGTTACTCCACTGCTCATGGACAAGATGAAGAGATAAATAATAAAAAGTCAAACTTCCTGCTAATAAACTGGACTTCTATTCACACCTTACCCTACACAAGTTACATTTAATCAAAAATCTTCTCCCAACATGCCTTAATTTCCAGTCACCTAGGGTGCACTATATGATGCTCTTTTACTTGCTTCACTCTACACATTACTATTCTGGTGAAGAGTGGGGCAATCAAGATAGAGAATTTGTATACTTTAGAAGTGTCTGCAGATTACTTGTTTGCCAAGATCTTGCTTAGTTACTTTAGTTGAATTCCATGAACTGTTTGTAAGTCTATGCAGTGGTCATTTGAATTTAAACAAGAAAAAAGTTGCAAACTTTTAATTTGAAAAAAAAATGTATTCATCCTCATTAGGGTTTCTGCTGTATTTACAGCTTGCTATTGTTTTGTGCATGTAGGGAGTCTTTTCTTGTCTCCAAACCATTAAGGAAGTGTTTATCATGTGATATTTGAGTTCTATTCAATTGTTTTGTGTTCCGAATACAGTTTAGCTGTTCAGGGTTTTGGCTGATCTCAAATACTATAATTTCTCGATGAATAACGTGCTATCACTGCATATGTTTGATCCTCCTTGGTTATTAAGGTTGAGCTAAGCTGCCCTATTTAGCTTCCATAACTATTAGGGCTTGTTTTCCAAAACTACAGGCATAGGATAACTTCTTATACAGGTTTAATGATTATCGATTATTTGAATTGACTTCCTCGTCATTTCCTCTCTCCATCTTTAAAACTCTTTTCCCCACCAATCTCATGATTATACCAAATTCCATCTCTTTCTCTCTTCCGAAGCTTGTCTTCTGTCTCTTGTCTCTTCCAAAAGCTAAAACCATGAATACTTCTGGATTTATAAGCATAACGTGACAGATTGAGGTATTCGATTCTCTTATGGAGTCGAGGCAGGCCATATGCATCCAGAATTTCTCATTCCTCTATAAAAACAAGGATGAGTTCACTGGGCAGGACCATGGAGAATCTAGAGATGGCAATTTGATTAGTACCACAGCTACGCTAACTGCGAATTAGGGCAGAAACCGGTAATAACAGGATGTTAATTTCTGGGGAGGAGATAAGGATGGTTTCGCATACCCCTACCCAGGTATCCATTGCTAATAAAATAACACTACTATTATACCCTAAAATAATAAATATCAAAAAACCTCAATTTTGATGTGCACACTAACATACTTGAATCACAATGACCAACCCATTGTACCGAAGAAGAGTTGCAGATTTAAATCTGAGGAAGAAACCCACCATAACAAATCTCTTCCCCATGTTCTCTCACTTTGAATTAGCGAGGATGTGGCTCCCCCCCCCCCCAATTTCTGTATGTTGCCGAAAGCTTTTTGATTTCCAATGACCAACTTTGTTTCCAAGCTTAATTAAAGATTGATAGGCATACAGTTTTGCAAGGAAATACAATTCACAGTCACGGTTAATGACATTTCTACATGAATTGGATCCTCCACTCTTTCTATCTTGCAATTTGAAACATATTTCATTCTTAGGAAGGGGTTGATTGTTATTCTGGGAGATTTTCTGTTCGTAGTTTGAGTCCTGCTGCTGTAGGTGATGGAAATTTAACAGAAAAATTTTTATTTTGTTTCATCAAATCTAAAATTTGTTCTGTTTCATTTGAATCGATAAAGGTTGTAGCCTCTTTCGATTTTCTATCAGCACTAAAATTAAAATAGAGAGTATTTTCAAAAAAAAAATGCAGGGCAAGAAATAGCTGGAGAATTCCATTGCCTAGGGGGTCAGAAATGGGCCCAACTTTCATGCTCCTTGGTGAATGGAGAAGGGATGAGGATGCATATGGATGTTCCATGTCAGGGCCAGGGAAGTGAATAACTGGCCTTGCCACCTACTTAACCAGAACTTTCACATAATTTGGAAACTGGATATTGTGAACTGCTCTGTATTATTGCAAGGTTGAACTAGCTCAAGGGCAAGTCAATTAAAGTGATCATGAGTGGATTTCTTCTACCAGTCAAGCTGTTCCAACACGCTTGAAATTCAATGCTATTGGTTTTGTCAAAACCCCACATTTCATATCGTGTAAACAGTTGCTCTCAATGTCTCCACCAACCATCTTTCTTAAAACATCATGAGTAGGCAACAAGACCTTACATTACCTATAAGCCATGATGAAATTTTACCCATTTGCACCCCACACGACCAATTGATAGAACTTTCTGAAACTTTATCTGTGCTGATGGCCAAACTAATAGGTATGAAATTTCTCGAATCCATGGCCTGAACCGAACTACTGGATGTAAATTTATTCATCCTACTTACCATAATACAAGCCATAACTTCTCAAAATTCTCAAATGATCATCCTTAACAACAAAAAATCAATCCTGAAAAATATAAGAATCAATAAATGTAACTACCCGATCAAGCTATGCCCATCATATGCAAGAAGCTACTCTCTTTCAAACCCAAAAATACTTTCTACACCTCTTCCTTCTCAAACTATCTCTCAACCACCTTAATCTATCACAAAAAGTAGGAAACTGATCAAAACCTCATCAGATGCCTAAAACCAAGCAAAGATCTATCTATACATACAAAGGGAATTAATTGGAAGCAACAAAGAAGGGCAACCCGGGCAACTCAAAATAGATAAAAGGAAGATTAAAACAAAGGAAAAACTATAAGCCAGTTGACAAGTCAAGGTAATTAATATTATCAAAGATATCCAACACAAAACAGAAGAAAACCAAATTTCGTAGCTCTACCACAATGATGAGATAGAATTCTCCTCTTCAGTTCCCTTAAAGCCATCCAAACCAATAGGCGGACCAAAAATCTACTATACCATCTAATGGTAGAAGATTCTGACCACACTATTTCACATCTCTTCCTATATTAGGATTCCATATTAGCCACAGATGGCAGGCAATCCCATGCTAATGCAACAAAATTGTGATGTCAAAGTCCATGGTGGATAGCAAAGATATATATTTTGAGAATAAAATATTTTGAAAATTTAAGGGTAGTCAAAGGGCCAAGGGAATGTTGCTCATCAAACAAAAAAAAGATAATCCAGAGAACAAAATTTTGTGAAAATTTAAGGGTAGTCAGGAGGATTGAGACCTGGTGAGAGGAGAATACCCCAAGCTCAAACAATTAAGACACTAGTTAAATCAAGTACTATCCACAATTATTTTCATATTTGGTCATGAGAAATGATGGCAACTCAAACCTCAAATCCATGATGATGCAGCTATATATGTCCTTTGATGGAAACAAAATTCTTGTTCATGGTCTAATATTTTAAAAAGAAAATATATTTCCTATCAATAAAAGCTTTCAAAGAAAAATCGCCTAGTGATACTCTGCACCAAATGACTCTCAGGCACCACATTCCTGCTTGTAAAATATGAGGTCCTTAAAACCTCTTTCGAGTCCTGACCCCACATCCACTATTATGCGGAACAATGGATAGCAAAGATAAATAACTTAGTCCATTATCTAATGGCTTAAATTTTTTAAATTAGATGATGAATTCGTATATACAGGCCCAGGCCAAAGAGTCTCATTATCGCATGATGCCACTCCAACAAATAAAATCAGGTAAATATTTCAATGAAGCCTAAAATGGAGCATCTCAAGTGATATATCACTATGAATTTGCATGGTTTGCTTCTCCCATGGAAGAAACCTATGGTTCCACTTTCTCATTGTTGTTGAGAGATATTAATGCACTAACACTAAACAAGGCTCATGATCAAATAGAGCAATTAAAGCAGTACCTTCTAAATGTCAATAGTGACAATGATGAAACTTTTATTAAAAAAATAATAAAAAAATAAATAAAAGGTCAACTTTAAACATCCTGAGCGTTCAAGTCCCTTGGTTCCAAACAGCATGAGTATAATGGAAGTTAGATACAAAGGAAGACTACTAAGGTAAGTTAGATACAAAGGAAGACTACTAAGGTTTATGTATAAGCACTGTTGGCCCTTAACCCAAGACAAGGTTGCACAACCTCAACATTCATTCTTGAAACATTTCAAGACACTTTTATTTCATCTTCTTCAGACAAATTTAACCTTTAAGCAGCATTTCCTCGCACATTATCAAGGGAGCCATTGAAAGGTGACCAAAACATGAGAAATGCGGCCCCACCCAAGCTAATCATAGAGGCAAGAATACTTTCTGACAAGTGGCTGTCCCAGAAATTTTGTAATGGGGGACAACTATACTTTTTAAAATAGAAAATTATCTACTTAAAAGTTAATATAAAAATAATATACGTAGATAAAAATATTCATAATACAATATAATATAAAAGGTTTTGAAAAATTTCATAGCAAATACCAACATCACTTAAGTCTTCCTCTATAATCTTTCATACAACTGGAATTGCTGTGGAGCCCGGCATGGTGATATATTGTCTTTAATTAAATTAACCAATATTTTCTCAAAAATCAAAAAAAAAAAAAAAAAAGTAACCTGTAATATACTGCAAGGTTTTTTTTTTTTTTTTTTTTTTTTTTTTTTTTTTTTTTTTTTTTTTTTTTTTTTTTTCTCTTTTGAAGCATACAAATCTTGCAGACCCAAGGAGAAATATGATGATTGCTCCAAACCACCGATCTTGAAATCTTATGAATCCAAAAAAAAAAAAAAAAATTCCTCCATGCTTACAGATGTAAAGAGATCAAAACAAAGAATTTGCAAA
Source organism: Dillenia suffruticosa (assembly GCA_033439265.1). Lineage (NCBI taxonomy): Eukaryota > Viridiplantae > Streptophyta > Magnoliopsida > Dilleniales > Dilleniaceae > Dillenia > Dillenia suffruticosa. Next base: position 24,989,177 of record JAVTVX010000013.1, on the reverse strand, counting down.
GAGATCAAAATGAAATAGCTTAACGGGAAAACTTAATTTTGTAGAATAGAAAGATGTAAAGAAAATTTAATTTGACGTCTGGGTTATAAGACAAACCAATAACAAATTACAAAGAAATTTTTAGGTAAGCCCTATGTTACTTTAGAAGAATTTCTCTTTAAAATACAATAAAATGGAAACTTTAAAAAATTAGAAAGGCCAAAAACCTTATTTATCCATAATTGATCTTTAAAGTCCCTATATACTTGAGATATTTTAAAAATTTTACGGCCCACAGGGTAGGGGGTTGGCCCCCTTGGGGCTGCCTATATGTATACACAAGGTTAAGCAACACCAAATGGCATAAACTTTAAGCCACACTAAATCCCAGCTTCCAATTTATGAACCTCACGTGGAAACATCTCAAATAACTTATGGTGCAGCACCAAAATCAACTCGGCAAATAGTCCAGAGTAACACACCTAACTTTCAGCTAAGATTTACAAGGTGTCGTCATCAAGACATGAGGAATCTGTACCTGCATATCTTGGTGCTAAAATATAGGAGTAAAGTCCTCGTACATCCGCATCTTGAATGGCTTTACCTCTCTCATCTATACTCTAATCAACTCAACTAAGCCTTGGTGCCAAATCAAATGAGAATGGCCCCTTGTCATATATACATATGCTATACGGACCAATATCATCATAACTTGTAACTGACGTATAACTTGGACATCAGAAAAAGCAATAGGCAAAGGCACATAAAGAAGCAAACGGCAGCCAAATAAGTAAGAAGATGGCCATTACCGTGTTTAAACCTTTGAATGCATGCTACCATCTTATCCACTGTGCACTGCTGCAACTCATCACAAGTTTCACTAACCCCTTGTTGTGAAATTGCTTTGTCACTAGTCCCTTCTTGTGTACTCGGTTTCAGATCATCGCTCTTTTTTCCTCCAACCGGTACCTTTCTACTGACAGTAGGTGCCGGTGGAGGCAGAGGTGGAGGTGGAGGTGAATGTGGAGGCGGAGACGGAGAAGGAGGTGGTGGAGGACTTAGAATAACTTTCACCTTTTCCGGTTCCTTTCTGGATTGATCACCAGTTGAGCTTTTGTCACCTGACTTATCAGCATTAGTTGGAACCGAATCTGATTTCTTCGCTTCAGAAGCTGGACTAGGCTGCGGAGAACCCTAAAATGAAATCCAAATTCAGCATTCCGTTTCATTATAATTCACACATGGAAAAAGTAGAGAGAGAGAGAGTTACTGATTGATTGGGGGTTGCTTTGGGATCAGCATCAATTAATAATCGGAAATTGGGAAATAATGAGGCATGGGCATGGTCACAAAAAATTAAGAAGAAGAGTAGCATAAAGGTAACAAATCGAACTCCTCTATCCATCTCAGGGTCAACAAGAAGCTTCTCGGATGGGGATCAAGAAACCCTAGCTAGTTCCACCAATAACCGCTCCAGGAGTCAATCCGAACAGCGGGCTCAACATCCTCATATCCTATATATTCAAGAATTCTAAAGCATCCTTTTTTCAGCAAAAATTCAAGCCCTTGAATCAGGCAAAGAAGATTTTGAAAAAAAAAATTTCCGATTGAAGCAGGGCTCAGGGATATCAGTTTTCCATGTTTGGCCACAAACAAAACCTAGGATTTAAATTCAATAGATAAAAATCCGAATTTGGAAAATAACGAAGAAATAGAGGAAGAGATAAGTGGAATTTGGGTTTCGGAGAAAGAAAGAGAGAGCGTGAAAGAGAAGCAGGAAGAGTCAGACTGAAGAGGATCAGAGGTGCGACTGTACTCAAATTCAACGCTGGGCTTGATTCATCAACTCGCGTTTTTCCATGGCGACCGTGACGTGACCCAGTTAGGCCGCCCCGTTCCATTGGTTTGGGTTCGGTTGGGTCCGAGATCTTGGAATTACTTCTTGAATTTGTACCATTTTAATCAAAGTAGGTTAAAAAATTGGTGAAAAGATAATAATAATAATAAGATTATAATTAAAATCAGACTACACCACAAATCAAGACCTGTGATTGATTTCAGAAATATCTAATTAATATTATAACTGAAACAAAATTATAATAATTTAATAACAAAAGTAGAGTTTAATGATCGTAAAAATATTAAATTGATTAAAATTTATTAGTAGTTCACAAAATATTTATTAGACAACAGAATTATTATAATTTAAGAATGTGCATATTTATGATATATTTTTATATAGTTTAAAATTTAAATATAATTCATGTCACAATTTGATTTTAATTTAAATTTCAAAACAAAATCCCAATACATACAACATAGTCATTGAACAACTGTTTAAATAATGGATTTGTTACTAAATGACCAAGTTCAGAATGTTTTTGTTATTAAGGATTTTTTAAAAAATAAAAAATAAACATGTGAAAGAAGAGAATCAAAACTTAAATAGATGGATTAGAATGAAATTCTGGTACCATCGCACCATAGGGCCAAGAAGCCTAATATTTTGAATCTGATGACACGTGGTGATCATTTTCTATATTAAACAATAACACTCATATTTAATTTGTCACTAGTAATGAAGTGAAACTTAGTACCAATCAAAAATATAATTATATTTGTCCTCCTTACAATTTTTTTTTTTTTACGGTAAAAAAAAATCTTTTGAAAAATACCTTTTAATAGGTCTTGGTCTAGTCCTCTTTTACTTTTAACTACTAATTGGAAAATATAATAAGAAAGAAAAAAAAAATGGCAAGGAGCATTGTCCTTGAGGAGAAACAGCGAGTGGAGGCGACTAATTAAATTGATCAGATTTGTCAAATTTTATTTGGGGAGACATGGAAGAACAAAGAAAGATTCATATTGTGATCGGGATAAGGTTGTTGGATGGCCTCCGGGTCAGAGCAGCAAGTAGATTAAAAAGGCAGACATGGCTAAGTAGGCTGATAGAAAGCCTAATTCGTGATCTAAAAATCAATATTCAATTGAATCAGTGAATTATGATTATGTTAAATTTTTTAATCAAAATTTTAATTTTGATTCATAATTTAGTCCTCAATAAGTCAATTGTGTAATTAGGTTTGCACTTCACTTAGGATATTTGTACAGCGAACCACGTAGAACTGTGGGACCTTTGGCATGGTCTCAATCTTAAGAAAAAAGAAAAAAAAAAAAAAAATTTCTTGGTCTAACCATGGCATAGCAAAGGTGGAAATTGAGTCCCTCTTCATAGTCCATTCATCGTCAAGCCAACCCTTGTGCTCATAGTTTAGCTGTTATGGCTAGCACCTCCGCAAGGGATTACTGTTTTTAAATATGCTTCCACTGTCCTGGGTCCTTACTCTTAGGATGTCAAATGACAATTACTATCTCACATGCTATATAACTCTTTTTTAAAGTACTATCCTTCCTGTCAAAACACCCCCTACCACCTAAAAAAAAGCCCTTAAATCTTGTATCACTTGCAACATTAATCCAGCGAACACCTCACAGTAGCCTGTGCTCGTACCCTGTGGATTAATTATGGGAAAAAAAAAACACCTCAGTAATTTTGCCAATCGCTTCTGTAAAGAACAAGACTCTAAAGTAAAGAAAGAAAAAAAAAATCTGGCAAAAATACATTCACTCACACCCAAGAAAAGAATAAAGTCAAGTGCCACAGCAGAATTTTCCGTATAAAGCACAATTGGGATTTTAAAAAAAATATTAATAATAAATCTTAATTTTAAAATTTAAAATCCAACGTTTAAAAGATAGAAATCGTAAAAAATAATATAATAATAATAATATGAAATACGAATGCTAAATAGAACAATTTGACAACTTTGAAATCTATAGTTTCTACGCTGAGAATCAATTTTGCGTGCGTGACACAAACAGAAACCACGGTGTATTCATATATTTTTATTAAAAAAAACAATTATTTGTAGCTCCCTTATGCTTATGGAAGGCTTAACAATTAAAAAATGTAAATTGAAAAAAGTTTTTTTTTTTTAAAATTATTTTTGCTAGTTGTCCATGCAGGCCGTGTATTACTGACACGTTAATCATCTCATTGGATTAGCTTTGTCGATTCGTTTTCCAATTCCTAAGCTTCGATTGAACACTTTTTTCCTAGCCATTGGGAAAAAGGAGAAAAGGACCTCCAGGGTACCCCATAAATGTAACCTAGCCACTTTAATTGGACATACTGATCTGAATGGATGGACGAAATTGAAGTGATTCTGAAAAGGTTCGGAGACGAAGAGAGCACACTACTGGACCAATTCGAGAGATTGTCATTCGAGGTCCAGCTGAACCAGGCCATTCTGCGTCGGAGCCTGTCCGAGCCGAGTGCGGCTATTTCTCGACCACCGCCGCCGCCGCCGCCACCAAATGATTTTCGGCAGCCTGCGCAGGTGCGCCAAGGTCGTCGTGGAAAGGGACTTGGGTTTGGTTTTAGGAATGTCCTCAGGAAACTGTGGAGACCCATTTTGGGCAAAAAGGGTCGTGCCAAGGAGACCAGGACGGATCCGGTCGATCTCGCCACTTGGAAGACATTTAACAGATCGTTGAGGATTTAGATGTTGTCATTTAGATTTAATTTTATAGTATATATTTTTGTTTAGGTAAGGAGTAACCGTTAAAATAATAATAATAAAAAAAATCCAGTCTGTGAATTGGGGTGGACTTTTCTCCCCCTTCTTCCCCATATAGCCCCCACGCCGACATTCTTTGTAGAGGTCAAGTTTAATTTTATAATATATTTTTTCTTTATTTTTTTTAAAAAAATGGGGTTTAGCTCAATAAACTTATCATTCCTAGAGTTAATAAGTTTATAAAATATATATATATATATATTGTGATGCTTACCCAAAAAAAAAGAAAAAAAAAACACGAACAAGCTCGTTGTTTTATCTCTTTTTTTCTTTGCTAATTGAATGGATAAAAGAGAATTTGTATATTTTTTCTAGACTGTAATATGTTTTAAAAGAATAATATTCTACTAAACAAATAAATTAAAAATTAAATAAACCAAATGCATTTTATGATATTAAAAGTTAAAAATTTTCAAATTTAAATAATTTAGAATGGTCAAAGTAACTTTCATAAGAATTTTGCTTCATCTCATTTTTGAGTAATTTAGTCTATTATAATTCATTTTATAAATTTTAAATTAAGTTAATGCCGAATATATTTTTTGTTGTTTAAAAGAATCTTCGCTCTATGTAATAAATACAATATAATTATAATACTAGATTAATATCTATGTAAAGTATTTAGGATATATGATTCACCTAAACTTTTCAATACTAACAATTTTTCGTTTTCGAAACGTTTCAATATGTTAAATTAATTAAAACTTATATAAAAGTTATTATTTTTTATATTTATACTTTTTTTCATAATTAATTAATAATTTATTTATTTATAATTTTTATTTTATATTATTTGTCCTATTATTAATAATTACATATTTTATTCTTTCAGATTTTTTAATAAAATATGATTATTTTAGTTTATTATAAAATAATTAATTTTTATATAAAAACTATTATATTTTTTTATATTTATGTCTTTATTTTTTGTGTAATTTTATAAAATATAGTTTTTATGTATCATTTCTTATTCATTTTTGTGTTCGTTTCCGTCCAAACTGGTATATGATTTTTGACAATTATCAGCTTGTCCGCCATTACGCATTATGTGCCGGGAAGTGGAAGCGAGGTAGTATTTCTCTTTCGGTCCGGTTGGTGCCCGCTTTTGACGGACATCTTCGTCACCTAACTAGTATGACATCACACATTTTCTATACGTAACGTTGGATTTATAGAAATCACAGTAGTATCAACGGTGATTCTGGGTGTGCAACTATAATAGGGAACACGAGGTAATGTTGTTGGGGGGGGGGGTTGATTTTTGTAAATTTCTGAGTGACGAATCTAAATGCTTCCGAAATATTGCAACCCAAAGATTCAAACGAACTTGACACTTAGCAACAATATTTTTGTCCCACTCTTCAAACGGACTTGATGCTTACCCAAAAAAAAAAAAAAAAAAAAAATCTTTATTAACACTATGAATAATAACAGAGAATAGTTTCTCATTGTTATTAGGATTCTCTCAGATATTTTAAAACCTATAACTGCGCTACTACATGTAAAGCTTAATAATTCTATAGTGATTTATCGTAAATTAATTGATTTTTCTCTCTCTCTTTTTCCTTTTTTTTTTTTATCAAATGGTCTCTTTCATATTTTTATTAATTTTTATCGTAGGTTTGTACACGAAATCAAGACTAGAGATTGAAAAAAGAAAAGGAATATAGGAAGTGAGGTCATTCCAATTGATTTGTGCAGGACCCATCGAGTGAATCTCTGTCTCATGTTGGAGAGATTGATTTGTATGATAATTTGTATAAAGTGTCTATCATTGAATAGGTTTGTACACAAAAATCATCTATAATGTGTCTATCAAATTTTCAAACAACTTCCTATGAAAAAGGTTTAATTCGAATTGGGTTTTGCATGCATGCAAATCGTGCAACACATCTCTAAAAAAGATTTTGCAGATATCAAATTTCTTTCATGCAATAGAAGATAAATCTATTAAAAAAAAAGCCTCGAGGAAAAAAAGAGAAAAGGGTTTTGCTTTTGGAAAATATGAATTGAGTTTAAATTATTTTAATTTATCTCTATCTTACACTAATTCAAGAGTAATATTTTATCTTAACTTTTCTATTAAAATTTTTGTGTATTATCTTCTCTCTCGCTATTTGCACACGTACCTATTACACGTATTAAAAAATGCTAGCTCGTTTCTCATTAACCTCACCTTACAAAGAATCATTATTTATTATACTCTAATTTTTGCACGAGTATGCATGATATTTTTATTAATTATTATATGCAATGACAAATTCAAATATAAAACATTGCACCTCCAATGAAACAAATATTATATTGTGAAAAATATATCATATCCGAATATGTTGCGTAATACAGAAAGATAATTTAAGAAAAGATTTTTCTGAAAATTATATGTTAATTGATTTGAATATTTTAATATAAGAAAAGGAGGTTAAAGTAGGCATATATTATGTATTAACGAAAGGATATATATATAAGCATGTTATACTTGGATAATGCAAATAAAATAATTAGTGCTAAGATGCCTTCTAGACAAGTCGAACTTGCGCACACAGTAAATGAAAGTTGCTTCTCTATTTTCAATTATCGTTATTATAATGAAACAACAACCGAAAAGTCACGCAATGGTAATTCATATCATGCCAACATTGTTTCTCTAAATGGGTTTTTTTTTTTTTTTTTAAGGGTCTTATTTTGCAACACAAAATGATATGTTCTTATGATATTCTCAGATGCAAGTGTCATATAAATTTAATAAACAGAATTTTACGTGGAACAGTTGTTATAGTCATATCTCTTAATTAAATATTTATTTGATCTTATCAAAAAATGTGCTTGAATTGGTAAGTAGGATTTGATGTATTTGACTCGATATTCATTTGTATCGATCATTTGACGTTATTACAACAAAAATTCGATGACGGGTAAGTAATTTTTATTTTCCTTAAGGATAATAGTTCTATAAATATTAATATAAAAAAATTGACACTCATCTTTACCAAAAAAAAAAAAAACTTATGAAGAGAAAAAAGGGAAGGATTTAGGTTGAGCTTGCAAAATTATATTAACATTGACTAAATGAAGTTTTAAGCCTTATGTTATCCCCCTCTCCTTTCTCTTTTTAATTATAAAAGATTGTTTCAAATACAAAATTTATTATTTATTCTAATTTTACAACAACATGACACCCTGCCCTCATTGAATAATATTAATATACAACGTGAGATGTCAAGTACATCATCGGGACGCAAATTTATAGATTAGAAACATTCCCCAAAGTCAAACCCACAAAGAATCTCTAATAATACAGTGACCAAATTATCAAGAAGAGGTCAAATTACAATTACAATTACAATATTAAAATAAAAATGCTGAGCTTTTGTGATTTGAAAATAGTCCAGAAAAGAATTCACTGCATTATTTATTCATGGAAAAAAATAGTACACATAGATGGTTTAAGTTAATATGCTCCTAATCTTATCGCAATATTTATTTAGAGTTTATACGTTATCATTTATACGCGCGAGTGTATAACACGAACATTTTATATATAAAAAAAAAAAGTATTAATTTTATTCTTAAGTATTTTTAATATGTAAAATAGAAGATTTAGGAAAGTATTAATGAATGTAAACGTATGCATGCGAGTATTAAAAATAAAATTCTTTATAATAAGAAACTTATTTTTCCTTATTGTTTTTCTTTTCGTACATTGTAATGATTTGGTGATAAAATAGTGAAATTTCATTAATATAATCGAAAATTTGCTTTTTTATTCTTCAAGTGCTCCTCTGGATGCATATAAAAATACACAATGTGAAGAGAAAAAAAGAATTAGAGAGAGATTGTAGAGAGCGAGAGGTCTGTGGGAAGAGGAGGAAGAAAAGAAAGGTGGGAGAGGTCGCCGAGACTTCAAGTGTCGTGCATGCATTTTTATGCCAACCAACATCCCAAAAATATTTCTCTCTCTCTCCCTCTGCTCTTCTTTGCATGCACTTGCTTCCTCTCTCCGCCACCATCACACCACTTCACGCTCCCCCCATTCAAAATTTCCCAGCCACCTGAACCCCACACCTTTCTCAACCCAGCAACCTTTTAACCAAAATTCTTAATCATACCCCTCTGAGTACGAATAATTCTTTTAATAAAAGCGCAATCACAAAACGTTGTCCTCTCGTCGGAATTCCCAAACTGGTACGATGTTTCAGACTCACAAAATTTAACTGTGTTGTTTCTATTGTTTTTTGTTCATTCATAGATTTCTGTTTGAGTCCGTAATTCTGTTGACCCAATTTTTTGTTTAGTTCAAATTTGAAAAATAGGGTTTCAATCTGTCGAATTAAGATTCAGAAATTGTGTTGATTTTTGTTTAGATTTGAGGAGACTAAGCTAATGGGGTCAAATAAATGCATGAACTGTTTGTGCAAAACGACGTCGTCGATCCAGTGGAGAAAAGGTTGGGCTGTACGACCTGGAGAATTTGCCACTCTCTGCGATAATTGCGGGTAAGTTTTTTTTTTTTTTTTTTTTTTTTTTTTTTTTTTTAACGTAATCTTATTAATTTTTCCGAAATTTGGTGTTCTACTAGATTTTGTGTATTTTTTTGTTTTGTTCCGCTCTTTCCGTGCATGTGGTTTTTTGTTCTGCACTGCATCTGACGGCTTGATTTTTTTTTTCCTCTCTTGGCATATTTGTGTTTTTCATCAATGCGATTTTTTGGTAATTAATTAATTTCTCAAATTCACTGATGATCAAAATTTTTAACGCCAATAAATTCCATTTTTTTGGGGGAGCTGGGTGGGGGGGGAGGTATGATATTCAGGGGATGGGGGATGGATCATATGAATCAACACCACTGAAGTACTCGGTATCAGATTTCCCATTTAATTTTTTTGATCCTTGCAAAGGTTGTCTGAATAGGACTATTTCTTACCATTTTCAATTTTTACTTTTTTTTATAAAAAAAAAAAATTACACACACATAATTTGCTTTTCTTTTTCAATGGTAAATGGCCTAAAACTTGGAATTGGAAGAATTTTGTCATGGTAAGATCATGTATTGAAGTTGGATTAAATAGCTCGTATCATATTAGACCCGAGTTCATGCATACTATATCCAAGTATTCAAAATTTTGAAATAATTTTGGGAAAAAAAAAGTGGCGGAGACCATAAGAAATGAATTTAAAAGTTATTTCAAGACTTGGGATATTGGAAGTTATTGTCATAAGATAAGTGAGTGAAATGATTTGGAAGCAAAAAGAAATAGATATAGAGACAAGATGAAATTAAAAAAGTTAGGTTAAGACTTAAGATGTTCGAGGAATAGATGAGTGAGGACGATTTGTATGTTTAGAGAGAGAGAGAGATCTAGAGAGATGGTTTTGTTGAAGTTATCCAAATGCGATACCAATTCTATTTCCCAGGTAGGAAGTCTCTTGATAATTTGTGCGATGATATGGATATAATCGTCAGAAAAAAATGTCATGGAGCTTCAAATTGTCTGCAAGCTTTGTGTTCCCTTACTAATTGCAATAATAGATAACAAATATGCCAGATGAGCACCTTAAGAGAAAAACTTCACGTAGTCATTTGTGTTTTTGTTTTCGTATGGTTGTTGTGTTCTTTACTACAAAAAGACCACTATGCATGAAAATGTAGGTTGCATAACTTAGCCAGAGAACATGAAGTTCCCTAAGCAGACTTATCTACCCTAATAATGCGAAAAATAAGCTTGCTCCTACTGTTTGATTTGGGCATATCTCATTATGTTGACCCTACCGTGGCTAAGATAGTGGTGTGTTTTGGGCACTCGATGATTCACTTCATTCACTAGGGGACTATATTGTGAGATTGACCTCTAGTCCTTTATTGACCATATAACACTTTCATGCACTTCTCCACAATTTGATTGACCGCAGGACTGCTTTTGAGCAATTTGTTTTTTGTGAAATGTTCCACACAAATCAATCTGGCTGGAGGAATTGCATTTCTTGCGGCAAGGTGAGCAAGAATCTATGAAGTTGTATTTTTTAATCACAAAGTTATTTATTAAGGGGTTTTGCTTTAAAGTGAAATCAATCTGTTATTTGTAGCGTCTCCATTGTGGATGCATTGTTTCCTCCTCAGCATTTGAGTTACTTGAAGATGGTGGCGGCGTTAGCTGCACTAGCTGCGCAAAAAGGTTGAGACTGAATGCTGTAAGTGCTTCTTACTAGGATCTGCCTTTTGTTTTGATAAGGCTGAATTGAATTACCATTTTAGAATTTATGGTCTATATTTTCAACACTATTATATGTTTTACAACCTTTGCTTATAGTTAGAAATGAAACTTGCAGCTTACACACTTAAATGAGCTTAAGAGAGGCTTCTCCACAAGTTTTGGTGCAATTAATGGGTTTTAAACCCTGCTAGCAATTTTCTGACTAGTCATCACTTATTTGCTTCTATCTTTTTGGCTCTTGCCTTATCTGGATCCTTGAAAATAGTCATTTTACTCTAAAAGCAAGGGAGTATTTTCAAGCATCAAAGATTGATTTTGAAAGTACTTTAGTGTTTTGAACTTTAAAGTACTTGGGGGTGGAATTCTATTTTGGGGGAGGGGTTTAGTTTTTGTGCTTAAGGAAGTAAGTCTGGTTCTTATGCAATACTTTTAAGCAGATGAAAAGAGAAGAAAAGCTTATTGGAAAGCCAGCAACAGATAATGTTGGTGAACTGGGTTCAACCTCTGTTGACATTGAGATAGATGTTGGCAGTGCTGACAAAAGGATGCTCATGCAGTTGGACAGAAGATCAGAAGGCATGGGGTTAAAAAACTTGCTCCAGTCATGTAACGATGGCACAAATGGGCTTTTTGGAAAAATGAAACACGAGGAAATTTTGCCTCCGCCTGGAGAAATTGCAAGGGCTTGTTTGCCAAATGCAAATTATGCATCCCCTCAATCATCTCAAACTGCAAAAATGGAAGCTTGTAAATTAGGCGGTGGAGTTGAGGCCATCTATGAGACAGTGCCACAAACCAGCTTGAGTATTACCCTGGGTATACCTTCAGGCAACCCAATTCTGTTTCCTGGTGTAACTGCCGTTGAAAAGGAACTGAGCAAGACCTCTTCTCCCTTCCAACAAGGAAGTAGGTCTCGCCATCTCTTACCCAAGCCCCCAAAATCTGTTCTTGCCACGGGTTTGGAGTCAAATGCAGCCATGGTTCCGCAGATACGTGTAGCAAGGCCACCTGCTGAGGGACGGGGTCGGAATCAACTGCTTCCTCGTTATTGGCCCAGGATAACAGACCAGGAGTTACAACAAATTTCTGGAGAGTATCCATGATCGTTTTGGCTTCTATTATTTAATATGTCAATTTCTTCACCTAGTGCTGTTGATGATTTTTATCCTTTCAAACTGGCCTGTGCACTGATTTCCTTAACTATTGCTTTTTTTGTCTCTCTCAAAGTTCAAACTCTACAATTGTTCCATTGTTCGAAAAGGTGCTGAGTGCTAGTGATGCTGGACGAATAGGTCGTTTGGTCCTCCCAAAAGCATGTGCTGAAGTAAGGTTTTTCCCCCCCTGATATTGTTCATCATGTAAAGCTAAACCTTATTCTGTTGCAGATAATGGACCGACAGTAGTTGTACTAGTGCATTTTTTTGGTATTCTTCCTTTGTGTCCAATCACTGTTTATGTTTGTTAAAAACCTAATCACTATGCAGGCTTATTTTCCGGCCATCAACCAGCCTGAGGGTCTTCCCCTTAAGATTCAAGATGTGAAGGGAAAAGAATGGGCTTTCCAGTTCAGATTTTGGCCTAATAATAACAGCAGGATGTATGTTTTAGAGGGTGTGACCCCATGCATACAGTCAATGCAGTTACAAGCTGGAGACACTGGTATATTCATGTCTCCCTCGGTCAGACTATTAATGTGTAATTCCTATCTTTTTAGGGTCATGCCATATTTCATCTAAAAAAAACCTTTTCTTGCAGTTTTATGTCTGCTGCTGTCTATGTGATTGTTTACAGTTATCTGGTTATCAGGCATCTGTGCCCCAGTTTAACTCCATTTTCCTTGAGGGTTGTTCAAGTTCCACTAATTGCTTTCAACTTTTGTGATTGACATATTCTGTTTTCCCTGTGGGAAAGTGGATTTCTAACCCTTAACACCATTAAGGGTCAATATCCCTTATGAATTTTGAGCAAAATCCCTTGATTAAAAATTTGATTCCTGTTAAACACATAACTAGAAATAGATTTTCTGGGCATGTAGTGCTAGTCTTTGGAGTTAATAAGATGTATTAAATTTAATATCTAAGTCATTATTTTGGTTATCGCTTTCTAGTCAAATAAATGCTATAAATTCTGCTAATGTCCCTAAATTTAGTTTGTCATTGATTTGCTGCTTGCTTTAACATGAGATTGCCTCATGTCTAGTACCTTTCTGCTCTTATTTCATGGTATTTTAATCATATGTGTTTTTTTTTTTTTTTTTTTTATGATTTTTAAATCATTGTCTCGACATATATGTATTTTTTTTTCTGCAGTAACATTTAGCCGCAGAGATCCTGAAGGACAGCTTGTTATGGGGTTCCGGAAAGCATCAAACACTCCCATGCAGGTAACAATCCTCAGTTTTAATGAGGATACTGTTATGTGTCAATTATAAAAATCACCAACTAAACAGGACAACCAAATTTCTGCCATTTCTAGTGGTACTCAACTGAATTTTTCTTTTTGGGTGTTATGAGAATCTGTCTATAATAAGTGGTTACTCTCGCCTTCTACAGACACTGAAGGGAAATGCAGATCCCCCCTTAAGTGCGCTATCCCAGCCATTGAGTTCAACTAGTGATGAGATTAACTGGCATCAAACTGAGAAGCTTGGAGGAAAGGCTGGTGAAGGCCCCTTGCTGATGACAATGCTGGGGCCAGAGAAGAAAAGAAGTCGAAATATTGGTAACAAAAGCAAACGGTTGCTAATTGATAGCCAGGATGCTTTGGAACTGAGGCTTACATGGGAAGAGGCTCAAGATTTGCTTCGCCCGCCCCCAAGTGTCAAACCGAAGATTGTCACAATTGACGACCAGGAAATTGAAGAGTATGAAGTAAGTAAATTGTTCAATTATTGCCATGTCCTTCTTAGGCAAGCTCATTCTCAAGATGACAATTTGGAATATGTAAGTATTCAAGTAATTGAAAATTTTTGTGGTGTTTGCTTCCAGGAACCTCCGGTTTTTGGGAAGAGAAGTATTTTTGCTATCCGTTTCCCCGGGTAAGGATTTTTCTAACGTCTGTCCTCTTTAAGCTCTTCATTTTTCTGTTCTTGTTTAATTCACTTACTGATGTAAAGTAGCAATTCTGCAGAACCTATTTGTTGTGAAAGAATAACCATATTTGAGATGATTCTTGAAGCATCGGGGACATGCATTTTCCTTCCATGTCCTTCATTTCTTTATCCTTCACTCACAGTTACCCTTTTTTTTGGGGGGGCGTGGTTGGAGTTATTTGATGAGTATGCAATCATGCCATTTTTTTCCTCTTTCCTTTGTTATATCACTGAATCACTTTTCATTTCCTGGTTTGAATTCTGGAATGCTCTCTTGGCGTTTTCAGAAGGGAAAGGAAAAAATTCAGATGTAATTCCGGGAGACCATGATGAATTACACAAATAGTTACAGACCGAAAATAAAAAGTTTTTTTTTTATTTTCTTTTTTCTTGGAGGAAAGAAGAAAACTTCTGTTGTTGTTAGTCTAGGTTTTTAACTGTAAGAGGAAAACTACAGTAAAACCAATGCCAGCAATGATGAAATGCTTGAGTGTTAAAGATGGTATTCTAAGCTTCTTGTTCAGAGTAGTCCTTTGTGCTTGTCTGATTGCTTTAAACCTTTTTTTTTTTGTATAAATTGCTTTAAACTATTTACACCTGTCTATTAAAGCGTGACTTGTTTTTGTTCTCCCTATTTATCTCATGCTGAATGACTCATATATGACTGTTGGTGCTTGAAATTAAGCTTTTCCTTGTGGGCTATACTGGATCATTTACTACTCACCATGCTTGATTTTCCAGGGATCAAGAGCAATGGACTCAGTGTGACAATTGCTCAAAGTGGCGGAGGTTGCCCGTTGATGTTCTTCTTCCTCCTAAGTGGAGTTGTGCTGACAATAATTGGGATCCAAGCAGGTAAAAAGGATTCTTTTGACTTCAAAAGAAAAACATTTTAACTATCTTCACACTATTGACCTTCTTGTCTTCAGGTCTTCATGTTCTGCACCAGAGGACTTGAGCGCAACGGAAATTGAACATCTTCTGAGACTAACTAATGGTATACTGTTTGCTTTGTTGCCATACTCTATTTGAGATGATTGGCATAACCACAATTACCTTATGATTGAAAGATGATATTCTGGCCATCTTTTGCTGATATTTGCGCAGCTTGTATTCTAACTTAAACTTCAAGGTTGAGACATGACAGTGTATCCTCTTTCATTTTGCCCAGATTTTAAGAGAAGGAAACTTGCAGCAAGCGGCGGGCTTACACCAGAGCATGAACCTTCTGGATTAGATGCTTTGGCCAATGCTGCAGTCCTTGGAGACGGCGCAAGTGAACCAGGTGGTACATCTGTTGCCACCACCACCAAACACCCCAGACATCGTGATGGTTGCCAATGCATTGTGTGCATCCAACCCCCTAGTGGGAAGGGCAAGCACAAGCCCACTTGTACATGTAATGTTTGCATGACTGTTAAACGCCGTTTTAAAACATTAATGATGCGCAAGAAAAAGCGCCAATCAGAGCGTGAAGCAGAGATAGCTCAGAGAAATCAGCAGCCATGGATTCCTAAAGATGATTCAGAGGTAGAGAGTACCTCTAGACATGTATTGCTGCCTCTTGATCCATCAGAGAATGAAGTGAAATTTACAACTGAATCATGTGGTGAACAACACAGAAACATGTCAAGCAAGTTGGTTGATGGCAGCAAGGTACAGATAGACTTGAATTGTGATCCAGAGCGGGAAGAAGAATCTGAAGCAGGTTTGCCTCATGTTAGTATGATGAGTCTTCTTCAAGAGGCAAGCTTTCCCTTGGAGTCTTATTTGAAACAGAATGGTCTTACAAGCTTGGTATTTGAGCAACAAACAAGTTCAGGCTCCCATGCCCTGCAGCAAAATGCTGGCGAGAATGACGGGAAACTTAATGATGGCCGCTGTCTTGGTTCCGCAGTTCATGAGCATGAGAATGGGGAGGATGAGGGCCACCTTGAGCCGGAGCAAGAGCCAGAGCCTCATCAGAGTGATCCTTGAAAGTTTTGTCCTTTTTCAATTTTGCAACACTGGGGTCTTGGTTTGCAAGGGGGTTGAGTTGCTCTTGAGGTGGCCGGCACTTGCAACCATTTCTTTCCAGCATCCCAGATATGTGAACCTTCATTTGCAGGTGCCAGAAATAATCTTCTCCTCATATACCATACAATACTCATCTGATGTTTGGTTTATAGAGGATAGTAAAAGATTTTGCCTTTTGGAGTGAGTAGAAGGAATCTAAGACTTTTTTTTCCCCGAGTTAACTAGAAACATTAAAATTTGGTTTGGACTTGGAGAATTTGCTTCCTAGCCTGTTGTTTTGGTTTGCTTTACAGAGTCAATAAAGTGGAACTTTTTTTTTTAATATAATGAATAGCTTTCTTTGATTTTACTTTCAGTTTTGATTCTTTTCTTTTGCTTAATTTACCCGCCCTTAGATGAGCGTCCACAAGAATGCATATGGTGAAAGGTTTACTTAACAACGTAGTTATGTCTCAAATCCTCGGGCAACAAGTGGGGATTTATAAAACTGATGGCATTTCATCTTTCTTTTGCCCCTTCCACTTGGCGACGGAAAAAGAAAAGTGCAGTGCGGGAGCTGTTCTCTTTACTACCCTTCCATGCCCTCACCACCAGCTTTGCCACAGCATTTCCAAGGTTAGATGCACCATGGTTGGGATAGGAAATTATACCAATAGAAGCTTGGCGTTGCCCAGTTTTTCAAAGCTTGTGTGCGCCATGGCTGAGATTGGAAACTAGTCAATGGTAGGGGAATCAATGGGCTCGTCATCACCTGAAGGTAGCTGCATCAGCCCGGGAGAAATTGTAGCGGGTGCTTGCTCCATTATTTTAGCAAAAGTTCCTGGGGCTTTGCTCCTTGATTTGGATGACGTTTAATATCACGTACTCAGAGGCCAAGCCAAAAGGTTCTTATCAGGCAATAAAGTACAGCATGCTCAGCATGGAAGGGGCGAAAAGTCAAACGACATTTTTAGAACTTTTAGCTTTTTTTTTTTCAAATGTTGCAGGTGCCAATGTTCTTATAGATATTATTGGCTAATTGAATGCACTTAAACATCTAAGAATTAGACCAAGTATTTCATTTCTGTATGACGCAAGTTGGGGTTGCAGTGGCATGGTTTTCACTTGTGATCATTTCCAAACTTCGGACTGGACAGGGTGAAGATGAAATACTCATTCGTGGGCTTCTGAATTAAAGCAATTAATAAGCCAAAACTGGATACACTCGTTCCATTTTTTTTTTTTTTTTGCTCTTTTTATCTACAAAAATAGAATCTCCTCCACATCATCATTTGGAGGGACTGAAAGGTGGAAGAACCACATCTTTTATCAACCTATATATATCACGTCAAATCACAAAAACAGAAAAAAAAAATAAAAAAATAAAAAAATGCAAATTATTGGCACTTAAAACCCTTCAACACCGTCCCCTCTAACGATTGATGTAGTTGACTTCCCGTTTTCACGCCGATTAATTTCTTCCAAAGAAAACGTGGAGGAGCAAGCTCGTGATACAGGAGGCCTAGTTGGAGAAATAGATGCTCGTGCTTGTGATGGTGAAGATTGGGAGACACTCAATCTGGGTGCTGGCATAACAATTCCATTAAGACTTGGAGACCTTAAAATCTGTTTCCCTGTAACAGAAGCCGGCTCCTGCAGAGGAAAACGGCACGAGTGTTTCATGTCCTGAATCACTTTGAGATGCTCCACAATAGTTCCCATTGTGGGTCTCCCTGATGGATCCTTTTGCAGACATCGTTGAGCTATGTCAGCCACGGTTCGGGCTGCCTTAACAGGAAAGCGGCCTTTAAGCTGGGGATCCATGATCAGTGAGAGTCGACAGTCATCAGCTAGATAAGGACGACTCCACTTAACTAAATTCCATTCTTCTTTAGGATGACGACTGTCAAAATTCTTCCGACCAGTGAGTAGTTCAAGCAGAACAATTCCGAAACTCCACACATTGCTCTTGGGAGTGAGTAATCCCCGCTCTAGTGTCTCAACCGAAAGATTTGCAAGAGCCTGATTAATGCAGATCCATTAGCAAGGACTCGAGGTGCTAGAGAAGAACATTTCATGCATGGATTATGTCTGGGTATGCTTGAAAAAGAAAACATACATCATGCTGAAGATTTCAAATTAAAAGGTGCCATGTAGGCCAAATCCACATTGTCGAGCAACAATCCAAGTCATCACCAGGAATTTTCAAAAGATAGAAATGGGGAGGGAATCATGTGGACTTTTGACTGAATTTCATCAGTTTCCAACGCGTAATTAAATTTCGATTGTCCTAAATGCAGACCTATCACAGCGGCAGATATATGGCAAGAATTATCAATCGGACCTAAAATTGCTTTTATTTTCATTAGTTCAGAGCACTTACAATGGAGCTATTGGAGATTTCTGTCTCTGAAACATGGCCAACACAACCATATCCTGAAAGTTTTGCACTGAAGTCTTTATCAATCTGAATATTAGCAGTTGAAAATTCATTGTACATTGCCTGTAAACAAAGGAAATGCACATCAGCAAAGTAACACAATGACCAAAAAACACCATCTGAAATGTCATGATAACCCTCAAAATTAAAACCCCGGAAGGCAAAAACTGATCGATATATTTCAATTTGTTGATCATTTCTGACATTTGACCTCAAAATATGATCGAATAATGCATATAGAGTAACTGGTTACCTGAAACGGCCCTTCTTCATGCAAGAAGGTAAGACCTTGCGCAGCACATAAAGCTACTTTCATTCTGGAATTCCAATCAAGGGGTGGACCTTCCGATCTCCCATATAGAAGCCGGTCTAAGCTTCCATGAAAGAGCCTTTCATAAACCAACAGTCTCTGCTCTGACCCTTCACGTGCATGGAATCCAAGCAACTTACAGAGGTACGGGTGTTGCAATGATGCAAGAGTGTTAACCTCATTTATGAATTCCTTTAAACCCTAGCAAGCACAAAAGCAAGGCAAAATTATATTTCAATCCACTTAAGGTTCACGTCCAATAATTATTACCATATCCTAAATTTTGTAAGGAAAACATAAAAATAAGACTTCCCCTATAGATATATACCATCAAACAGATTTTTTTCTCTTTTTTTCGTCCTTTTCCATATACTACAAAGCATCACGAGAAAGGTGCATGAAATGCCACAGGATCAGCAAAAGCAAAAATTTTTGACAAATTCAAATGAATAAACTGGGTATCAGAAAACGTATAGTACCAGAGAAGATGGAAGTAGGCGCGTAACAGTGGCTTCAAGCTTTTTGGATCCTGCAGAATCATCTCCAAAAGTAGCTCTATATATCATGGATGAAAGACCTTCAGATATGCATCTGTCTGAAGAGAAATTGTGGCATGCAGATGCAAGTTCTTCGTATGAGAAGTAACGAAGTGTTCCAGAAGGAGGAAGTGGCAGCGGTCCAGAGGCATATAGAAGACCGCTAGCATTTACTGATTTAAAGCTTCCCAAATTCTTCAATGTAGTGCCACTCTGAGGAGATGGAAGAGGAAGGGGTTGTGGACTCGGCGACTTGTGCTCTTTCGCTGATGCAAACCTACTTGTGGATTCTTCATGTTCATGTTCGTCGAGATCAATCGACGAAAGGGCATCCTGTTCCGCTGCATTAAGGGTCGAAGGAGCAGATAAAGCTCGGGTTCTATAATTAGCAATTCTATTCAGTGGTTGAACAGGCTTGCCTCTATTTCTAAAACTCGGAGGTGCCGATTGCAGCGTGCGACCTTGGGGCTGTGGCTCCGGAAGTGCAACGGATTTCTGCTCTTGAGGGTTTACACGGCTGAAGCAATTTCCCTGCTCAGACTTTTTCTTTTTGCCCTTCAAGGCTGTGAAGCACCCCATTTTATATCCAAATCTCTATGGAGACCTGTTAAAACAACAGCAATCCAAGAATCTAGAAATATGATTTAACTTTGAATCTCTTCAGAAAAGCAAGAAAAACAATAAAACCAATACCCACTTGGGCGTCAATAGTAGAGTAACTAAAAATAATTGCGAAATTGCAAAGGGTATTTATATTTACTATGTCCTCGATCTTAAAACAAGAATATACCCTAAACAACAAAACCATAAAATCTATATGTTCCACTAATCATTAAACTCGACGTCACGAAATTAAACTAATGAGTGTATGCCCAGAACCAACCATTTAGTTAAGAAAAGAAATTACAATTGTGTTCAGATTCAATCAATTCCAACAAAAAAAAAAAGAAGTGAGAGGTAAAGCTTTCTTCGATTGGCAAATACAAATAGTAGAGGATAATTGTTAATAAAAGCTACAGCAAACGAAATAACAGCTGAGATTATTTGTCAACCTCCTATAATTAATGCCAATAAACTAAAGGACAAGAATCCTCTACTTCAGCATCCAATAAATTGGAGGTTTAGATCCGAATCATTCCAATTCCAAACAAAAAAAAAAAGCAATCATTTCATATTCATTGTCCAAAACCAAATTAAAAATTTGACCAAAACAAAGTCCAATTTCGCATATTCTTTCCGAAAAGAAATCCTAACAAATCAAACCAAAGTTCACGAAAATATACCATTTAGAATATATAACAAGAATTTGACCTACGAGTTTTAGGATTCGACGACGAAATCTGAAGAACCGAATCTCCAAACCCCAATTTGAAACAGAAAAGACAAATAAAACAAAAAAAAAAAAAATTGTGAAAAGAATCAAACCTGAAATTTCGATTTGGTGCAGCTGAAGAAATGAAACCTTTGAATCTTACCAATTCGTGAACACCACAGATTGAAGACCCCAGACTTTGAGGAATGAAGAAAGAAAAGATGAAAACCCTAACATCCACGTCAAAATCAAGCAAATGGAAAAGGTAAGAAAGGATTTTAAAAGTCGAAAAATGAGAGAGAGAGAGAGAGAGAGAGAGAGACAGAGATGAGAAGAAGCAGTGATCAAACCTACCCAAAGAAACTGAACTAAGCCATTGGTTTATTAGACTTGCCCTTTTTTTTCATTTTAATTTATTATCTGTTTAACAACATAATTTGGCTTTTTGCCACTGTACTTTTACGTTCATACCCCTACCCTATATCTTCCCTATATTTAGATAGAAAGAATTTTGAATTATGTAGTGATTTAAATATCAGAGATATTAAATGAGCAAGAGATCAGATCCATAGAATTTTATGTGCAGTTTATTTCAAAATATCTTAAATTTTTATATTTAATTTTTAAAGTTTTTTTTTTTTTTAAGAATTCAATATTATTCAACATATTTAATTTTTTTTATAGACATGAACCATCATATAAAATTAATTTTTTTAATTTTTTACTCAGTTAATCCATATAATATTATTCTTGTTTACTATCTTCATATTTTACGCTTTTTATAATTTACTATTTTTATTATTTAATCAGAAATATATTTAATTATTCAATTAATTTTGATCTTAATGTCATTGTAATATTAAAAAAATTTAAATTTCTTATATGAAATCAAGAAAAAAAAATATACGATGAAAATTTATATTCAATATACAACAGAGCGGTTAAACAAATTGTAAACTATCACTCTCTTGAAAAATTCAAAATTTAAGTGGCAATAAGAAATTTAGAAAAAGAGAATAAAAAATCAATAAGACTTTTCAAATAGGTGATGTATTCTTAAGCACAAGAAACTTTCTTATTTCTAGAGTTGACTTACTATTAATTTTAATCACTTTAAACAATTTTTATTGAATTTTAGTTGAATTTTTTCAACCATAGAAAAAAGAAAAAAAATCTGCCAACTTCCCATTTTAGGATTTTTTGCATGCTCATTAACCCATTTTTTTTCTTGCAAAATATTGAATAAATTGAAATTATAAAAAATAAAAAGGGAAATTATGATAGGACTATGACACTAGGTTAGGTTGAAGGGTTAGAAGCGAAAAAGCGAAAAAGCGAAAAAGCGAAAAAGCGAAAAATAGATGAAGGGCATTCTTGGGATTGTATGGAAACTTATTGAAAATTAAAAATTAAAAAAGGCGTAAAAGGAAGATGACCTTTATGGTAAATTCACAAGGTTGTTGGCAGAGTACCTCGATCTTCAAAGAAGCGCGCCTCGATTGAAGTGACAGCTCAGTCAAAGTTGGAAAATTCATGGTCATGTATTTATTAAAAAAAATAATAATTAATAATCATGTTTTTCTAAGGGATGGTCAAACACCCTCATCAAGATATCTCTTTGACTCTGAAGGAGACCCATCAGATTCATATAGCCGGATTGAGATCAACGAACACAATTTAACCTCACAAGGGGTGGTGGGACCCGCTAAAATCATTCAATTTGTCTTGTAACTCAGTAGGTGTTTTCACGCGCCAGGGGAATCTCAATAGCCCATCAGCGTCGGAAGAATGTGGGCCCCGCCACAAAGGGCTGAGCGTGGGCCCAGCTGTGGGGCCCCGATGTGATGGAAAAATTGATTTTGGTGAAATTCCACGCTTGCATTTTGAATATAGGATTTGGACCCGGAGGATGTTTGGTAAAATACGTTTCAGCCGCAACGCAAAGTTTGAGTTGGCAGCAAGATTTCATCATTTCAAAGCACTTCTCAAAACCGCTTCACCAGCGCAATTCCAGGGAAATTGTATTTCCATTCAAAACCGTTTAATCCTAAAAATTTGGTTAGATCACGGGGGTTAGCCTAAACTAGGCCTGTTATGATATTAGGATAGTATCAGATATACTTGTGACAATATCTTATTAAAACTTGACTTGAATTTGATCAAACCAAGCTTGACTTTGAGAATTATCCCAAATCTATTAATTATATATTTTTTTTAAATAATTTTTATATATAATTATATTTTTAAAATAAGTTTTATATGTAAAATTAACTTTATAAATATAATCTTTTAAATATATTATCCACACTACTCAACAATATTACTCAATAATACTACCTAATAATACTATCCAACGATACTTTATGCTTGAGCGAGCACGAACTCGAGCTTGAAAAATATAAGCTCGACGAGCTTCAACTCGAGTTCGAGCCCGAACTCACCTAAATAATATTTGAGTTGAGATCGGGTATCAACACTACCTGACTCAATCCAAATACCATAACACCTCTTGAGTAAATAAAGATGGGGCGTAAACTGTTTTGAATTAAATGGTCGGATATTTTACCCCCTTAACTAGATATCTCTATTTCGAATCCTGGGAATGAGGAAAAAAAATTTAAGAGAGCTAACCCCTAAAATGGACCCCACAGTACTCAAACCGGATTAATCGGGTGAAATCCGAATACTGATAGTAAAAAAAAAAAAAAAAAAGTAAAACCATTTTTTTTAATTCAATCCCTTCCCTTCTTCGTGGAAAAATAGATTTTGATTTATAGATCTGGATTTGGAATTCGATTGCTTATTTTATATGGCAAACTAAGTTTAGATAAAATCTCTCTGTATACATTTAAGGTTTTAGAAAATTTTATCCAAAACATTTTTTTTTTCATTTATCACTATTTTTTTTCCCTTTCATTTGATCACTATACATTCTTTTCTTTGGATAGATAACAAAAAGCTCTCATTTTCGCATTAATCTTCCTCTTTTTTCTTAGTAAAGGGTGTTAGGTGGCACTAGTCAATTATTATACCTATATAGAAAATATTAAATAACTATAAAACTCTTATAATTCAAATGTTTTGAACATATCTTTTATCTAATTAAAATTTAATATCTAATTATTATGAAATATATAGAGTAGTCTTGTGAACAAAAATAAATATCTCAATCTGGCTTTCTCTTTCTAGCAGAGTACACAAAAAAGGAGGAGAAAAACCACAAAGAGGGCAAGATTTTGATTTAATCATTGGAGACAAGCCTAAACTCATGATTCACAAGTCCACAAAACTGACCCTTTTGTCTATAAAAGAGGCAATGAAAACATTAGAGTCAGAATTCTTATAATTCAAGAAAATAATAGTTAAGCAACCTATGAATGATTAAATGAAGATTTGAGAGACCTCAAGTGTCTCCTAAATGGTAACAGCGAACACCATAGCTATGGTTATAAACTTGTAAAATTGCACCGCAATTCGGACCACAAGAAAAATAACAAGACCTTCCTTTGACTGTACAATTTTCTGGAGAGCCTTTGTGTTGAAATAAACAATTCAAAGAGCAAGCCCATACCCACCAATCCATTTTTGAACTAGATCAAAAGCAATACTTCTACTAGACAGGACTAGATGGTCTTTATCCTTTTTTAAATAATAAAAAAAAAAAAATCCATGGTCGGCAACCAATTTGAACCCTACAGCTACTTTGACCATGAACCTTGGCCGTTTATCTTTGGGCAGAATGTTTGTTTCCTTCTCATACACTTCACCTTTCACCGCTTACTCTAATTCAAAAATTAGGCCTTAGAATTCAGACTTCTAGATATAGGTTTTGTGCTAATTCTTTGGTCGACTAATTGTTGTTCTTCTTGCTTAGCCGAGCAGATATTGAAAGAAACATGAACGATCTCAATTTGGACTTAATCATCACGTGCTCGTGGACAAAAGAGAGGAGAGAAGTATTAGCAAGGATTTTAATATATTATGTTAAAAGTTTTAAAAATGTTGTTGAATGTTTTTAAAAAATACTGTTAAAAACTCATCGAATCTTGTTTGTTCCTCCATTCCCTCAAGGTACATCCTCGGCTTCACCCTTGGATGTATCCATACGTCATCTGATATGGATACCTGTGTATATGATTCCTATAATCCGAGACATCACAATCGCCCGCCGGCTATGCCTAGCAACTTTTGCGATTTCATAATTAAATAAATTCATACACAACTCCAAAACTAAGTCGTTCCAATCCAATACAAATACAACCTTGTCCTTTGCAAGAGATAAGAAAATAAATATAACTAAAAAACAACAGTACTCATATGCCTTACGTGTGGGAAAAATTATTATAGAGAACCAGCGTAAGTCCATGCCTTGCAGATGGATTCTGAAATATATTCCTTACTACAAATCGTATCATTCCTAGGACCAATTGCAAATGAAGTAGCCAACACAGCCGCAACTGCAACCACCGCAAAAGTCCTGCCTTTTCTTGCATCGAGTTTCTTCAGATTTGAAACAAGGGATTTTGGATTTGCTCCTTCATCTCCAACATTTCCTGCTTCCTACAAAATTTGAATATCTGTTTAATAACCTGGATTTAGATTTAAGCCACCAAATCCAAATCTATTTAGCTGAAAGGAATTTGAACCACATCATAAGATGCAAAGTAGGTAATGAGAATGAGCGAGTCGGATTCCATGCCTGAGAAGGGAACAATTTGAATCGAATAGCTCGAAATTTAGCAGCAATTTTGGGCACGTGGGGCACGGAATTTCTGGAGAATTCGGCGAATTTGGATTTTAGAGTTCGTCTTTCCCCTTGAATTGCATGTTGGGGTGCGGATGTGACTTTGAGGAAGAATTTGTGGAGCCGAAGACGGAGAGAAACTCTCGAGTGGAAGAAATTCAAAGTGGTACAAAAATTTGATACCCTGAGCTTGAAATCGAACCTCTTGAACTTTGCATGAACTTTGACTTTCCAAGTTTGCTGTTTCGATGATGCTTGCGCCTGCATTGTGCGATCTGCGACGCCGGCGAGGAGGCGATGATTTCGCCGTCCCCTTTTTGCACTCGAAATCTAGTTCCTAAGACTAGAAGTACCGGTAAGTAGTACCCTCCCTTTTTGGGTGCGTAAAGCCAGCCACTGGTGATTTGGTCCTTCCGACGATCGGTTGATCCAGCAGGGTATAATGCTATATCAATCAAAATTTCAATATCAGAGTTGTGAGTCACCGAGTAGATTATGTTAATAATTTTTTAAATGGATCATTATAGATTTCGGATCGAATTAATTGAAATATAATTCTGTATATCAGTGGTACAGTAAAAAAAAAAATTAATGTTGATTTGGGCCTATGTGATCCGATGGTAATCTTTATGGGCCGATATTGGACCAAATCCAACACTCGTTGTCTGTTCTCGTGATTCACTCGTGGCTGCTACATGTAGTAAAAACCTAAATGGAATTTTCTTTTCTGGATTTAATCCAACTTTCGCAAGCTAAACTTTGATCAAGGACAAAGTAAATGATGGATCAATGCCGTGAACGATCATTACCTCTTGAAGTAGTCCAATTTCACCACTTTCTTCCCAGGTTTTTTGAATTTGATTAAGTCGAGAGTGATGGACGAATGCTATGGACATTTGGTTCGACCTTTTGTTTGGTAGGCATGAAAAAAATGTTAAAAGTTCTAAGTAATGAAAGTTATTTTAAGACATTTAAGAGCTTGCCCTAGTACACAAAGCATGTTCACTTTCCATATTTGTGCGGATTTCCATCGTTTCCAATTTTGACGATAACAAACAACCTACTGGAATATCATCCTATTCTATTCAGTACTTTCATCTCCAAGAGTCTCCTATAGTATTCGTCTGGCAAATTACCAAACTCATCTCCATGTTTCATTGTACCATACCAGAATTGGATTTTTCCATGATACCACTGATATAGGTGCCATTGCAATCTAAATACCCAAATTCATTGTAGTACTCCGATCACCCTGCCAATCAGTTATTCCTAACAATTCATGCAGGATATAAAGAACATACCTTGTCTCCATATTGGAACAAGAAGGGGTCAGAGGATAAAAAATTGTTGATTCATATAGAACCACTGAAGTGAGGCTAAGTTGCACAACATTGCCACTCATGTCAAGGGCATGACACAGAAAAATATAGATATCAATTGAAGATAAAATAATATTGGCCATTCATCTTTGGTCTGGTGGTTGGTTTTCACTTTCATATTAATCCCGCTAAATGCCCGCATGGTATTGTGTTTATGGGGTCAATGAAATCCTCGACGATTTGCGCCAGAATTGAAGTTACGGAAGTACTTCATGCACATGGGTTCAGTTCCAAATGCCAAACCAAAACACAAAAAGTATCTCATAAACCCAACTGTTTTTGAATTTTAGCAAACTACCAAACAAGATGTTCTACACAAATTACATCTGCCTACCAAAAACTCAAAAAAGATCTTTCACGATCCTACCACATTTCTCTTAACCCCCGCCAAATTTGCCCGCCTCTAACATCGGACAACTGCTCTCATGAAATTTCTTAACGAAGCAATTTCTTGCTAATTAATGTGCAACAATATTTGGGCATAGTCTTAAATGTTGCAAATTAACCAGCTGAAGTGATAACAAACAAACCGATAGCATCCCTGACTGAAAAATTCTCCGGCGAATGATCTCCGGCGACACGATTCGTAGTAGTAGAATTAGAGTTTGAAGTCGTAGGCTGTTGCTCAAGCAACGAGTGCCGACAATTTGGGCAGGAGGAGTGAGACACAAGCCACGTGTCAATACATCTGACGTGAAACCCATGATTACACCTGGGCAAAACTCTGACCTTCTCGCCATCAACAAATTCTCCGAGACAAATTGGGCATTCTGTCGCCGGTAAATTAGCGCCGGAACGGTAAACCGCCACTGGAATCTGACGTAAGGCACTCTTTTTAAGACCCGTTGCTGCTAATCTCGCAGCTGTTTGTTCTGGGGTCTCTGAGAATCTTCGACTGCATCGCATAGCACAACGTACGATGGAATTCAATCCTAGTGCGCCAATTAAGGCACATAATAGAGCAGCCAGAATGATGACCATGTTTGTGTCGAAATTTGTCTCGTTAACGTGAGACCCATAATTCCTCGTACCTGTTTGGTTATTCACTACTGGCATAATAGCTGGTTCTGTGCTGAGTAATCGACGATTTGAATTCACCATTTTCAAAACCTTTACAAAATTTCGAGGAAACCCACTTGTGCTTGGATTGGGAAAAACAGATTTCCTCTGCTTCTTGCAGCGAACAGGGTCTGATTTTTGTTGCTTTTGGGGGAGGGGGGAGCCAAAAAAAAAGAAGCGGGTTTTGGGTCAAGTTATCATCAAAATTGTAGTGAAAGATTCCAACTATGAAAGAGACATGAAAAGGGAATCTAATGGGTTTGCCTCTAGGATAAGAGATAAAGGCAAACGTTAGATTGTTTTCTGTATGAAAGACTAGATGTTATCTGAACTGGGGACCCCTTTTTTTCCACTTTGTTGCATGATTCCATCTTCTTGCTCAGAAAGAAAATGTCCACCATTAAACAAGAATGAATTTAATTTCTTTTCCTCCTTCGAAACGAAACCGGAGACCAAAATTGCCCAAAAGGACCATACTGATTGAGATTGAACGACGAGATATGTACGGGACTTACCTGATATTACTTCTTTCACCACAATTCATCATCTCAGGGCAGATATTGTCTACGAGAAAGATGATAGAAAGCTAAGTGAGGCATAAGAATTGGATGTGAGGTATAGGAAGATATTTATACTGAGATACTCGGAGTTTAGGGACTAAGAAAACGGGGCGAAGAACAAAGGATCTATTACCCCAAGGAACGGAATTGTTTCTATGTCAGTGAACTTCTATCATTATATCAAAGTCAATTTTTTGTTGAAAATATTTTAGTAAGAATTCATAAAAAAAGGGAGGGAAAAACAATTTGTTATCAAATTAGGTGATTTAGCTCACAATCTGGTGGTCATAATTCTCTTCCCTAATTCTAAAATTTTAGATTCGAATTTTTGTGTAATAAAAAAAATCAAATTAGGTGATTTAAATTTACACTTATTTACAAGAATATTAGCACATTGGTTGCCTTTTTTTAAGAATTACTTTTTTTTTGGTTATAAGCTGGCACAAGAGAACTAGCGTGGAAACAAGTACGTATTTATAATAATATTAATTATCGAAAAAAATTATACTAAGAGAGTTTTTTTTAAATTGAGTCTGATAATGTTTAAAATAAATTAATATTCTAAATATCGGTTGATTATGTCAAAAAAAGATATTAATTGTATTTTAAAATCACAAAACTAAACTTGGTGGCAAGACACAAGTCAAGAAAAATTGGCATGAAAATTTCTTGAAATGCCAAACTAAAAGAAAATCAATTAACCAATTAACAAAAGCATCTCTAACCCTCCAAATTCTGAACTTCCCGGCGCTGACTAGTGCTTTTCACACTCAAAGCAAGACCGGGGTTTATACTGACTCCAAATCTTGGTCCTATATAGTAATTCTACATTTGGAAGATTGGAAAAACCAATTAAATCCTAAACGAGTGATGATATACACGCAATCATGGGAAAGAGGATTAAGGGGAAGTATGAATTATCTTTTACCTTATGCTTTTTTTTCTCTCACATTAAAACATATTATTTCACTAGACTATATATACGATCAATTTTCTTCTGCAAATAAGCACAAATGAATGCAAACTACCCCCAAAATCAGAGCTGCTGCCGGTTGGCGCTGATTGATTTGATTGTCATTACATTTTGGAGAGTAGGCAGATAAGCTCAAATTAACTTAAGATAAAAAGGACTATTTTTTTAAAGAAAGAAATACCATATAGTAGAATATCTGTATCCACTTTTAACCTTTTCCTCGGTGTCGTGTGTAGCGAAATGAGTGGCATTTGCTTATAGGTTGATGTCAATTCTATTTGATGTATTTTTCTGTTTGGTGTCAATGCTACGTTATTTATGATTTTCGTGCGGGATGGATGATGACGACTCTAATTTAATGCTTCCCAGAAAATACAGGTGAATCAATCATACCCATTTGATTTCGAGTCAAAGAATGAACTTCAGCTACAAGAATGGAATCTTGTATTTGCATGCGTGGGGTGACCCGAATACTTCATGGACCATTAATCCACCTAGAGAGGGATGATCTCGAGGGGAGGGGATTTTTTTTTTTTTTTTTATATTATGTTAATCGATATTCGGAGTTATATTATAAGTTATTTAGTTTGGAACTTAAAGTGATTCGTTAAGGGAAGATACCCTCCCAATATAATTTTTTTCATGTCTAATCCATGAGTTGAACTGAAAATTTAATTAAGAGAGTTGGTATCATATTCCAATAGATCAGTTGTGTGTTGGTCTTGAGGGTAATATGGTGTAATAAATTCAACTTTCGATTGTTTTGTCACTAATCAACCATTTAAGGATATCAATCTTGAACGTGTGCACCCCCTAGAATGAACTAACAGGTTATATCAAAGCTATTTATGTTCTCCAACTGCTCCACAACTGTTGATTTAATTGCTCGATTAGTTGAGAGAAAATACGAAGCAGGTGGGAGTTGCAACCATCCCACTTTCTATTTGTGATATTTCATGACTTTAATCCACCTTCACCACAAAGCCGTGACATTAAAAATTGCAGCCGCTTCATAATGATCCTTCTAATCTTGCTCACCCACTTGTGCTGCAGATCAGTAGCATGGCCCATGTTTTCAAATGGCTATAACAAATTTGAATATGTGGACTCTTTTAACGTTTCTTGGTTATTTAAAATTTATTACCAAAAAAAAAAAATTCAAATGCTTGGCCACCATCCAACGACATCAAATCTTGAAAAAAGAATGAATGCTTTGAAGCTAAACAGTAAGATCCAAGCTATGTCTCGAAGAAAGAAGAGGAGAGAGATCGTGTGGGCGTGAATGGTGTTAAGGTTTGATAGTAGACAGAGCGAAGGGGAAGAATGAGATAGATGACGAGGGTTTGACAGGGGAGAGAGAAAGAGAGTGAAAGAGAAAAAAGAGACCTGCCTTGCTTCAATAATCAAGATGTTTATATGTGCCTAGGAAGAATAGGGGATATTTTAACTCCCAAGACAACCTTTATTTTAACATCCAAGACACCCAAATGAATCGGAGCACCAAAATAATACTTTTTATTAATTAAAAAAAAATAAGAAACTAAGAAAAAGTAAAAGAACTTCGTAGTTTTTTTTTTGAAAATAACCGAAATATGGCTGAACTTAATCTCTTGATTGACCTGGTGAGAGATGGGCGATCATAAATGGGCCAAACCACAGTAAGTGGGCATTTAACATACTGGCTAGCCCAACATCTAATGAGTCGGACCACCAACTAAAGTCTAAAAATCCGGTCAGACGAATTTCGCGCCCTTCTGTGTTGCTTATCCTGTTGAAAGAATCGTATCGGAGAAGTTTCGGTCCTCGCTCTCAGCTCAGGTTCACTCTCGTCTAGGGTTTTCCGAAATATCATTTCGCTGGTTTCCAGAAGCTACAATTCCTTAAAATTTTCTGCGCCAAAAATGAAGCGAACAACAAGAAGGTCTTCTGTGGGCGTGGAAGAAGTTCGAAATTCGGTAATTCTTCTTCTTTTTAATCTCTCTCTCTCACTCTCTCTATTTCGTTTTCGAATTCTTTTGAGCACGTACGTTGATTTTAGTTTAATGTTGTCTCCCTGGACTTAGATTATTAGGTTCACGAATTCAAAGTTTTTCGAATTTGATTATTTTACCAAATGAAACAAGACAGCTTCGTGTGAAAGGAAAACCCTTAGTACGATAAATCTAGTAAAAGATTTTTCAGGGAAAATGTTTCCTGAATATTAATTTTGCGCTTTTTCAAGGGTTTTTGTTTATAGTCTGGGGTGAGAGTTTGGAATTGTAAGTTTGCCATGTGCGTTGTAGTCTAGTGCTAATTTTCAATTTTTGGGGGGGGGGGGTTGCAAAATTTGAGCAGATTTTGATTTGTGATGCTTGTGCTGAATTTATGCATTTCTATATGTGATTTTAATGGAATAAATGCAGGTTGGGAATTTTAGTACTAGATTCTCATTGCCTTCATTTGCCAAGAGAGTGGAGAAACTCAATGATGACCAGAAAAAGGCAATTAAAAAGGTGGGTTTTGGCAATCTTCTCAAGATTCCAAATCAGACAATCAGCAAGAACCTGTTGGTTGAGTTAATGGAAAGATGGAGCATTGAGAAGCATGCTTTCATGATTCTCTCGAAGGAGCTAAAGATTACGCCCATGGATGTTGCTTTGATATTGGGGTTATGTGTGACAGGGGAACCCCCAATTGTCCATGACGATCAGCCTTTTGCGGAATTGGAATCTGAATATGGTGCTGCAACTTGGAATCGGAAGATCACGGTTACATCCCTTGAAAGTAGACTAGAGGAACTTGGAGGGGTTGCAGATGATGATTTTGTCCGGACTTTTCTGT
Organism: Dillenia suffruticosa; assembly: GCA_033439265.1. Classification (NCBI taxonomy): domain Eukaryota; kingdom Viridiplantae; phylum Streptophyta; class Magnoliopsida; order Dilleniales; family Dilleniaceae; genus Dillenia; species Dillenia suffruticosa. Next base: position 24,957,127 of record JAVTVX010000013.1, on the reverse strand, counting down.
TGTTTATCTTTGGAACATTCCTGTTTCCTAATAGCAACGGAAAAGTAGATTCCCGGTACCTTGCTCTTCTTGAAGACTTAGAGGAGGTTTGCCATTTTGCCTGGGGGGTAGCTGTTCTTGAGGATGTATTTAGGTGGTTGTGCAAGAGAAAAGAGACGAATATACAGTATGTGGGAGGTTGTCTAATATTCCTTCAAGTAAGTGACCATATGTTACATTGTCCTTTTCGCATTTTGCTTTCTATTTTGGAGATTAATTGCATTGAATGCCTGCATAGCTCTTTGAGTATATTATCTTTGACACTAGAAAGTGTAGGAGTTACTTGTGCAGTTTGAATAATTTTAGATGACATAGCACAAACACTGTCACATTGAACATTAGGTGGTTTATATACTACAAAGGAGACAACCTTTATGTCAAAGTTCCTAGATACTGCAAGATAGAGAGATTAGGTGATTGATATTTGCTTGTCCATGACATCCATACTGAAAACGTTTTTATATTTTTTGACAGATTTGGTCTTATGAGCATATTGACATTGCTCGACCAAGTTTATTGGATGGAAAAATGAGATTTCCCCGCGCATCTCGATGGGAAAATAGTAGGTCTCAGCAAAGACAGTGGTTTGCTACAAAGTTCAAGGAACTGAAGGAAAACCAGGTATGGTGCCATTAATCCTTTAGTCTCTAGCGCTTGTCATTTTCTATGAAGCAAGCTGTTAATGTGTCTTTTGAAGGTTTCCCACCATGGTTAAATGTAGAGATTAATGTGCACATGGCTGATATTGGTAGCTATGAAGTGCTACTACTAATAATTTCATCCAATTATTTCAGATTATTTTGCATCTTTCACTCTCTTCTGAGGAATCTGAAACTGACATAATTAAGGAACTTGTGGAGGCTCAAAGTGTTGAAATGGAGCTTTCCACACTAAACAAGTCTTTGACAATTGCAAAGGTGAGGTCTTGCTTTTGTAGGAAGGATCTACTCCAGCTTACTGATTTTATATTAAGAATTGGTTAACGTGGATGTTTTATTGCTTCAAATATTCATAGTTTTGAGGGAATTTTTATTTTTGTTTTTTATTCTCTTTTTTTTTTTTTCTTGGTTAGCAGAATGATGTCTTGAGTGTCAATATTGAAAAGTTGCAACAAGGTATTGAACTGAGTCCTGTACCTGATATTAACATAGAAAGAGTATCATCTAGTGCACAGCAACACAGATTGAAGCAACACCAAGTCTTGGACGAAGATAAATTGAGTCCTAAATCAAAAGAAGTTATTAAACCGAGTCCTGACACTGAACTGGATATGGTTGTAGAATCATCCAGCGTAAGGCAAGAAAGATTAAAGCAGGTAAAAGCATTGGAAGATGATAACTTGAATCTCGAATCTAGAAGGGCTCAACAAGTCATTGAATTGAGTTCTGAGCCTGAAATGGATTTACCAACACAATCACCAAGTGCCTGGATGTATAGATTGATGCCATTAAACACAATGCAGGCTGAGCCAGATGTACAAGCTGATGATAAGGCACATGCAACTGCACGTCATTGTGTGTTAGAGGTAAGAAGAATGCATATCTTAACAATTTAAATCAAATAAGTGTTTTTGAATCTTTTGCCTTAGTAATTAATTTTTTGTTTCCTTTTGGATTATTTGATTGTTGAACCAATGGCCATTTGCTTTTGACAATAATTGGATTAGGAGAATGAGTTGAGAACAAGAATTCAATTTTTGGAAGGGCTAACTTCAAGGTTGGAGAAAGAGAACGGTGAACTGAGAAGAGAAAATGCGACATTGAGAGATAAGCTACAGTCAAATTCGATGATGGGGGAGCAAAATGTAAAACTGAGAAAGGAAGTTGAAGATTTAAAAAGTGAAAACAAACTTCTAAGCACATCATCGGATGGTCTTGTTTCACGGTTGGAAAGAATTCTACTAGGTGAAGAGGTTAATTGATGCAACTAATGAAACATAATTTAGTCCTTGTACACCAAACATCTTTTCCTAGTCCAAGAGTGTTATCCGCTGATGGTGATGATTTCGTTTTTGGCTTAAATATAAATGCAGAAAATTCTGTGGGTTTAAACACACTTCAAGCCAGTGCAGACATTGCACTCTGATTGTAATTGCGGTGTCCGGCGACAAAGAAGATTCTTTAAGCTTTTTGTGGGCACGAATAGAACCGGAGAAATTGCTTTGAAGTGGGAAGCCTGATGTATAGTCTGTTTGCTAATCAAGAATACCTGTTTTTTCTTTTTACTCTCTCTCTCTCTCTGTGCCGAGGAGCACCGTATCTGTTTATCAAGCTAACTATAGGTGGAAGATACTGATTTTTCAGTGGGGGCGTTGATCTTCGCCATTGGTAATGCGACCTTAACTTACCATCTTGGCATGAATAAATACTAAACTCCTATATGGTATCAATCAAACAAGGAAGGGTCAATTTTACTCTCTACCATAAAGAAGCCCAACATTTTAGTTTTTTATTGGGTAGTTGAAGGAATTTAGGGATCGTATTACCTTGACCAAAAGAGACCATGCAATTGTTTAGCTTCACTAGACTATGGACATGAACATCCTAAAACACCTTAAATGTGCATGTCAATCGATTGGTTAGGAATAGGATGAGCAAGAGAAGTCATTACTAGAAGATAAGGGGTAAATATTAGCATAGATAAGATTCACTAGAGAGAGAGAGAGTTATTACACACACCACTAGTAGGGTGATGAGAGTACAAGTAAGACACCACTGATAAAAAGTACAAAGAAAGGTAAAAGAGACTCGCTAAGGTGGAGCTCCAGCGTGGACTCAATGACCACTTTTATTACTAGCTACTGCTCTGTCTCCCTCTCTTTCTCTCTCTGCAAATCTCTGAGTATGGCATCTGAGAGGCAGATATTCAGATCATCAACTTCACTGGACCCTGCAACACAAAACAGACAATATTTGATACAGAGGTTAAATTAATAGACAAATGGACTTAACATTACTATTCATATGGCTGTTGTTTTTCAGTTAGTTCCACTTTTTGGCTAGGATTAATTAGCTTGATAAATGCAGTCAATTACATCCCTGATTAGCTTATCACAATTTAATATATCATACAACCCTCCAAAAGTACAGTGTTCGCTCATATCTTTGCCATCATAATTCGAGTACTGTCATGAAAACCGACTCTTTCAAAGTATACAACAATTTATCTTTCCGTAATAACTTGATGGTAAAAATCAATAATCATGTATATAAACATAAAAAGAGAATGAGAATAATAACTTTAGGGGAGAGGGAGAGAGAGAGAGAGAGAGAGAGAGAGAGAGAGAGAGAGAGAGAGAGAGAGAGGTTACTTGGAGCAGTCAGTGGAGGGGCTGATCTGGTAAGGAACACTAACACCACACTTGCCAGGAAGGCCAGAGATAAGGTTCTGCTTAAGACCAGAGATGCTCCCAGCAGCACTCTTCAAGCACTTGCATGCAGTCTGGCGATCAGCGGTGGTCTTAGCGGCGCTATTGAGTGCTTTAACTCCACTGCAGCAATTACCGGGGACAGTCCCTCCATTCTTTAGGTAGTTTAAGCATGGGTTGAGATCCTTGACCACCGTTCCACACGTAATTGCTGACTCCGCATGCAGTGCAGCCCCCACGATGAACACTAGAGCCAAGGCAATACCAAGCTTGAAAGCAGCCATGATCTCGCAATTTGCAAAAGGAAAATTCAAGTGTATGTATACGATTAGTTTTTGTGTTTTGATTGTGGGCGTGTGACTTGTGAGGGGCTAGTGAGGGTTGCGTTGTTTATATAGGCAAAGGGTCTGAGTGTGAATGTGCGCTTGAAAACTTATGTAGTGACTGTGACAGCGGTTAGTTGGTAGGTTGGTAGTTGTGTGTTTTAATTCAATGATTTCCCCTCCCTCCTCCATTTGATGGTCATTAGAAAAGGAATCCCCTTTAATCACTTGATTTTTTTTTTTTGGGTTGTACAGGGATTTAATCACTTGATTAACATGCCACAAATATGACTAAGCTTGTTCTCTCCACTTTTACCAAATACATCTTTAGTTTAACCAAAAATCAAATATTATATATTAAACAATAATATTAAATATATAAAATAAATTATAAATTAAACAAATCAAATCCCGCATAATATTTTGGTTCAACATATACGGATTAATTTTTTATTGACAATTTTGATTAACTAAAACAAAATCGAGTAAAATATTTTAATGTCGAAAGATATATAATATTTGATTCATTTTGTTAAATTATTTTGTAGATAGCCTTAATAATAAAAAAGCAAAGTTCTTTTGTAGAAGTTAAAAAGAGGTCCGTTTTTCAATTTCTCGACATGCATAAAAATAATAGAAATATTATAAAATGATGCAAAACAAATTATTTGAAATGGGAAGAGACGAAGCAGATGGGCAATAAATCATTTGCCTTGCATTTCAAACATCGTATGCTCCGGGCCCATTGTGAAAAGTTGAAAAACGTTCTACCTCTAAACCCTAATCAAGCCTGTTTGCCATTAAAGTTTACTCAGCTAGATTCTTTTTTATCCTATTTATATATATATATATATATATAATATTTTTCAACGAAAAATAATGGGTCGTGCCATTAAAATTTAATATTTTTTATAAAAAATTTTTAATTGTTATATAGATAAAATTTTCACAGTGAAAAAACTTTCTCAAACCTAACCTAAATTTAGCTTTTACAAAAATTTAATATTTTCATTACTAAAATGATTTAGTGTGAAACTTTCGTATTCAAATGCTAATAAAATAGATTAACGTTGTGTGGATGCAGTGTCAGAGTACTAAATTTCCTTAATTAAGTTCATAAATTTGAGTCTTAACAACAAAAAAAAACCCGTTTTTTAAATTGAATTTCACAACTGTTCAAATCAAATTAATCAGATTTCTGGATATCGGTGATCAAGTAAAAAGAAATACTAATAAAATAGTAACGTATCAATTTTAATATTTTTTTATAACTTTTTAAATTTTTTATTGAAAAATAAAAACTAAGTTTGGTTTTCATTTGCCGCTAATACATGAATATTAGGAAGCGTGACTTATGCATTTTGAGTGACACAATAATCCATCTTAATTTTCTCATAAATTAAAAGGTTAAAATTTAATTGGAATATTTTCTAACACAGAATCTATGCATTATTATTGTGCTGATAGTTTACTTTCTTCTACTAAGAAAAAACAAATAAATGGGATTTTTAATTTAATTCACAATTAATTTGAATTTGGAAATGCAATAGCAAATAAGGCAATAATTTTGCTTCGTTTGTTCCGGGGTTTTAAAATGATTAAACGGGCCTATATCATTTTTATTTTTTAATTTAATCGTCTGATTTTTGAAATTTCGTCATAATTAATCTGAATCAAAGAGTTTATCAAGCCTCAATTGAGAGAGTTCTCTCTCAATAATACTTTTTTTGTATCTAATAATAATTAAATTTTTAATCTGATTAAGGAACGTATGGTTTTTTATCTATGCCAACGTACGTCGGTAACGGGCCTATACCATGTGGTGTGGATTCGCAGACAGACAGCTCTCCCGTTTGTACCTCTCGGCTAAGATAAGGCCATGGCCCAGTTTGGTCCACAGATCGGGATTTAATTAAGTCTGTTCTCACTGCAACACGTACGATAACGACACGTGGTGCACGTAAGTGGATTTTTTTGGATGTGCCATGTCACGCACCTGCCTCGCTTTCTTTATAATTAAGCATATTAGGTGTGGGTGCGGCGGCACATGATACTAAAATTTTTTAATTAAAAGTTTTTTGAATCTAATAATATAAGATATTAATCTCTATTAATTAATTTTTTTAAAAATAAAATAAGAAATTAGACATTAAAAAAACTAACCTCTTAATTAAATCTCATAATTACTTGAATCAGATTAATTCACTTTTCAAATACAATGATCAAGTGAAAAAATATATTAAATTTTATATAATAATTTATTTGTATATAAAAATTTAAAATTAATCGTTAAAATAAAGTATTATTTAAAATATAGTCTATTTAATGGTTATTTTTTTCACGTCTTGAAAATTATTTAAAGTTTTTTTTTTGTTATATAGAGAATTCAAATTTGAGATTATCACATTGAACGAGGGTATTATGATTATCAGGCGAAATTATTTGAAGTTACTTGTGTGGTACGTGTTGTATGGCGTGTTGGGCTCGAATCAAAGACATTAATTGAAGAGAAGGGCTAAGGGCCCGTCCAATGTGTCATGTGGGAGCAATTACTCCCACAACTACTACATTAAATGCAGGTTCGGTCCATAGGGCCCAATTTTTGCCAGGTAGTGTAGTGTTGGGCGTGTCATGCGTGGGCTTTCTTTTAGTAGACTTCAATTTTTTTTTTTTTTTTTGGTTGAGATAGACTTCAATAATTAGGTCACAAAAAACGTAGATCTACCTCCTAGGATTTTCTAGACCACACCTCCTAGGTTTTTAATTTTTGATACCACAAATTCTATTTAGCTCATCCTTACGCCCCATCGTCACATTCCTTTATACCCTTTAGGGTACCCTCTCGCGCTTTGTTTCCCTCGCGCAATCCTTTTCTGCAGGACACAGTAGCGTGCGCTCCAGTACAATGGCATTAAATAAGAGGTGTTACGCAACTAAGAAGGCAAATATTAATATTGACTTTTTTTCTTAAAAGGGTAGAAGAATAATTAATTTTGTGGGGATTACATGTTCATCACATAACTACTGAAAAATCGAATTTTATTATTGAGGAAATTGAGGTATGAAATCGGGCAGAAAAATCTGGATCTTGCTCGGTGGGTTTTTTCCATCCGATATCACCCTCGAACTGGCGTACCAAGGGAGATTTTTCAATCCTTCTGTTTAATCCAAGGCATGCTTAAAGAAAAAACTATTTAGTGGTCAATTCCACTAAATAATTTCTCTATTATTTGTACTAATTGTGTAATTCATTTACTTTTTATTTTTAAAAAAAAAATTCATCAAATTTTCTTACTAAATAAATTTTCATAATCTCTAAGTTAATTTCTAGGACTTATGACGGACGTGTCGCCAAGGTTTTGGGTTCGTGGTTTTTTATTTTAACCGATACAAGAAGGGTTCTACCGGTGCGTCCGTGACTCAGGTTTTTTTTATATATTATAATTATTGAAAGAAAATGATTAAGGATTAAAAAAATAAAAAAACAGAAAAAATAATTAAAAAAAAAAGAGAATAGTAGGAAACCAATAATAGAGGAACTAAAAAAAATGAGTAAAAAAAAAAAAAAAAGAAGAAACCCCAAAAAAGCGAACAATAGCACACTGTTCCCATCCAAGATGGTAATTCCGCCTACCTCCCCCTCCCCACTTGTTTTTATTAAAAAAACATTCAATAGTGTGTATAACTGTACGTGCATATAGTTTTTTTATCGGATGGTATTTTAGTAATTAGACAACCAAAAAATGAAATGACTCGAAAAAACAAAGTTGTACCAAGTGGCATCGAGAAGAGGAGAGACTTTCAAAGAGGGTTGCAAAAACAATGAAACCCACAAAAAAAGAAATAAAAAAAAGCGGAGGAGAAGAGATAGGTTAATAAGGAAAAAAATGTGAAATGTAAAAAAAAAGAAGTAAAAAAGAAAAAGAAGAAATAAAAAAAAACAAAAAAAAAAGAATAGTAACAAACCAATGGCCGTGGAACTAAAAAAAACGAAAGAAAAAAAAGAGTAAAAGATGAAAAAAAAAAAGAAGAAGAGACCTAAAATAAATAAATAAAAAATGAACAGTAGCAAACTGTTTCCATCCGAGGTGATAATCCCTCCTATTCCCTCTCCCCACTCCCTACTTGTTCCTTTATATATAGTTATTATTTTTATTATTATTATTAATTAAGAAGATTAAAAAAGATTAAGATTAAGATAAGATATATATATATATAAAGTGAATGGTGGGAAAAAAAAAATAAAGAAGAAAAGAAGAAACAAAAAAAAAGTAAAAAAAAGGAACAATAACAAACTAATAACAATGGAATATAAAAAGAGTAAAAAAAAAGAAACGTGAAGAGTGAAAAAAAAAAGAAGAAGAAACCCAAAAAAAAACAAACAATAGCCAACTGTTCCCATCGAGATATGACATTCTTTCCCACTCCTCTCCCCCATGAGTAAAGGATGGAAAAAAAGTAAAAAACAAAAATAAAAAGAAAAACAAAAGTAAAAAAAAGAACAGTAGTATACGGTAATAGCATAATTCAAAAAAAATGAGTAAAAAAAAAAGGGTGAAGGGTGAAAAAAAAGTAAAAAAAAAAAAAAAACCCCAAAAAAATAAAAAAAATAAAATAAAGGGCGAAGGGTAAAAAAAGTAAAAGAGCGAAAAAAAGAGTAAATAGGTAAAAAAAGAAGTAAAAAAATAGGAACAAACCCAAAAAAAGGAGCAGAAAAAAAAAAGAATGGTGAAGGATGAAAAAAAAGAATTAAGAAAAAAGCAAAAAAAGGTAAATAGGTGAAAAAAAGTAAAAAAAAAAAGAATAGTAAAAGATCGGTAACAGTGAAATAAAAAAAATGAATGAAAAAAAAGGGTGAAGGATGAAAAAAATAGTAAAAAAATGAAGAAGAAGAAATCCAAAAAAATTATAAAAAATAAAGGGAAAATGGTGAAAAAAAAGAAGGAAAAAAAAAAGGTAAAGGGATGGAAAAAGAAGTAAATGAAAAGAAAAAAGAAACCAATAAAAGAAAAAAAAAAAAAAGGAAGCAATGGCACACTGTCCCCATCCGATGTAACACACCCTCCCACGCCCCCTCCCCACTTATTTCTTTATGTAACGGTGAGAATAAGAATCGGAGGGGGCACCGACACAATACCTCCCCAAAAAAAAAAAAAAAAAACTTGCAGAATTTGTCATGAAAGGGTAAAAGTCCTTGTCCGGGTGTGGGGGAAAGGGTAGGTTCTAGAGCGCAAGACAGGAACTGGGATACGGTGTTGTGGTGTGTAGTCCCCCTCCCTTCCCTTCTAGGTCACCTCGTGTTCCTTTTTCATTTTCATCCCCTCAAAGCAGTTCCCCAAGTCCCCATCCACCATAACCATACTCCCATCCATATCCATCTCTGATCTTAATGAATTAACTAATATATAGTCCTTTATTTTTATTTATTTAGATTTTTTAAAAAATAAAATATAACCAAATAAAATCGAATCGGGAAAAGAAAAATAAAAATAAAGAAACCCATATCTGGACAGTTACTGATGAATCAACTCTCCAAATGTCACTCTACAGCATTTATGCATGTTTAATTCAATTCATAACCATATTACAGTTACAATTGCATTTAGATATTTAATAGACCAATGTCTCTTGATTAGAACCGTCATATGAATAAGTACGGAACCATTGTGAATCGGAATTGGGTTCACAGTGCGTGTTCTGGTTCACCTACCTCCGGACGCAAAATCAGCAATTATGGGCCGACTCAGACTCGTGAACTCGTCTAATTTCGTAGTAAGCTTTTTTTGGTGATCCACTTCCCTCTTACGGTCACGTCCCTTTCTCTCTTGCTTGCTTCATTGGACCCATGAAAATCAACTGACAAAGGCCTACTAGTACTACTTCCACTACTTTGTTGGCCCTATGACGCCTAATATGGTTAGCATATTACAGGTTTGAGCGATTTTTGGGTCTAGCTTTATAAGATTTTTTTTTTTTTTTTTTTTTTTTTTTTTTTCTGGCATGAGACTTGAACCCGAATGACAGGATTGGAGATGGAGTTATAATCACTCTGCTATTCCCAGTGGTGCCAAGTTTTAGTACTCAAGGTTTAATTTTTGAATTTTAAACTTAATTAAAAGATCTAACACTTCATTTTACTAGATCGATTATCCATTGATATAGATAATTTTATTGAACACACGTAATAATTCAAATCGCGGTATCCTGGACAAACACATGTTTTCTTTCGCGGTACTGCTTGTTTGATCAATCGGAGTATGATGTTCCAATATTTGCACCTTCAACACACCTAAACCACATTAAAGTCCGCATGTTGGTACTAAATAGGGAATAGTCCTTTCGGTAACCGCTTGTTTGGTCACCGCTTCTGATATGTTCTTCTGGGAGGCCCTTGGGGGAAGAAGGGGAGGGGGGGTAATCAACACTGGTCATCCACCAATATTTGGCCCACATAACTAATGAGGACCTCACCTTATGCAATTCCTATGCTATATTAGTGCCTACTGATACAGATCTTATTGAAATTGCGCAAAATTAGTAAAAGGGCAAGGACTTTCCATCTCTTGGTAGATTATTCAAAAGTGGATACATTAATTTGGTGGTTGGTTAACATTCTCCGTAGCAACTTCTCTCACTCTCTCTCTCTCTCTCTCTCTGTGCAAAAAACTATAGTTTAAAACAGATTTCTAAGATATTATTAGAGTACCAATTATATGGCCCGCCCAATTAGGTTAAGATACATCTACACCACAGATGCAAATAAAGTTGCACGTGCACATTATCTGCTAAATAGACGAATCGAGTCTTTTTTTTTCTTCTTACGTTGGGCCTCATTAAATCTGTGAACTGCCGACTTTTGTTTGTATGCTTTGAAGATTACCAACCAAACAAATGCAAATCTCTCTTTTCCTATTTCCCTTTCAAGTGTTGAGTGTCCTCTGGTATATAAATATGGTACTTTTTAGATTATAATTCTCAACTGTTTCATATCATTTCTTACAACCCTCTTCCCTGCACTCCCAACACCTACTTCGGAAACCTCAAGTAAGTGAAAAATGGCTGGCCAAGAAATCAAGGCTGCTCAATATCTGATTAGTTTATTTCCAATTCACTGCTCATATGCCATTATCCAAGAAAAACAATAGAAACAAAGAAGCTCTCGTAATGGTGTCAATATATATACATTTTTCTATCTGTTTAAACTTTTAGGGTAGCTTGTTGTTTTAGACGACATTAGAACAACGGATTTCAAATTGATTTAGAGTGACTACTTACCAGTTTTTGATTTAGATCTTTACAATTTATCTTTATTGTGGTGAGCATATTCATTTTATTTCTACTAATTCAAAGTTTTATTAGTGGTTGCATGTGGGTACGGAAATTTATATAGCCTGGAACA